>CP045890.1:16220624-16268042 GCA_013387185.1 Caligus rogercresseyi
TTTTAAGGTAGCGACATTATCAGAGGATCAATAACCTTTTTATCTCTAAATATTCAAAAATGTCAAATGCGTAGACTCACGTTGAATGGATTAGGTAGTCCTTCTATAGTTCATTTATTTATAGAATTAGTTGAGCAAACAAGTTTGCCAAACAAGTATTCATTCATTAATATTATTATTTATATTTAATTATTTTGTTTATATATATAATAATAAGATATATTCAATAAGTTGGCATACATTTATGTCAATTATATATGTTGGCGTCTTTCTCTCATGAAAAATATTTGCAAATTCGAATCGTTCAGCACGTTGAATCGACTTTGATGAAGTTAAGGTTCTTTTAAAACAAAATGAAGCTTATATTTATTGTGGAAGTTATTTTTTTTAGTTGACTGATAATTACAATATATTTATTCTTAATATATTATTTATGAACTAACAAAAAGTATGGCCTGATGCATGGATGTCCCTTACTGCTAGTTGTATATTAGAGTTTTAGATGTTGTTAACTCTTTTTTTTATTTGACGGCATGGAATTATTTGAAGTTTGGCTATTTTATTCAAAAATCCTTGGAAAAAAGTGGTTGCTAAATAGTGCACAGTTTTCAAATACAAAGGCCTCTCAAAAAAGTGGATGGCTGACATTGTCGTATGCCTCTTTATACAATCGTTCGAAATATCATTTCAATAACTTGATTCATATTTGTAAACACGATCTGAGGACAATCCCTCTTGAAAAATTCATTGTTTGTATTTTTTCGTCTCAAGTTGCATTTAAACGATCCTTAAGGGAGTGTGATAGCTCAGTAAAAGCGTGCCTTGACTCTCAATCTCGAGATTGCCACTTCGACTCCCAAGGAGAGAAGGTTTTGCTCAATTAAAAAAATCCTTTATTCGATGGACGTATGTACACGCTATATGTTTTTATTCACCTCGGCACGGGATGAGGGTGCAATTCCATTTAATCATATAGGCAAATAAAATGATCCATTTGTCAAGTTTTTCTTGAAAAAAGAATTCATATTTTCAAACATAGAATGTTTGACTGCCCTTTTTCTATTGTATTGAACTCCATTTTATTCGATATATTATCACAATGCAGTGCAAATAAAGGAACTGACCCAAGTAAAAGCCTTATTGGTGATTCATTAATTTGTTTATGTTGTTTGGATGGAATATACCGAGGAGGACATTCTTAAAATTCCTAAAAGTTTCTTGGTTTTTTTAAGTAGTAGAACAAGACTATTTTTATATATTCAAAAAGTTGTTGAGTCCCTTTTAGAATATTCCTGTTTCTGCATTAATGAATACATGTTTCGCATATCCCTCTATAAAAATGGATTTTCTACCCGTTTATACATGCATATACTGGATTGCTTTACAGTTATAGCATTGCGGAAACTCCTTTTGCAAATCACTCCCACGTGTCTCATAACTGACTTGTTGACTTGAGACAAAAGGAAGAGGCGGTTGCGCGTGGGATTTGCAATTCGATGCTGGTGCTGCTGCTCCGTCTTGTTAGTAGTATTATTATTATTGTCCAAGACATCAAAAAGATACGATGTTATCTATTCATTTTAATGTCCTAGTCTAAGGAACACACTCTGGTACTTTTTTCTTGATTGATTGAAAGAAAAAAAAGAGGAATAATAATATAAAGAAGCTATGAAAACAATAAGGACAAGAAACCTTATCAATGATGGTGGAAAAAAATGGCGGGAAACTTAAAAAGAAAAAACGTTGCAATATGAAATAGTAAAGCGTTAAAGTAAAGTGACGCTACCAGGACAAAACCTTCTTTTTTTCAAAAAGGAGATGGATCAACCGTAGTTCTTAATATGCGCTAGAGGGTGTTTGATGAAGCAGCTGTTTAAAATAATAACAAATGTAAACAAAAAAAATATGGACCAAACCGTAGTTTATTTTTTAACAATAGTGCCGCTATCCATTTAACATGTGAATGAAATGTTAATGGAATAAGCGGCACTATGATAAAAAAAATAAACTACGTTTGTCCATCATTTTTTTGTTTACATTTTCTTGTTGCGCTACTTTACTTTAACGCTTTAGAAATATGCATTACTTCCCCCGTGGTTACCTAGATTTAGTTTAATAATATATTTAAAAACAAATTGTCTCTTCTCAGTGGCCATGTGATTTATGAAGGTGACTCTGCCTTCGATGACGTCACCTATCAATATTAATTTAATAAAAAAGCAATACCCCACACTTAGGAAGGGGAATATTATTCATCTGCGTCATCAAGTCATACGATAATATATCATCATACCAACTGTAAAACAAAGTAAAAGAGAGGAAAGTGAGTTATCAACAAAAAAAGTTATTGGTGAGTTTGCGATGACGTCCATAATAGATAGATATCATTGGGTCTCTTCCTCTTTGAAGGGACCATGAATAATATGAACTCATAGCATTTTCATGGAAAATATGCTTATCTTCTAATATTTGTATTGTTAAGAAATATATATATATATATATATATATCCCTACGTTTTGTTATATAGATGTATGCATATCATAGGTTTCTAGAAGGCGGAAAAGGCATTCCGTGAAAGATGTATTGTAATTCCCTATAATATTAGGTCCTTCTTATAGGTGATGATGATTTTAGGCCTTGAGAGTGTGTATGTACATTAGGGTTGTTCTTATTTTTCAAATGTTTGAAATGTTAGCAACATTGTGGATTTTCTGTTTCTTGGTGATAAAAGAAGACGACATACAAAGTTTGAACAAAATCGGTCAACATTACGAGGTCGCGCAACGAGGTCAAAGTTTTAAAAATTTAGTAAAAATATAGTTTTCCCGCAAATTTCTTCAAAATGGTGGACGTTACAGACTTCAATAATAATTATTAATTTAAAGGAAATCTAATTTACTACCAGACGTAATGTTTGATGTTTTTTAATAAAACAAAGTTTTCAGTAAAAACAAAGAAAAAATGGAGTGTGTATTGTTAGCATATTTCATAGCTTTTTTGTATCAATTAACTTCACTCGCCTGTAGAAGATGACTTGTTCGCTTCAGAGTAAAATAGTACTTTTAAGTTTAGTAAACCTTTAGATGATAAATCCAAAAATGACCTTGGTTGCATTCTATCAATTCAGAATTCAGTACAATCTGAGTTACATCATATGATTCAGAGCCTGTATTGACCTATAAGAAATCGATTATGAAAAAAATAAATAATAATGTGTTTCTTAGATTTGCGTCAAGGTATCCTCTCAAATTTTACTTTGTCTCTGACGCATTTATAATCCATTATATGCGTCATTTGTACGCAAGATAGGCTTTTTTAATGTACATATAACTCTCTACTTATTAAATTGACATGATTTAGTCTACCAAAATATTAAAGCTGGTTAACCATTTGATATGTTTGGTGTTCTAAAAATCGCTATACTTTAAGAGATATAAGCAAATACATTTTTGCACGTACTCTCCCCCAAAAATTGATCTTTTGATGTGAGAGTATACGATTACCATTTGGTAACTGCTGTTAGTGTTACCTGGATAGAAAGAGAAGGGAGAGAGTATTTTGCCTCACTTCTCCCCTTTTTTTCTTTCTATCCAGGTAACACTAACAGCAGTTACCAAATGGTAATCGTATATTCTCATATAAATTTATCACCAAGAAACGAAAATCCACATGTTGCTAACCATTTCAAACATTTGAAAAATAAGAACACCCTAATACAATAGATATGGGGTGTGCTCAACCTTGTTGGAATTGCGATATACTTATTCAAATATGTCCCAAGATATCAGGAGCCGACGAGGAGTGTAATTTTTCTCACTAATTATTAAATCGTATGAAGCTTTAAACATTGTATAATTTGTAATGTCCATGAGACCGCTCATTTGTTCTTCTCTTAGATGTTCTGTACCCATTGTTATTGATTTTTATTATGTACTAAAAGCTTATCAGGCGAGGAAGAATTTTAAACTAAAATGTTTAATGATGTCATAGTACGTAATTCCTTCTTCTTCTTTTTTTATATATACATTTATAAATAAATATATATGTAATTATGTGATTTAAAATGTTTTTAGCCTCAATAAAATTTAAAAGAATTGTCACATTGTCCTCTGATCAGTTAATGTTAAAAAATGACAAAATCAAAATTATAATGTCAGGTTGGTGGCCTTGGCCACAGTGATTTAAAGGAACTTGACCTAACTGGACTGCCAAACGAACTGCTAGGCCCCAACTATTGCGTAACAAACACTACACAAATAAGCATTATAATTAAAAATCTATGATCCTGTAAATAATTTATTAAACAACAACAATATGGATATAAACAACTTTATATATCATAAATGACACTTTTAAGTTGATTTTTTGATATCATAAAATTGTTATTTGATCATTGTATGTTCAAATCTATTAAACATAGACCTAGTTTAATATATATATATATAGAAATAAATGTTGATATTGACTTATATAAACGTATTTAAGACATGCGGCATGCATATATTTGTATTCGTTATTTAAGGAGATAATTTCCAATAAATGCTTAAAATATGAATCGACGCTACTCAAAACATAGGCGATTTAATTGTCTATAATGTCTTATAATTCCCCAATTTTTTCTCTCCTGGGTTTTACCACTTTTTGATTCAGTATTGAGTATAATTTATTATTTTGATTACGGTTCATAAGGTTTTTTCTTGATATATTCATTTCCAAACTTTAAAACTTTATACGATTCAAATGAATTATTTTTGTATCGATCATTATGTCTATAAAATTTAATTCCCTTGGAATATTTTATTTTGATAATTATTAAATAATGGCCCTTCTTTAAAAGCATAGATATTTTATACCATATCTGATATATCGGTCAATACTCGAGTATTGATCGATATATCGAATATACGTAAAAATATACTTTAAAAAAATACAGTTTCTCTATACGTATAATCTTATCTTAATATTATTTTTGGTTCTAAGAGTTTGATGGAAGAAATCATATGGTTCTCCAGGGTAGAAAGACAACAACTTTAAATCAACAATTGGGACTTTGATATAGAAAGCTAATAACAAATTTAAGCTGGTCGTATAATGGCTCTCAACTCTCCCTTTCTTAAATGGTAGGACCAGGTTTGGTCTTTGGGATAAAAGAGCCTTGCTCAGTATGATGTCAATTTCCTACCTGCCATTAGAGCATCAATCCTTTAAGATACTTTTCGAAGCCTAATCTTTTAAAAGATTTCCTTAACATTTAATCTTTGAAAAGAGCCAACCAGTCTAGCAATCGATAATAAAATGATAATTTGACATTATAACCTCCTTATGGAATAAATCAGCATAGCGATTACATTAAGGGCAACCTGATTTGGATGAGTAACTTCCACTCGATAGTCCAGATTTGGTGGTATATACTGATGGATCTAAAGATGAGGCAGGAAATACTGGTGCTGGATGGTCAATTACAAAGTGTGATGTGTCTGTTCAGCACTCAATGGTATCTCTAAACAGCGAATCATCAGTATTTCAAGCTGAAGTCTTTGCAATCAAACAAGCAGTGGAAGATCTTCATAAGCTCAATAAACAGTGGGAAACTGTCACCATTAAATCAGACTCACAATCTGCAATAGCTGCTATTCTTAACCCTCTTACTACGAGTTATGAAGTGAAAAACGCAAGGAAACTATCAAGAGTCTAAAACAGGAGAAGAATTATACATAGAGTGGTGCAGAGGCACGACGATATTACGGGGAATGAATTTGCGGACTACTTGTCAAAAAGTGGACAAAATGTCATGATCGTAGATGTGTCGGTGTGCCTCCCAGCTACATTAAGAAAGTGATGGGCCATTAATAATAAAAATGGTGCAGTCGATACAATGATTGCCATCATTTAAAGCACACACACTTATGTTAAAAAAACCAAGACCTAAACCTCTCAAACTCCATCGGGAGAACATGAAGCTGCTAGTCCAAGCATACACTGGCCAGGACCGTTTCTAGCCCATCTCAGTTAATGGAAAGACGTCAGCAATGTCTGTAATGTCTGCATGGAAGAACCTCAAACTGCAGACCATCTCATCCACAGATGTCCAGCACTCTCATATGAAAGACTTGAAGCTGAGCATTCAGAAGAAGTAGATGACCGCATCCTCGTATTGATGAAGTGCAGAAGAGTGAAAATATTTTTGTAAATAATTTAGACATTAAGTAAGGAGTTTCGTTTGTTTTATTTTTAATATTTATTTTTTTTACTCTAGCAACATAGATACCCCACCGTGTGGTTATGTTCTTTACCTAAGTGTGTGCTGTTTGTATAGTCTTTTTGTAAAAGAGTAATAAATATTTCTTAACTCAAAAAAAAAAAAAAAACTCCTTAATGGACTATTTTTATTAAAGACTTAAGCGATTATAGCGTATATATATAGATATATATAGAGAGAGAGATAGATAGATAGATAGATAGATAAATCTTTATTCATGCTTACCCGTGCTTTGCAACGGGGAGAAATATGTAAAAGAATTCAAAATTGTTTTTTGAAAAAACAAGTGAACAGACTTTTCCTTTTTGAACAAAAGAATCCAATGCAATTCAGAGTGTAGTGGGCGTTCCATCAATTATATCGGTTAAGAATATATCCCAACTGCTTTGCATATTATTTTAAAAGCAGGGTATCATATTTTAAATACATGCATACATTATAAAAATTGACATTTTAAAGAAAAAGATAAACGAGTGTGATAAAATATCAAAGTTTATGAAATCCATATATTTCTATACATTTTTATTGTAGATACTTTTTCTTTCGAGACAATGTGTACGGTCATGTGATAAATGATATTACCAATTCGATTTTAAGTCATATTTATAAAATATGTTTTGCACAGCTTAACTTTTATCTTACCTTTCAAAGCAAATTATTTTCAAAAAGATAACTATGTAGGACTTTTGTATAAGGAATAGACGGTGGATAAAAGGATATTGCCGTATTCCTTTGTTAGTCATAGTAATATAAGTATATGTCTCTAACTGCAATACTTTGCTTACACAAGCAAAAGTCTAAAATCCTTCATTATATATATAATTGTGTTATTTTTATTTTTTTGTACACCCGTACAACATTTATTTTAAACTAATATGATATTAACGTTACATCCAAATCTGAGATACATGAAAATAAATTGTGACATTTTAACATCTAAAACTAGAGTTCATCAAATAATCTATTCACAAAATTAAAAACATTTTTTGATAGGGGGGTTTTAGTGCTTCTAAGTTTGTAAAGAAGATTTTGAATTTTTGCGACAATAAAATTTATTTTGGTTTGATCAGGACCTTTATATATAAAACAAATACTATATATATATATATATATAATTGTGTTATTTATTATTTTGTTCTACAGTTCAATCATAAAAGATTCAACTACCATTATTAAAAGTAAGAGTTGAATTGCGTTAAAATGCACTAAAGAAACTACTAATTTTTAAATTGCTTAACTTAATAGGAACCCTACTCGACATCAACAGCAAAAAGATACAGCTAAATCAAGTTTAAATAAAGACAAATATCAAATAAAGGAAATTGTCATAATTGCGATGTCCCAACTTCCCAACGATGGGTTCCAGGGAGGACTTGATGGAGCTTCAATCCTCCTCTATTTTTGCTCTGAACACCTTCTTTGCGTATTTATTTATCATTATTACTACCGCATTTTTTATATCATTCTTAAATCCTTTTTGTATTTACCTGTTTGCATGTTTTACGACTACATTACGTTTATTATATACAATTTATTTGTAATAAAGTGTTTTTTCTCATAAAAAAATAAAAAAATAAACTGTCATTATTTCCCATTTAAATGATAATTCCGATACTGAGCTAGCACAAACTACATTGAGGAATGCTGATCAAAATATTTCAAAAGTGAAAAGCTTACTAAATTGCTCATTTTGATGGCTCAAGGGATGGGAGGATATGCAAGCAGAAGTCATGGAAGACCATAGACATATAAAGATATAGGGAGCTGATTCCCTTCAATAGCAGAGAAACATCGTTCAGCTGTATTCTGTGTGTCCAATATCAACAAAGATATTTGTACCACGTCAACGTAAGTTGATCATAGAGATGGAAAGATTTGTTTATATATTGGGCACAATGACGTATTTCCCTGGAGAATCCAATTAGTTATTTATGTCGTTATATCTCTATGTAGAAGACCTATACCTTGTAATAGGAAAAAGGTTGTTCTTCCAAACTCCTCAATAAACATGATTTTTTGCCTTTATTTTTGCCAATCAAGTTCGACATATTTGTAGAATCCGATGGGATATAAATAAGCATACTAGCATTAAAATTAGTCTAACGAACCTAGGAACTTATCAATGAGGTAGCGGAGCAAAAATGACCATCCTCTTTCGGGAGTATTCGGACCTGCACCCCAAACATTGAGAGTTTTTTTTTTTTTTTGGTAACACCGTTTTCTTTCTCTTTCTAAATCCGTTAGCTAGATTGATGATTCATTCATCGACATATAACAAAATATACAATATCATTATGAATCCTATTTGTATGAACAGTTCCTTTATCTATCTAATTAGTTGTATTAGGCGTTATTGTAATACTCCATTCAGAGCCCTATAAGTAGAGTTACGTCGTAAGACCTGCCTGTGTAGCAGCTGACTCTCAAGTCAGGCTCAAAACTTCATAATTTTCAAGGGAGTTTTAGATAAACATTCTTTTGAGATATTTTTTTCGAAGTATAAAAAAGATATAAGCTTTAAAGATCTATTTAAAAAAAACTTTAATCTCATTAAGAAACTATTCTTCTTCTGGTGGATTAATATTTTGTTCGGATAAATTTATTATGGAGTTTACAAAAGTTGAAAGAATATTTAAATTATATGTAAAAGAATTAGTAATTATGAAATTAGGATATTCAATAACAGAAATGGCAGTTCAACTAATTAGATCATTATTAGAGAATATACCACAATGTCATGAATTATTACAATATATTATATCAAGGTATATAAAAATTCGTTTGTACATACATTTACGAGAACAGACGACTATAGTAAAAAATAGGTCTAATAAAACCTCCAATTAATTTTGAAGTAGCAGTGTGTGCATGAGAAAATTTTGTAAATAATTATCAAATTCATGTATGTTATTCATAAATATATATTTTTTTTTACTACGTGTTGTAAAATATATTTCAATAAAAAGATATTTTTATATTATTTTGTCATTTATAATTAATCATTTCACTAATATGCAGGCTTGTTGATCGGAGTTTTTTCTGATCGGCGATCAATAGCGATATAGCGATATTTGATCGCTGATCGGAGTATCGCAAAAGGTCCTGATCTTTATATCTTTTGATCGTAAGAAAATCACTAAAAAATAGCGATCCGATCAATTTGTATAAAATAACTAAAAAAGACAAAATGTTTGTAATAAGGATTTTTGAGACAAACCCTATATTTCTTAAAACTTAACTAGCTGTCACATTGACCAAAATCCATTCCAACAACTAATATTTGTTTAGAAAACACAAAATACAGACTAATACTAATGGAAAAAGCCAGTGTGTGTTATCCTGATATATTTTTTGTCCTAAATATACAGACAGGCGACTATGTAAAAGTCATTGTTTTGGAGCTCATAGGCTATGGAAAACATTTATTCTGGCATCTCTTGTCTTAAAGTATGCAGACATATGTCAATTGTGGAGCCAGAGTGTTGGAGCTCATAGGCTATGAGAAACAATCATTCTGATATTTTTGTCTTAAAATATACGGACAGACGCCAATGGAGAAGTCGTTATTTTGGAGCTCATAGGCTATGGCAGTGGTTCCCAAACTTTTTCTGCTGGGCATTATAAATTTTTGCGCCCCCCCCCCCCCCTTAAAAAGAACATTCACACATTTTGTTCTCAGAGTCTATTGCAGTTTATTTGACACATTGTAATTAATACAAACCTCAACCTTTTTTTTTGGGTTTCTCCATTTTCTAGCAGTGTTATTTAGTCTACGGTATTTATATTATCATTAATTCGTTTTTCCTGCGCCCCCCCCGGCAATTGCTCTGCGCCCCCCCCCCCCAGGGGTACGCCCCTCACTTTGGGAACCACTGGGCTATGGGAAACAACCATTCCATTGCCATATAAAGATGAATGCTTATAAAGGTTTGACTGTATATACATTTAAATTTTTACTTAGAATTAGTATTACATAGGTAATTTTTTTGTTGATCGCAATTAAATTGATCGGATCGCTGATAGGAAAAATCCCTGATCGTTATATCGCTATATCGCAAAGAATTTCTGATCGCTATTTTTGATCGGATCGCTATTTTTTTCCTGATCGCTCACAAGCCTGCTAATATGGGATATATAAATCGGGTTTAATGATAAATCCAGTTCATCAATACTTAGGATATTTTTTGGACAATTGTTTCTTATGGATATTTTGTTAATTTATCACATTAGAGAATGTCAAATATTATAGAAAATTTACTCAACTAAATCCGATATTTATTGAGACAATATAGTCCCTTTTTTATATTACTTATTAAACTTTTTATATTATTTAGTAAATCATGTAGAAAATATGAAGTTATATGCATAAGGGAGACTATTTATTTACTGAAACAATACCCCCAATAAATGAAAGGTTTTATAGACACAGTTTTTGTCATGGATTGCGATTTATTTATTCTAAGAATAACATAGGAACAATAATAATTCTTTCATTCCATGCGTTGTTTTGAGCCCGACATGCTATTTCACCAGGTGGCGCTCCAATCTATTGTCGTAACTCTTCTTATAGGGCTCTGACTCCATTGAAAGGATTCACCAATGACGTCATTGGATGTAGGCCCATGAAGAAGAGACAATTACAACAGCCACTTGTAGGATAATGTCAACTGTTTTTTATTATTATTCTCTCTCCTTTTCTTTTCAACCAATCACGTTTCTTTGTCCTATCACGGATCATAACGTACTCTCTAAACCTATTTTATAAACTATTGTACTCAATATTGTTAGGGCTGTCTTCCTTTTATTACGATGAGGGAAATTAATGATGGTCTTAATCAGAATCTCATTCAACTAGGGAAGCATTCATGATGACTCCCCACACCATATATCTATAATGAGAACGATTCTATACGGTTTCACTTATTATGCTTGGTGTGCCCAATAGGAGAACCTACATAAGATTAGTACAGTTTATTGACAGTTACAACAAACTGTTCTTACGTTCTTCTTCTTGTTTTGTTTCGTGTTGGCTGTTGTTGTTCCAAGGGGAGAGTCATTCTTGGCCAGGGCAAATGAGTATTCCTTTTTTTTAAACATGGGGATTTAAAAAGAGCTTTCCCTGAAGGCAATAATAGTAATTAATATTATGATTAAATGAAACACTTTTTTGATGGAGTCATCCTCGGCTCATTAGGCCATCTTGGCAAGCCTTCTATCTAATAACAGCTTCCCCCCTCATCAATTTGTAATTAACAGCAAAGAAAATACTTTTTTTAATATTTTTGATATACACTCTTTCAATAACTTTGTTCATTTATTTACTCCTGGACCAACTATATACAATGCTCTTTTTGGGGTTCACATCGGCCTGAGTGCAGTGAAGAAGAAAATGTCAATTAACAAATAGATATAGTTAAACAAATATCGCACTTTCTTTGCCGTTTGCTTGAAAAATATAACGAAATAAAAGGATAAGTAACAACTTGGGGGATTTTTGTTTAAGGTAGGATCCCAGAATACGAATTGAGATCATGACTTTGATCCAAGGTGGAATTAAAAGAATGAACTATCTTCATTCCAACTTTTAAAAATATTTACTGCACTTGAGTTTTGCAAAAAGAATGAATATTTTGGCTGGCCATCTAAAATGTATTCCGTGACTTAGAGAGAAAAATACATTTATCAACCTTTAATGTTCCAAAATTTGAAATGAAAGTAGATGGAGAAGGTTCTCACAGCAAAAATTTAACAATTATTTATGCTATAAAATATTTAGTTCATTGTTTTGCATTTTTTATGAAAATATAATTAAATCAATTTGTTTTTCTCGTATTTATTGTTGGTACATTTCAGAGTACATATTTTATACACTATTATAGCGAAACAAAATAGTCCTGGGACTTCATCAAAAGAATTAGTCGCCTGATAATTGAACTTATGCCCTTGAAATAGAGAATTGATCCTACCAATCTTGGATAATGAAGGGCTACTACTTTTTTGGCTTTGCAAAAAAGTAAAATATATACAAGAGCCTTATTCTATTTTTAAACATCAGACAAAAGTAATAATAACATGAGAGAGCAAAATTACATATTTTTGTATATTCATATTCCATTTTTCTCTTCCTTCTACTGACTTCGTTAAGTTGTTGAGATTTATAGAAGGAGCAGGACTTAATGATCCAAGAAGTCCTTCAAGACAAGAAATCATGAAAAACGTTTGTTTTTTTATTCCTCTTCTTTTTCGTTTTTCTGCATCATCATTTAAAAGGCCTTACAGGCCTGGTTTAAGCATCTATAATCATAAATACTATTTAATGGATATTTTTACCTATCAAAAAGGCGGAATTCACAGCAGGTTGCCTCCTTGCATTGTTGTTTGAAACATACCTTTAAGTAGGCATATTTAATGAATAGTGATATGGCGCTTGGGAACGAACCGGATGTTGAAACCAGATTACAGAACTTGGTGGTTTGGACCAGGTGCGGCCCAAGGAAATTTAAAGGCCATGGACTAAGAACCATATTAGGGTACTTTGAGCCCAACCGAAGATTCATAATCATGATTTAAAATAATAACTCACGGGTCTCCTGAGACCATAATAAATTTACTTTTTGATTCAGCTCCACTATACTAAAACCTTATTCGATATCATCCTGTTTGGAACTATCTAAAGTTATGTTTTGTTACTATAAAGCTTTATTTCTTAAGGCCAGTGGACTCCATCTCCATTTCCAACATTTTGTGCAAGTTAATATACTCATATTTACAGGGAATTCTATATCCTCAATGGATATTATTGTAATCATGATAATTTTTATACTCTTAAAAACTACATAACACCACAAATACGTCAATACTTTCAAAACACTTTATCATTTTACAAGACTAATTTAAATTAAGTCTTCTTAGTCAGTTCATCCATTTCTTGAACATTATGCTTATTTATTGACTTTGTTTAAACTTGATTGAGAAATTTTAAAATCATAATCCCATCTTGCAAATAATCCTTTGCATCAAATATATTTATTACAATACATACAAAGTATTACCTCAACCGAGTTAATGCGGATAAAAGGATGGAATCTTCGTACGGGTCGTTAGATACTGGGCTAGTTTGTTATTTGCTAATGCAATGTAGCTATTCTGGTATCACTTTTTGATTAAATAATAATACAATAAATTAAGCCAGGATTCACTTACCTATTATAGTTACATGAACTACATTTTTCAAACTAAACGTATGACGTTATGTTAATAGTATATAAAAGTTGGATTAAAGTTCAATGTGATATTAGATGTATGTATTTAATGCAAATAAATCATCCTCATATCTTTATAAAGTTGAACAGAAAAACCTTCGGATTTATTAGAAAATAAGTCTATGAATAATCAGTTCAGTCTTAAAACCATTTCTAAACTGATCTATTGTATAATAAGTACGAATGAATGGAATGTTCAAGATATATATATATATCGTTTATTTTTGTTTTTTACTAATAAAAAAAACTTCTCTATGCCTCATAATTACTATCCGACAATAATGAACATGTAAAAGATTACATCATTTTTTTATAAATGTTTATAAAAGTCTTAAAATAAATTATGATTTTATATTCAATACGTGCAAATGTGATATTCTATCTATAATATATTTAGAGTTATATTTAGAATTATGAAAATAAAGTTAACTATATTAACTATTTTAAACTATAATGTTTATTTTTGTATTTTATACGTATTAGCATCGTTTTTTTATATACCTGTGCTGTATATATATATATATATATATATATATATATATATATATATATATATATATATATATATATATCATATTTTTCAGACATTCTTCACTTTAGTATTAAAGATAAGCAGCTTTAATGAGAAATATCATGTAATCATTCATGATTACCCCCCCCCAAAAAGACCTTGAGTTCAATTCATTTTTAACCTTAATTAAATGATCGAAGATAGCGTACAAGAATAAAGGAGGGAGTTAAGAATAGAATTCTTAAGGAATGGACTGAGTTTTTTGTAAAGAAAAAATCCTCTTCCGCAAAAATGATTCACATGGTTGAGTATAACTTGGGGTTTATTTGTGCGAGATTGTTGGAGAAGGTGTGATCATCAGCCTACCTATCTACCTAATTAGCCAAGATTTGCAAAGGAAGGCATTGGTCTGGATTAGCATCTTAATTAATCTTCGCATGACTCTGCAAGGAAACGCTTCCCTCCCTTTTTTGTATGCATGTTCTTCTATTCTTTTTTTTTTCTTCTCCCTTCCCCCAGCTCTCTTCCCCCTTAATCATAATTCAAATAAATGTGCGGGAAGCCACCATAATTCCTTATAATGAGCCATGAATAGGATTTTAGGGATTACAGAGAGGAGACTTGTAGTATGTCTAAATAAATTAAGAGCATGGCTCTATAACCTATGAGGCACTCCCCCATGTATCTTTTTTGTCTGAGGCTCTTCATTTACTCTGGGGGCATGAACGGATCTTAATGAATATTTGATGATCCACTGCCGAGAAGCTGTATTCACTAATTGAATCGTCTAAGCATCTGATTTGCATATCTTAGATCCTCACTTTCCGAACTCAATATACATAACAATAAAAACGAAGAGAAAAAAAAGATTAAAAGGCCACAAGAGCAACAAAAAAGCATTGAGGGGTTTCTATATACATAAGAATGTGATAATACAAAGATGAGGGTTATTTTAAGGAGGTTCTTTTTACCTGGGTCGAAGGGCGCAGTACATGTCTTGTAAGAGGCTGGGATAACTCTAGAAAAACATAGTTCGAGTCCCTTCATTACTTTATATGAACTAGAACCATCACAAAGACATTTTGAAAGGAATATTTCTATATTGATTGTCTTGTTAAAATATTTCATAATGCTAATAGAATATTGATTGTTTGTAAGAACCATGACTTGAAAGATAAAATACGTGTTATATGAGTCCAGAGTTGCAGATTGAAAAAATCTAAAAATCAGATTGAAGGACATATTGTTTTGTTAAAACTATAGGACTTTACAGAGGAATCGCCGAGGTAACCTGGCTAGTGATATTGAATATGAGGGATATTCCTCTTAGCCTTTATTAATGAGTCTTATTGAGAATACTTGACTTGTTATTTCATTGTTTGAAGTTTGATATGCTTTTATTACAACTATGGACAAAGTTAAGGAGTAAATTATATATTTGTGTATATATATATTTATATATATTGGTATGTACCAACAGCGAGTAATTACATTAGTACACAAGTAAAATGTGGTAACTGATATAAGTAATTAAATATTTTTATAATCTAAGTAACTTTTACCAATTTAAATGGTATTTTTATTGTTTTAAATCTTTTAATACATTGTAACATATTTCTATTAAAACTTTACCTCAGACATCAGGTTATTATAATCCTTGAGAGCAAATACTTATCCTTAGTTTTGTAAATGTCCGTCGATGGTTCATGATTTACTTACTCTTATAATTTTCTATAACATTGCAAAATATTTTACAAATCCATATCATCATCTGTTGAAGGATATATGAAAAATAATATATAATTGCTGAAGAGTTCCTGAAAACACTAATTTAATAAAGCATGTTTATCCCTATGAAAGGCTTCCATGACTTTTGAAACTTCTTTGATGTTTAGATGATTAATGATGATTTTTTATTGAGTCATTTCATGAAAATATACATATAAAAAAGGGAATTTATATTGTTAATAGTGCTTATGCGAATATCATAAATCACTTTTCACCCATTAGATTGAATCCTTAATTGTTTATTCCATTGGAGGTTTCTTTAACTACCTATATTGATATAGTAAAACTACTGTGTCCAAAAAGTAAGGTGACATTGCATTTTAAATCTCCCGCGCGCACGGATTTGGGTGAATATATTTTTTTAGGTTGATATAATTGTCGTAGACGACCAAGAGAAGTAACACGTCATAATATACGTTAGTTTTTGAGAAACACATTGTTTTCTAAGCTTCTAAAAGTTCATTTCTCGTTTCTTTTTGCCATGTCAACATTTTTGCACTAAATGTTATAGTACATAGATTCAGTTACCTTGGACTCAACCACACAAATGCTTTCAAGCTTTGCTAATTTAAATATAACATTAGTGTCAAAGGATTTTTAACTCTCACGAACGTAGCCTTAAAATTAATATACGTTATATAGGTTATTTGAAAAACAACAGTTGATTTTCCAGATAAATATTTATACTCCAAAGAAGAATTTGTTTACTACCTTGCCTCTTATGGTAAAATGCTACGATAGTCATCTCTAAATGGAGGGATAATGATAGGGGTGAACTTGATATCCATGTTGTATTTTTTTATTATATATGGCATCTTAACCCTGACATTAGGGACATTCAACATTAGGCTTAGTTTTGTTTATGTTTTTTATAACAAGTTGGACTTGGATATCTGAGCCTAAAATTGTGACTAATAATTTAACAGAATTGACTCTGAAGGAATCATGATTATTACATTTTAAAGGCCAACTCACTTTTCAAAAATGCTGAGTATTACTTGGGATCTCTAAAGTATTTTATTATGTTTATTTTATGTTTTAAAAAACCTTATTCGTCATATTATTGAGATATTAGATTTATTTATTTGTAGTTTGTGTGCAGTTAGAGCTGAAATATTTATAACCCTTAAATAACATCATAACTTTTCTATCAACTAATTTTAAGTTCCTCTTGGAGATGGAAGTTATTTATAATTTTCTTTTTCTTACAGATATGCCTACATCTGTGGCTACTGAATTGCTTCGCTATGATCCCACGAACAATGTCGTGGTTCCGGTCAAGGAGAAGTCTTCTCGTCGCTCCCATAGACCTCAGGAGTATACCACAAAAAAGAAGGTGGAGGTCAAAACGACCACAAACACTGAAAGGAGGATTCAGCGACAGGTTGTCTTGGAAGATGGTCGAGTCCTTGCGAAGAATGAACCTGAGATTATCGTGGATAAAGTAGAGGACATGGAAACAAAAGAAACGGAGCACAGTCCGGAAGAGCTACCGGACAGTCTTATTAAACGCCTCAACTTAGGGGCCAGCTCAGGAAAGCAGGTTGTGAGGGACTCTTTTCAACGGACAGTAAATACGCGAGATGTAACGGAGAATGTACATTCCACTCGTGTCTCTAAGGATCTTGGCCTCATTTCTAAAAAGGCGCTTCGTAAGGCAATGAAAAGCAAGGAAGTAACCCCAGATGACTTGATTCGTCGAAGCGAAGCTCCTACCCGAAACAACGATAGACGGCGCGAACTTATAAATCCCAGGGAAACAAAGACTACCACCTACAAGGCGGAGTCTCGTAAGAAAATCATTGACACGACGGATGTCCATGATGTATCTCATCTAGAAAACGGAAAGATAAAGTCTGAAACCATTAAGACTGAAACCCATGAAATATTTGATGATCGACGAATTCCATCCGATGGGTCCTCACTCTCAGGGTCCAAGCCTTCGCTGCGAGCCAACGACGTTCAGAAATATTCTGTGAAAAAACGTGAAAACTACACCGACTACTACCGACCAGGAATCGCCAAGGACGAACCCATGATCAAAGTTGGAAGTGGACCTAACGTGACATCTGAGGATCGGAACATTCATCGAGGTATCACACATGATTGGACTAAAATGGAAGAAAAAATTCGTCGGAATAGGCGAATCATGAACATTGACGGTAATAGTAGAGCAGACGTTGTGACTAAGAAGCCACTCAATTATGCCCATGAAGAGAAAAACCGCCGAACTGAGACAGATAAATGGTTAGACACACACTTTGGATCAGACTGGTCCCTTACAACCTCATCTGGATGCAGTCCTCAAAAGAAAAAACCTGGAGGATCCACAACAATTCGTCGGACCATGTCTTTCAGCTCAGTTCACAATCCCAATATGAGTCGTCTTGTTAAACAAACGACAAAAACCATTGATCCGGTTTCTGGGGAGGAGAAAATAACCTATGCAACCATGTCTCGCATTGATCCTGCCGTGAATACGAGTACGCTATCTCTTCCTATTACAAGAGTTGACATCGGAAGTTCCTCAGAGGGTAGTAATACCCAAAAGCATATATATCAGAACGAAAAGGAGATGCGGGAACAACACCGAAGGGAAATATCCAGCCCTCCGCTTCGCGTTCCACATCAATACCACTATATTAGTAAGGAAACAGATAATAGCGTTGGCAGTACCTATGTCACGAATTTCAGAGCAGCTCCAAAGGCCATAAGCACCTCTTCCTCAGGATCAGAGAAAAATAATAATAATCCTAAGGTCCGAACCGTAAGCATCGAAGTCCAGTCCCAAAACTCTCCTCCACTAGTTCATGATCGAATTCAACGCCTCCGCACGGAACATTCATCTCGCTCAAGGATCAAGAAAGTGACTCCATCTTCAGTTCGACGAAGATCCGACGAAGAAGATCACCGGCATCACCGGGGTCGTAACATGGAGGAGTCCAAAAGCATCAGCTCATCTACATCTCATTTGCATCAAATCACCGAAGTAAACAACGTGGCCAATACTCGATCATCCTATCCAGTGGAGAGGGCCAAATATAGAAGCAAGTCCTCTCAGCCTCTTTATCGCACAGAACTTCGTCGTGAGCAGTTCTATCCAATAGTTGAGCACAATCAAATTGAGCAACGTCCAACTGAGCTTCAAGTCAAAATCCTTCCCACTTCATCAAGTCCGCCCCAATTTATTAGTCAAAACAGTACGACGAAATATATTCAAATACAACCCAAGTCTATTGATAGAACGCTAGATGCCCCAAAGTCTCTGGATAGGAATATCTAGAGACCCCAAAGTCCTATCGATCCCTTGAGAGAACCGATGGAAGGGAGTCTCCATCTGCAATACACAACATTCCCCTACGAAAGTTTGTCTCGGAGGAACGCAATCACTACTACTACGACAGGAAAACGAATTTATTCACTCCACTCCTCTAAAGAAGGCAATGTCCAAGCCTTCCGGGCTTGATCAAATAAAGCCCACACACTTTACCGTCCCACCTTCGAATAACCGACGGCGACAGTTTAGAGAGCAGTATCTCTTAGAAAGCCAGACCCCGCTTCGGAATCACCTCCCTGGAGCACAGTACATGAGCCCTAGAAAGCACATGGAGCGCTCAGAAAGTGAACAGACCCACCGATATCAAACCTCTAGCACCATGCATCGCACCTCTAGGTCAATGTCCAATCGGCCTAAATACCCTGAGCCTCCCCTAGTAGAAACTGTTCCTAGAAAGGCGAAAAAGCTGCCGAGAGGCAGAAGCTCAGGAGACCGAAAGCATAGTTTTTTGGTTAAAACAGCTTCGGGGGGCTCATCAGGAGGAGGAGGAGGGGATCCTTCTCGAAAGGTATATCATGAGCACCCCCTCGTGGAGGCAGAAGTTCATCGCCTGGACAACTCTGGAAATGAGAATCTGGTTCACACTCGAAACCTCGGTGGAAGCGGGGGAGGAGGCGGGGGTGTCTGGAGTGGGCTCCTGGGCAAGCTGAGTCCACATAGACGCTCCGTCTCCACAGCAAAGCTAAATCAAATCACCGCCAATCACCCCCTCAGCAAGTTCGGAGGCTCCGCCAGAGACTTGTACTTTGCCTCACCCACGGCCTCCCCAACGTCACTCCAGGACCCACAGGATCCCCAAAAGTTTAAAACGATCATTTTCCTATCAGGAAAATGAGTCTGATTTTAAGAAACTTAGACTGAGAGACCTGGAAAAATAATGGAATCAAAAGCATATGTATAAAAAACAAAGAACTTTTAATTTTTTTAATTAATTATTTGGGCATGAACAGAATTATTGTTTTATCTTATTATATACAAATATATGTATCAATTATAAATTTATATATCAAATTTTGTAGCAATTAACTTGAAATAAATTAGTCCTACCAAATGAAATCCAGTGTAACCATAGTTAATGAACTCATCAATGTGAGACTGCATAAAAAGATTCCCGCTCATTTTTTAAATCCAATATGACAAGGGAAAAAGGCGCACTTTTTTGTGTATCACATTTATTTGTTATATTTATTGATTTCTCGCAAATGGGTGGCCTTGTTACAGGGCCTTTAAGGCTATTTGCTCTAAAATGCAGAGCGGGGCTTTGCCTTCAGCCATGACTTTGTGGTTTGTCCTTATACACATACATATGATGATATTGCCACTAATGAACAAGAGTAGTATCATCTGTGCAAGAGTTGTATTCTACATAAGAGACGTCCTTGTAGGCATCCTGCAATTTTTTATCGTGTCTATTTGTGCATGAGATGTTTCTCCTCCTCACCATGCCTGATTGATGTTTGCCTTCAGTGTGCAAATGCCGACGATGTATTGTACGTGAATGTGTTTAATTGAATATGACTTTGGATTCGGGAGGGTTGGAAGCATGGATTTTGTTTCGTTTTAATCCCCTTATAACATGCATAGAATAGTGTGAAATGGTGCAAATTATAACGTTGCAATATATTCTTTTTATCTCCAATTTAATTATGAGTAAATACAGATTAACTGACAAAAATAGCAAATCCTGTGGTAATAAAATTAATAGACGCTCCTCCTAAAAAATAGTTGCAACTTTTATATATATATATGATTCTATATATTCGGTGAAAGTCAGTTTTTAGGTATTTACAGAATAATTTGCTCTTAAAACCAAAAAAAATCATAACTAAAACACTTACATTTATTGATAAAAACCTATAAAAATATAAGATTGGTCATAAAAATTGATAGGCAAATGATGCATTTATAATTAAAACTGGTTCTTATAAAGATCAAAATCAGGTTCATTATTCTTTGAATATATTTGGTTGTTTGGTATGTATATTTCGTTTCTTCTTAATCCAACCACTGCATTCATGCAAAACGATGTGCACTGAGTAGATCTCTCTGTCCCCAAAGAGTTGTTAAGAAAGGACCCCAAACGTTAAAATAAGATGATCGGGTCAAAATATAGCCAAGCAAATCCTATATCCTAATCAATTAAAACATTTGATCTAAAAAAGTAACTAGCTTTGATTCTATATTATGTATATTAAAAGTCAGTTTGTGGGTGTTCATAACTCACGCCAAGGCCACAGAAGCTTTTTTATTTGTCTATGGGCATTTCACAAAAATAAGCTTCAATGGTCGTAATTTATTACTAACAAACCAGGCAGTTTAATAAAATTTTGATATAAAATGCGTCAGTGCCTTAGAGTAAGAGAGTTTGGACACATGAAAACTGAGTCATAACATGGGATTGACAAAACTCATAACAAAGAGATTTCATATTATTTATGATATGAAATCAGTTTGTTATGAGTTTTCGTCTGAGCCATGTAATGATTGAGCTATCATGGGTCCAGACTCTACTACTCACAGGCACGGAAATCCGTAATAGAATAAAAGATTATAATATAATTAAATGGGTTAACGTGCCATCTGATTGAATGTTATAATGGGGTATGATCAAATTGATTTGCACAGCTATTTACGTTTCAATTATTGTTAACTAAGTTATCGATAACATGATGTATCCTTACGAACACCATCAAAACCTAAAGCCGAAAATGATTTTAGTGGAAAGTGGATAATAGGTTTTATTCATGTCTGAACTGATACTGTGACCTTTGTTTTGGAGGAAATAATAACCCACAGGAGAACACTAGTTTTGTCATAAGGCAAATCGGAACAACATTTAATAAAAAACGTTTGTGTGATGCTGCCTTTCATAAAGGTCAAACAAACCAACAATGCTTTTTATGTATAAAATATTAATTCATGTAACAATTTTATTAATATAAATATTTTTTTAATCAGAAGAGATAAGTATCTCAATGTAATACTTTATAACTCCTTTTGTTATTTGCCTGAACAAAGTACAAAATCGAAGTCACGTCTGCTTACCACTTAAGAAAAATATCCATCAAGGTTTAAAAATTCTTCGAAATTATCCAACTTTCAGCATTAAAATATGAAGAATTATGTATTCCTATATATATATATATATATATATATATATATATATATTTCTTATTTCTCGTTTTTTGGATTTGAGAGTCTAGGATTTTACCTTAGTGTATAGAGATTATCTTGTGAAAGTTTGAACAAAACCGAATTATTTTAAGTGTCCTCAATGGACCCAAAATATGTATTAAACTTTTTTTTTAAATCACCATTTGATCGCCTGCTACGTCCTCAATATAAATGCTAATTTAATATAATTTGGTGCAAATATAGGTAAGATCTCAAGAATTACAAAAAAAAAATTCTATGTACATACAAATTAAACGATATATTATTGTTATGAAATAGTATTTTTTATGGAAATATCCCACAAGGACTATTTCAATGTTTCGATGTTGGTTGTTTATTTTTGAACGTATATAAAAACAACTACTAATTTGGAATCCTTCAGGTCATACCCGCATTTTGCACCAAATTATTTAAATATATTTTATAGTTGAGGACAAGAGAGGACATATCAGAAAACCTAATCACTCTAATATATGTATATATATATATATTATATATATATATATATCGGTTATATATATATATTTTTCTGGACTTAGTACATGAAATATTGCTATTAAATTGACTTGTAACATCGATAAAAGGCTGTATATATTGAT
The DNA here is from genome assembly GCA_013387185.1 of Caligus rogercresseyi. Classification (NCBI taxonomy): domain Eukaryota; kingdom Metazoa; phylum Arthropoda; class Copepoda; order Siphonostomatoida; family Caligidae; genus Caligus; species Caligus rogercresseyi. The sequence goes on from CP045890.1 coordinate 16,243,556, forward strand.
TAATGCCTGCGATTCTAGAAATCGTTTCCTTATTAAGTACGCGTACAAAAATGAAATCAACTTTGGTGTTTTCGGGGAATATACTAGTCCTAAAAGCGATTTAATATCAAATGTATAAAATACATTCTGTATCTGTGTCAAACCGTAAATACTTAATTTCTATGTAACAGAGTAGTGTCTTTTTTGTTGCTTTGAATATATTTTAGTACAAATAATGAATAGTACTTTTATTTATTACTTTTTAAGAAGGGATATTGAAAGTTACTCAAATGATAAGAATTGATGGCAACTGTTAGTAGGTTTTATAATAACCGGTACATTATATTTAATGCATCGTACTTTAGTCGTATTTATGCATTTGAAATCCCTTTCTTTATAAGAATGGATAATACTTTTGTGATAACGAATAGCTTTATTTTTGTTTCAATATCAGAAAAAACAATGCCTTAATCCTTTTATGATAAGCTTTTTATGTTCTTGTATAGCATAAATTCTTGTAAATCGTTTTACTTGTTAAGTACGACTTTAAAATAACCAACAGCTATTAGGTATGTATAATTCTACCTCTTTGTTATCCCTTATATACCATCTTCACAATAGCAACGATGTTAATACACTTGACTTGTTTGTAAGTAAAATATTATGTAACAAAATAATTAGTTGAAAAAGTTAATACACACGGATAATAACGAAAGCAGCTTGTAATAACAAGTTTATCTAAAACCTTTATGGAAATATGTTAGAAAATATCCAAATCCATTTGAAAAATTATTTTCTTTAACTTACACATAACGCAAACAACACTCATACAGTTTTAGGGGCTATGCTTACATTGTTCACAACATTATAGCTATGTGCCTTATACAATATTTTGGGCAGTCTACCTCTTAAACTCTTAGTAAAGAAAGATAAGTTTTAATCTTCGTTTTTTTTTATTCATTAAATTATATTAAATGGTTCAAACTAGTGTTGTGTCGGTCCTTATCTAGTACCGAGGACTGCAGTCCAGTCCGGTCCAGTCCAGTTCGGTCAAGTCCAGCCCTTCTTGTCGCTCTTTAGAAAAGGAAAATGTGTTTTTTCAGGCTTTTGAACAGAACGCAAAATTGAACAGCGTTCAGCTGAACGCACGTTCAATGAACGGAACGCTGAACGGAACGCATCTTTTTTTTTAACGTTGAACGCAAAAAAAAAAAGTTTTGCGTTCAGCGTTCAATTTTTTCAAACATTTCTTGGACTTTTTTTGGAGATTCTTTTATAAAATAAGTCATTCTTTTCTTTTTTTTAAACCGGCATCACTTTTTTCGGAAATTATTTTCTAAAAAAACGTCATCATTTTTTTCGGAAATTATTTTCTAAAAAAAAACGTCAATTTTTTCGGAATTTCTTTTCTAAAAAAAAGGTCGTCACTTTTTTTATTTTGGAAATTATTTTCAAAAAAAAAGGTCGTCACTTTTTTTAAATATTTGAACGCTCAACGCTAACGGAACGCTGAACGCAAAAACAATGAACGGAACGCTATTTTTTTTTGAACGCTGAACGCAAAAAAAGCTGAACGCTCACAAGCCTGGTTTTTTTACGTCGTAGCCTACGTCATGTTGTCAACATCTCTTAATGCTATGAAAAGGAAAAATCCTTTATATGAGGAAAGTAACATCTTCTATGAACTCACAACAAATATAAAATTTATTACTTATGTTATTAATAAGTATTAATATTTTTTTTTTGTACATTATTAAAACATTTATTCTTGAGTGTTACCAAACATCAAAAACTTATTTTTATACACGTACAAACATAAAATTAACACAACCAATATTAAACAAAACCAAATCATCAACAATTATATTTGCATATTTAAAAACATTTTTCCATAGGGGGGATTTAGTGCTTCTTAATTATAAAGTAAAATCTGTAATAAGTATTAAATATTGGATATTATTACAATAATAAATATTCGATGCTTATGGCAATACTAAAAAATAGTGTATAGTGGTTTAAACGGAATGGCTGTGAATTATTATATTTTACATCAACATTTAATTAGTATGACCGACGATTAGTACAATGAAAAGCCTATATTATGAGGGGGGAAATGTTTCCAAATGGTCTAGTATAAATATTATTAACCCCTTGTGTTGCTATTGGATTAACGCTCAGTATAATCGAATATATAAATATATATTAGCAGTTAGAACGTTTAAATAAATACTCTTTCAACATTTTATGAAAAAAAAGGATATGTAGGATTGTATTATGTGTATAATATAACTAGAAGAGCAACTCAGTTCGCTCAGGAGGATTAACAGAGAGCTTTTGCTTAGAAGTGCACAGCTTACGTGCTTATAATTTTTCTGGAACGTACGCTGAAGAAAAAAGCCACTTTACTTTACAGTATGTTATTCATAAATCACTTTATTTGCGTATTACTTATATAACATTGCCAAATTATTTTATTTGATATTGGATTCAAAACATTCTATGAAAAAAGGTTGGTTTTAAAATATATTTTTGCAAATATTTCACTTAATATTGCATGATATAATCCTCAAATATATATATATATATACCTTTGAACTGGAATATTACGGATTTCCCGCATTACAATAATAATGTTATATGCTTGATGTAGCTTCACAAGTCCTCAAATATATATATACATATATATATTATTACCCTATAATAATGGTGTTTCACCCTCACAATAATTGATAGGTAACAGAGGTTGCAAAACCACCGCCAATAGATCCTTGGTTTTCGCCTATCATAATGATTTCATATTGGGATAAAATATGCACCACTAATGGGATCTTGGTTTCACTGTTTTACAACTGAAGAATATTGGGGGGCACCAAATTCACGGCTAATTGGCCCTCAGGTTCCACATATAACAAAGATATCATATTGGGGTTTGTAGCCCAACGAACCCCAATGGGCCCTCTGATTTTGGTGTCTACACATCCCAATATACCATTGGTATTATCGGCAGAATCGGAGGATCCATTGGGGTGCGTTGACCTACCAACCCCAATATTCTATAGTTGTACTCCACATAACTATAAACAATTGTTTTTCTTTCTACAATTATCAAATATGTTGGAACCCCAAATTTGGAAGGGCAGGCATTGTTAATTAAGCAATGATGGATTTATATATGCAATGCATTTACCTACAAGATTTATTATAGTCTATAATATAATTCATTAGATAAAACCTATAATTTATGGGTAAGAAAAAAACTCACTCGAAAAGAATCCATCTAAAATAAAACATCCTCTCTCAAACGTTTCAAAAATGTTTTTCCATTGGCAGGGAGCTTACCAAAAACATAATATAAATAATACAGTTTTATTTCTTGAGATTATTTTTGTTGTTCTATTTAAAGTTTCAATGATGTTAAATAATGAAAGTAAATAAATTAATAAATTTGTAAACTAATCATGAAATGTTTGCTTTATATTTATATTATAATTTAAAAAAATAATTAAATCTTGTTCACTACAGATAACAATATAACACATAATATATATATATATATATATGTATATATGACGATAAATGGAAAAAACATTTAAAAAATGAAAATATAGCTTCCAATCCAAAAATATGTTTAATGTTGAGTATATGAAAAGTACAAGTTGACATCTTTAATGATGATTCAGGATCTTGCTGATTAACAGCATATTTTGGATGAGGTATTTTTGAAGGAGCAGAAGATATTTTAGATCTATGAGAGTGCTTGTATATTCAATAGATTGGCGGACTCATTAGGATTAAAAAGATAGAGTGCTTTACTTTCACTTCATAAAATACTCCAAGTCAATTTTGCAGTCCTATGTCACTTTGTCTTTGTTTTCATAATAAAAAGTGAAATCTAAAGGGGGCTTCCTGCTTTTGTCATTCCACCAGATTATAGGCCTTAATTGAATGTCTGTTTTTGTTATGCTTACAACAAATAACAATAATAATAATATACATTGTTATATGATTTTTATTTTTATTATTGCAAATTGGCTTGGTCCTTTGTTTTCGAGTAAAAAGGATTTAATGTATCTTTATGCATTTGAATGTTTTTTTAAGAAGAAAGATTTCTAGAAATGCATACTTTACATAAAAATACAATGTTGTAACTTTATATATTATGTTTAGATCAACATAGTATGTGTGTGTAATCGAGTATATTTCTTGCCATTGGGCATATTAGTTACATTTGTAACTAGTCTAAAATATATAAATAAATAAAGATATAATAAAATTATAAAATCATATAAAAAATATAAAATAAATAAAAACAAATAAAAACAAAATGCCCATGCAGAATGGATTATATGGGGACGCTGCGTCCAATGGCCCTAGCTGCGGTCCTGGCAGTGTGAAGGGTAGTGGCCGACCTCAAGGCCTTAGACAAGTTCCACACAGATATTGCGTGACATGCAAAAGTAGCTGTCTCCCTCCCAAGTGGGTACGCCACTGAAGTTGTGGACCTCATGGGCCTCCTCGGGATGGGGAAGACGAAATCACCATCGGGTTCCTGGCACCGCCGCCCCCGTCGCTGGAGTAAAAACATTCCCAAGTCTCCATGGCCACCGCCTTGGCGGCTACCTCGTTGAGGGAGGGAAGGCCTGCTCTCTCAAGGAGGTCCCTGATGTGATATCGTCAAAAATGATTTGGTCAATATTATGAACAACTGGAAGAATATATACTATATTTGGGGTTTGATGTTATGATGTATGCATTTATTAAGTAAGCTATTGATCCTGTTTCTCTAAAGGCTTTATTTATTTCAAAAATTATGTAAAATATTTTAGGGGGAAAACAGAAAATAATATTATAGTTATTCATGGTTAATTTAACCATCGGTAGGGAGGATTTAGAGATGTCAATGTAGCCAATGGCGTGTGAACGGTTACAAATGGAGATTAATAAAGCCAATATATCTAGTATCAAGTGTTTCAAAGTTTCTAAAGCAGCTCAATGATCTGAATAGGAAAGAACTGGTTAACACGCAAAAATGCATCGAAGACTATATAACTATCAAATTAAATGTTACAAATGAGCATTATATATTGCTTTAATAAATTACAAAGATATAGACTGACAAATAACTACTTACTTAGACGACATGCATAATGACTCCTAAGCCTGATGACGGAAGCAAAAATTCATTTTTGACGTCATGGAAAATAGATTCATACGCCATAACATCAAGCTCCTTTTTGGTAAAATAGTTTTATGGTCTTGCCAATTACGGACAGGACAGGTTATAAATATTTTTTATGAAGAGCGCTCATATTTTTTTAATAAAAGGAAAAAGGTTTGAGATATTGACGATTCTTTATTTGCGGTTCAAATATATGCAAGTGAATTTATGAATGAAATTCGATGTTTTTGGAATGATCACCACATTCACGTTTTACAAAGTCCGATCGTTAAACCCAATTTATGATAACTTTTCTGCATAAATTGGCTAAACTGTAACAATTTCGCGTTGAATATTTGTTTTGAGCTCTTCTAAGGTTGACAGATTGTTGGTGTAGACCTGGGATTTCTCAAGACCCCAAAGAAAATAGTGTAGAAGCGTTAAATTGCACGAGCGTGACGTCCAATTGAGGGGGTCATTTCTGGAGATAATACGCTCACCAAATTTACTCTTCAGTATATTTATTGTAACGTTTGCTGTGTATGAAGTGCCATCGTCTTGTTGAAACTACATGTTTTCCAAGTCCATATTTTCCAATTCCGGACAAAAATCGGTTATCATGGCTCTGTTACGATTTCCATTCACAGTAACAGATTGTCATCGTCGAAGAACAAGTACCGCCCAACGACACCGCTAGCATGCAATCCACTCCAAACAGTAATTTTTAAGGGTTGTAAGGATGCCTCATGAATCACATGTGGGTTTTTGCCGGCCCAATAGCGAATATTTTGCTTGTTAACTAACCCATTGAGCCAAAAATGTGCCTCGTCGCAGAAGATGACTTCATATTGAAAAACGTAGCGTGTATTTGGACTCAATTTTTCTCACCAAGCGTTGAATTGTTCATTTTGCAGGTCTTGCGGACAGAGTATAAATACCTTTCTATCCGAGTCCCAGCTGTTACAAAGACAGGTAGTTCGAGACCACTGATAAACTAAGGAGCGACATTGGAATCTGAACTTTATCTGCTTCCACGGGCTTTTACAACCACGGAAGAAAAAAAATCTAATGAATTATGAAGCGATCATTTTGCACGAAAAAAATATTGATGTTTCTCATGGGGAGGCCGATGCGTTGATATATAGTGGATGTAGCTCAAGCTAATCTACCTGACCCTAGAAAAGTATTTTCAACAGTCTTTGAACCAAGGTACATTTTGTCATTTAAAAAATCCCACAGCACAACAACAACTGAAAAATAAGAGAAAAACTAATTTATCATAAATTTTAATGTGTCAATATAAGTTTTTTGTTGAGTTGGATTGATATTACATGATTGCTCTGCTCTGAAACACCTAAAATATCTCGTGGTTTACAAGTATGTTACGGAACAGCAGTTGAAAAACACTGCCTTAGAGAGCAATTTATCAACAGTCAATCAGAAAATGAATATTAAACTTATATTAATGGAGTTTATATTGGTTTAGTTCCATAAGTGAAACATATGACATTATTGTGCAAATGTCAAATATGGAAACAACATAGATCATCCTAACTTTGGGTCATGATGGAAGCTGTTAATGGTGCTTCGATTAATAAAAGAGCCAAAACTAAATATATATAATTCAATGCTCCAAATGGAAGATAAACCAACGAGGATGTGGCAGAGGAAATGAAGAAAATTGATGAGTATTATACGAATGGTTATAAAATCCGAAGTGGCTTTAAAGATCTACCTAAAGAAAACGTTTTGATAGAGAAACTTAGGAAGCAGGAGGTGAACGGAATGGAAAAGAAAGAAGTGAAGTCAATAGTCGGGGGAGGAGGAACTCAATTACATGACAGTAAAGTTAAAAATAAAGCAATAGTTGATTACTTCCAAAATATTCACAAATGTTGGGAATGTGTAAAGGAGAGCCCCGGGATCTGTCAAAAGTGTGCATCCAAGGACAAATACACGTAGGTAAGGACTTATACAAATACAGTCAAAAAAAGTTAGTAAAGGACACAGTCGACAAATTGGATCAGGAAATTTCGATTAAAGAAATAAAAGACTACATCATTAGTTACAAAAAGAAAAACTGTGCACCAGGACTGGATGGCTTCCCAATGGAATTTTACAAAAAGTTTAGCGTTTTGTTGAGCCCGCTTCTGCAGAAGGTGTATAAAGAGGCTAATGCTCTTGGTTTTCTTTTTAGTCATATCACTAGGGGAAGATTGATTTTGATTCCGAAAACAGGCAAAGATCCGAGAGAAATAGGAAATTTGCGTCCATTAACAATGCTTAACACTAGTTATAAAAATTTTAGTGGCATATTAGCCTTGAGGATAAGGGATGTCCTTCCTTCTATTATTCATTCATCGCAGAAGGGCTTTTTGAGAGGTAGGTGGATGGATGACGTCATTAGGGGCATAAAAGACTCTATTTCTTCAGCAAAGCAAAATGTACAGGAAATCACAGCGGTGGCAATTGATTTTAAGAAAGCCTTTGATAGTGTGTCTCATGCTTGGATACTAAAAAGCTTAGAGTTGCACGGACTAGGTGAAAAATTTAGATACATGATAGGGCTGTGTTTGAAAAATATCCAAACAAGCTACAAGGAGGACAGTTATAAATTCGATATAAAAAGAGGTTGTAGGCAGGGTGACCCGATTTCCCCATACTTGTTTATTATGGCATTGGATTGGCTTCTAGTGGAACTCAATGTAACCCAAAGTATAAAAGGCGTGAAAATCGGTACGGAAGAAATTAAAGTTGAAGCCTTTGCTGACGACTTAACGATGTTGTTCTCGGGTAGTGAAAAAGACATTAAAGAATCTGCAGAAATTACCTTTGGCACATTAAGGAATTTTTCAAAACTGTCTGGTCTAGAGATTAATGTGGAGAAATCTAAATATATAGGATGCAGTGCTGGGGTATTGGAAGTTATCGGTTTAGAAAAGGTCTCCGTGCTTAAGGTGTTGGGATCCTTCATTTCAATAGACGAAACAGACTGGACCGAGAACAAAAAAATGATCGAAGAAAAGTTAAGACGAGCAGCATCACTCTACTCGAGTGTTCTGAGCCTCAATTTCCTGCGAGAGTCTATGTTTGGAACTCTTTAATATTGCCCAAGGCCACCCATCTGCTAAGATCTACAGCAGCTATATCCAGAACATGCTATTGCGAAGAGCTTTTTTGAATGCATTAGAACAGTTATCGGACCAGTCTTTGAATTATGACATGAGCCGTCAAGAATTCTCACTAGGCACAGCAAAATATGTTCTATGCAGAAACTAGTGAGATGACGTGCCTTTATAGTTGAAAGCTATCATAGGCCTTGTAACATCGGCTAGGTAATACTACTAATGGAAATATAATTTTGACAGTCGGAAATTTTCAAAGTTCTGGATTCCAAATGGCGGCTAATTGAATTGATCTACAGCTATAGTGAACTGATATCGATGGAATTATTTTTCCTCTTTAAAGACAAACCAAGTCGAATTTTCACTAGAGAAGAATTGTTCTTGCCAAAAAGTGGGGAGGCCTAGGAATGATATGCTTCAAGAACTTTTGGAAATCCATTCTTTTCGGCTGGTTCAGGCGAATTTTGGATATAAATACAGTGTGGGGAAAATTATGATTGCGAAAATGAAGTTGTGTGGGGTCTCGCATGGGGATGTGGAAGGATGTGGACCGGGAAAAGTTTTAGATATTTCCGAAACAGTAGGTCATTTCTGGGAAATAAATAAAAAAATTAACCTTGAGCTGTCGAAACAGGCCTAGAAGAAATGGGTTGGCAAGAACCGGTAAGGGATAACCCTAGACTTTTATTTTTAGCCAATACCTCGGTCAAAAAGAAAATAGCCTTCTTGGGCGAGATTTTTAACAAAAGCCAACTATTCAATGCCAGTGAAGTTTTGGAGAGAGAAGGGATTAGAAGGAACGTCAATTTTAAAAGACGACAATGTGGCCCGAGGGACTCCTTTTTTAATTACATCAGTAGGGTACAAAATACAAGGCTTAGGAGCTTTTTAGTGAAGGAGGGGGACAAAAAACATTTTTTGAATCAAATGGGGGGTAAAAGTGAGAGATTAGGTTAAGTTTTACAGCGAAAGATATTATAAAAGCACTACAGAACGTTAGTTTTACTTTTTCTACTTATTGGACAAAATATAGGGTGGTGTCCAATACACTGAGCTTCGGAAGCATATATGGGAGAACGCAAGAGGAAAGGGTTTGTTATTTCTGTAAGACCGAGATTGAAACAGGAAGGCATTTTTTATTGGATTGTTTTACATTGAAAAAAGTATGGGATCTAGTCATTCAAAAAATTTATACAAGTTTTGGTCATATTTTAAGAATTGATAGCATTTGTTTTATATATAAAGGTCCTGATCAAACCAAAATAAATTTTATCGTCGCAAAAATTCAAAATCTTCTTTACAAACTCAGAAGCGCTAAAACCCCCCTATCAAAAAATGTTTTTAATTTTGTGAATAGATTATTTGATGATCTCTAGTTTTATATATTAAATTGTTACGATTTATTTTTATTTATCTCAGATTTGGATGTAACGATAATATTATATTAGTTTAAAATAAATGTTGTACGGGTGTACAAAAAAAAAAAAAAAAAAGAGCCAAAACTAAATATATATAATTCAATGCTCCAAATGGAAGATAAACCAAAAGATTGGTTACTGTTCTGATTTTGGCATCACAAACAATAATAAAGCCACGGAGAAACGCAAACGTAAAACTATAGCCGAATTAGTGCGTGCGGGCCATGGGGCTAAAGCCATCAAGGACATCACCGGATACGCCTCCAGCACAGTTTATGACGTCAAGGCGTTCAAGGCCTCTGGGGACGTCTCTAAGAGGATCCATGACAGATCTGGGACCAGGAAAAGGACGCCGCCTTCCTAGACGGCTTAAAGCGATAGGTAACGGCCAACCCTGGAATCCTAATGTCTATCTTAGCCAAGAAGTGCCACGTGATCAGGGCTACCGTCTCCAGGGCCGTCAAGGAACTCAACATTATGTTCTGCAAGCTCGACCAGGCCTATTTGTTGACAGGGAAGATGAAGGAAATCAGACTGGGGAGGTGCAAAAAGGTATTGAAATTGTTGAAGTCGGCTACCTCTCCAGCTTTAAAATTATTCTCGACGAGAAGATCTTCACCGTGGATCGCTCGAGAAACCGCTAGAACGACAGGTGATTGGCCAAGACCAAGAAGGAGGTCCCCAAGACGTTCAAGACGAAGAACCTGCCTCTGTGATGGTCCTTGGTGTTTTCAGCGCCGCCGGAGAGCTTCTTCAAGGCTGGTGAGAAGATCAACACCGACGTGTACCTGGGCGTCCTGAAAAAGATTGTCAAACCTTGGATGGACGAGAAGGCCTCTGTTACATCTACAACGGGAGCTACCTCTTCCAGCGGGATTTTGCCCCCCCCCCCCCACAAGGCCAAAAAGACCCAGGAGTGGCTAACTACCTGAATCCCTTGGACTAATACATGTAGGAAAGTTGGAAAGGCATGCCTGTTCCACCTTCCCTCAAGGCCTCTATCAAGAAGCAGGCCGACAACTTCCCGGCCGCAGACGTCACCGCCATCTGCAAAGCCTTTAGGAGCCGTAGTAAGGCCGTAATTGCTGCTGAGGGCGGGATATTGAATAAATTGTATGTAAGAACCCTAATGTATAAATAAATGGCCGTAAACTTGTTTAGGTTGTCCCCTTTATTGATCTTGATGCAGTTGAAAGTGTTCCAGATTTAGCTGAAACCCAGTATCATATCTTCAGCACCATATTTTTGGGGATATCGTACGAATTCAAGGACTATCTCTTAGTAAGCAACTACAAAGTCTTGCCAAAAAAGTACTCTCTTTGTCACAAATTCTCCTGAATTGCAGGATGTGTTAAATTGCAAATTGATCAAAATTTACATTCTACTGACCTTTTTATAGAGCAAATAACACTTTTGAAATGTCTTAATGATATCAAAATGTTTATTTCACATAATTATATAAATATTAATATATTTTCGGACAAAGACTTCCAGGGAACAAGACAAACGAGTTTCTCCAAATGAAATCAAGGAGACCATTATATTTTATTGATCCTCTATGAATTTTTCAACTTCAGTTAAAGCATTGAGGAAGTCCGGGAACTCGGATATTTTGGCGTAGTCGGCTAGGCTGACCCATTTGAACTCGGTGTGCTCCTCGGAAAGGATGACGTCCTTGGCCTCTGGCAGCATTTCTCCCAAGAAATAAATCGTTTCCTTGGATCGAATGACTCCGTCCTTGTGACTCTTAACCTCGTATTTGAGAACCTTTTAAGGAGGACGGTGTTAAATAAATAAATACAGCCAAACAAAAAAACTGATTGTTAGAGAGGGGTGACGGCTTTACACAGAAAGTTATAATATTATTTTTTCTCTGCAGGGTGGCCACTAGGTGGTCCATTCGGCGGGCATGCCCGCCGCCCGCCCGCCCGCCCGACGGGCCGGGCCGGGCTCGGGCGCAAAAAACATGAAAGTCGGGCGGGCTATGCGGGCGGCCTCTTTGAATTTTTTGAATTTTTTTTAAAATGACTTCTTTTAAAAAAAAGTCCTCACTTTACTTTTTTCCTCAACCTCTTTCTAAAAAAAAACGTCTTCACTTTTTCCTCAGACCTCTTTCTAAAAAAAACGTCAGTTTTTTCCTCAGACCTCTTTCTAAAAAAAAAAGTCCTCACTTTTTTCCTCAGACCTCTTTCTAAAAAAAACGTCTTCAATTTTTTCTCAGACCTCTTCTAGAAAAAAAAAAAACGTCCTCATTTTTTCTCAGACCTCTTTCTAAAAAAAAAACGTCGTCACTTTTTCCTCAGACCTCTTTCTAAAAAAAACGTCCTCACTTTTTTCCTCAGACTCTTTCTAAAAAAAGCTTCACTTTTTTCCTCGACACACCTCTTTCTTAAAAAAAGTCCTCACTTTTTCTCGGAATCTTGAATTGACTTTCTTTCTTCTATTAATATATTTTCCCAATGATAGGGCGGGCGCAAGTCGGGCGCATAACAACTATCGGGCTACGGGCTCGGGACTCAATTATTAGTCTTTCGGGCGGGTCGGGCTCGAAAATCGCGCCAGGACAAAACTAGTGGCCACATAAATAGGCGACAGCTAATATAGTTTTGACTGGTTATAACAATTTAAATTTATGTATGTTAATTAAATTAATATCGAGCCGTCTATTAAGGTCTCTCAGAGAACTCAAAAATGACCGCTATTAGAACATACATAGGAATGGAAATCTGGAGCTTATTGGTGCTTACAGATTCTATCACTGTTTTTGGCCGTGAAAAAGAGAGAGGGGTAAGAAGGGGTAGAAGGAAAGAGAGGGAGAGAGAGAATTTCTCTCACTTTTTCTTTCTCCCTCTCTTCCTCCTTTTTCTCTCTATCTCCCTCTCTCTTCCCTTCTATCCTCTCTTTTTCACGGCCAAAAAACAGTCATAGAATCTGTAAACACCAAGGCTAAGTTCCAGATTTACATTCCTAAACATACATAGAACTTCTTTTTTTGGCTAGGGTTACTGTATATCCGACATGACATAGACAGAGAAAAAATAGCTGGTGATTATAAAATATAGAGGCATCTTTCTTGTATCCCTCTGGCATCTCTTTATTATAGTTTACAAATTTATCACAAACCTCTTCCCTTTTTTCTATTGTAATCAGGCTGTTGCAAATTTTTTTTTTGTGTTATCATAATCAAACTTGAGTTTTTCTATTCTTGAGGAGGAACTCTGATATAGGAATAAAAGAACTCAAGCTGTAATTATAATTCAGTAATAAAAACAACACAGCTTTTGGTTAATTTCTATAAAAACATTATAATCATTTAAAAAAAGGGACAGGTTTGTTCCTCTCTTCCACGAGTCTGCGGAATAAGTAATAGTAACTCCGGACACAGGAAGGAACTCAGTATCAAAGTTCCTCCTTCGTAATATTAGAATAATAGAAAAAAGGAGAGGTTTGTGATTAATTTGAAACTATAATAATGAGAGAGATACAAGAAAGATGCCTCGATATTTTCTAATCGACAGTATTTTTTTCTCTTATATCCCATGTCAGGGTTAAATAATCCCTTGCCCAAACGCAATACTTTTAATATGTTTTTTTATGTTTCTGTTTCATCAGAGTTTTAAAAATTATAATTGATTACTGCAAACTGGAAAAAATATCGGTACATCAAGTTGAAAATTATGTCATCGTAGAAACCATTAATAATTAATATTCTACAATTTGTACTTCATTAGTCGTATTTTTTCAACTTTTATGGAAAATTCATAATTATAAATTACTTAACAAATATTATTGTAATTATGATAATGTATATCAATTGCATGTAATAATATTTATTTATAGCATCGACATGCATTTTTAATTATGTTAAAGTATTTAGGATGCAAGAGTTCTTCAAAGAACAAAGATAAAAAAGTACTTAGAACTCGTAAAAAAAGTCAAACGTTTATTACGGACTCTTACAACTGCAATTGAAAGGAACATCAATTTCACCTTTTGGTAGTCTTGAAGGATTTTAAAGTCAGTAGAGGGCTGAAGTCCGGATTCCTCACGAGTCTCGCGAATGGCCGTTTCCATAATGGACTCTCCAGGATCCACATGTCCCTTGGGAGGCGTCCAATGTTTGGAGCCATAGGAGGCTTTAAGGAGAAGGTACTCAAGGCCCTTTGAGGCTCGTCGGAAGATAATGAAACGGAGGCTCTTACTACAGTCATTGCTTTGAGAAAAAAAAAGAGGAGAGAGAGAGAGTTAAGAAGCCAATGGACAAGCAATAGATTGCATAAGGGCGCTGCAATCGCAGATTTTCATATCAGTTGCAATTAAAAGAGACAAGGATCATATAGTTATATAGAAAATGAACGTTCAACTTTTTATGACGTGTTTTCAACGGAAAAATAATAGACATTAAATTAGTTGATGCATTAATGCCTATGTTACTAATAGCGTAGCTATACATATGTTATGTCTGCTTCTGAGCTCTATATTTATTTATCATAAAAAATATCGTTTAACTAACCAAAAAATGAAGATATATCATAACAAATTTGTTTCTCTTAAAGAACATCTGACCTTATAATAAATGCTGATTATTTGTAGATGATTTATCGTTATTTTTCTCTATATGAATATCCACGATAGCAATAAATATTTTTCACATTTTCTGTTCTGAGATGTGATTGTATTATTCATTTTGCTCCTAAAGATAGTTCATTTAAAAATATGTACAAAAGGCAAACTCTATCATATAACTAACTCAGAATAAAGATTTTTTTAAACAATTAGTTCATTAGTACCTCAATTAAGAAGTAATTTGCGTGAACGATGTATTGGATTCGAAAGATAAATATTTCAAACATAACACCTTATTAGGCGACATGCAAGTCCAATTTGACTTACAATGATTTATTGATTTGCTATATCTAAAGAAGTATAATGTTCATGAAATATAATCCAAAAACTAACCAATCAAATCTTTGACGTTATGAAACGGATACATAAGGTTAAAGAATTCGCTTAAGACGTTGTATGAATATTTCAAAAAACGAGGCAAATATTATTGTTAATGTGTCTTCAGTATAAAATAATATAAAAAAGCCATGCCCTTGCATAAAACGCTATATTTAAAATAAGCTTGGCTATAAATGTTTGGTTCTTATCAAAATAACCAATCACTAAAGAATAACGTTCACAATAATATTCGCCACATTATGACGTCACAGTACAAAGATTCATTCAATCCCGAAAGATAAAGTATCCAGTGATGTTATGGTAAACAAATATATAAGTAGGGAAGAAATTCGATCCTCCAACCATTAATGACATGACGATAAATATAAGAAATAATACTTATAAAAGATTGCATATAAATGCTTAAGTTATTCATAAAATCCACCATCAAAACATAAATTTCATTTACGTTGTTTTGAGCATATTTTAATATTTTGGATAATTTATTTTTGCAATAATAAGAAATACAAGCAATTAAATCTTAATGATATAATTATCTCCTTTGTCTACTGTCCATGGCCTTTTTAGACTTTGATGTCTCCTTAACCACAGCTGATATGGCATATTGCGATTGCAGCGCCATGAAGTTCTACTCCGTCAATATATATTATCCATGTCAAAGCAACAATTTTTCAAACAAATATATATTTATATATAATAGCTTTCTTTATCACAATCAAAACACATATAACAGACAAATATTAAGAAAAAGTTGTCCTTGTTTTAAATGGGCAGCGTGCTGCCCCCGCCCACAACAGACTTGGAGCAAAATGCGGAAAATATCCGACTCATGAAGCGTAGTCCGGTTTGTCCGCCCGGAATGTAGGACACAGTGAACCAAATGAGAGCCCCAACCTGTAGAATCGCACAAATGATGGTTAGGATTGTGCTTTGAAGTCCCAAGGCCGCAATAGTGTTCCAAAGAGTGTGAGAAAGTACATGGCGGTGAAGGGGAGGCGCTCTTTGGAGCCAAATAGGGACTGCATGTGGGCCCAGGGGCCGTAGAGGAATGAAAAAACTACCCAGGGTGAAAACGCTGCCTAGAAGAAAAAGGAAAGAGAATAAAAATATTAACTATTATGTCTTCAGGATAATAATTAGTTTGTATCATATTAATAAAACTTTACTTTTGGTAACGAAATGTATAGTGTAGCACAGTGGTGCCATGGTGACGGCCCGAATGGACATCACATTCGGCCCGTTACGTCAGGGTTTAAGAAGCGTTTTTATAAATAAATAATACTATGATACCATATCAACAAATTTAAATCTATTTTTGTTTTTGTATATGATCTTGCAAGGTCCAAAATGTACCGGTAGTTTGGCCCCCGAGGTCCCACTTAAAAACAAATCTGGCCCCTGACTGATTTCAATCTGACATCTCTGGTATAGCATATATGACTTTAAATAATTATTATTAATATAATATTCATTCATAATATGGCATTTATACATAAACCTGCATTACTTTTCTGTTCTTATGAATGGATAATATAATATATATATATATACAGGAATGGAGTGGGAAAATTTATCCACCGGGACAATTATGCCCTCGCTGGCCTTATACAGGCCCCAATATGCCATTGGGAGGCTGTCAATGGCCGTTTAAGTTTCTTAATGCCAGCAGCCCACCGGAATAGTCCCGGTACTCCCGCTGGCCACTCCGCCCCTGTATATATATATATATATATATATATATATATATATATATATTATATATATATATATACAGAACGTACCAGTAAAAATTTAGAATTAGTTTAATTGTCTCTGGCTACCCGGGGCGAGCTTAAGTGATTTTTTACATTAAAACTTCCTGTTGTACCAACCATGTAGAGCGTTTGTTAGTAAACATTGTTTTCACTCACTCTTCACCATGAGTCATGAGAAGAAGAATCGTGAGAGGATCGCTGACCTCCTTAAGGCCAAAGTTGACAAAAAAAGAGATCGTGGAGATTGTTGGCTGCTCTCTGGCTACAGTTTACACTGTTTCAAAGGCTCTTAAAGATAGAAAAGGTACTGGCAGGACTCCAAGCAGTGGAGGAGCAAATAAGAAGAGGACTGACGACTTTCTGGGAAAGGTCAAGGAGGTGGTGAAGGAGGATCCCACAAAGTCAATTCACAAACTGACTCGGACCATGGATGTCGGTACTTCTACCATATCAAGGGCTTTAAAAGATGACCTGAACCTGAAATCTAATCTTATATCAGGAGGCCCAGGCATCTTTTAACCGAGGCAATGAAGGTCAAGAGGCTCGAAAGGTGCACCAAAATTCGTTCAACCTTTCACAAGAAGAAGTCCACTGTGATAATTTTCTCAGAAAAGAAGATTTTTACAGTGGGCCAGGTCTACAATCGGAGAAACGATCGGTACCTTGCGGAGTCAGTAGATGAGGTCAAGGGAGTCTACAGAACCAAACACCCAGCCCATGTGATGGTTCTAGGAGTCGTGGCATCTGATGGGAAGACCATGCCTCCGTACTATTTTCGGGCCGGAGAGAAAATTGACCGCCATGTCTACGTGAAAGTCCTGAGATACCATGTTTTGCCCTGGTTGAAGGCAAATTACCCTAGTGGCCACTATATGTGGATTCAGGATGGAGCTCCCTCCCACACATCAAAGTTTGCCCAGAACTTCTGCTCAAGGAATTTTGCCGATTTCTGGCCAGCAAACTACTGGCCACCCTTAAGCCCAGATCTCAATCCCCTGGACTTTGCTGTGTGGGGCTTTTTGGAGAGGGAGACCAACAGCACTCCCAATCCCAATGTGGCTTCTCTCAAGGCCTCCATCACTGCTGCCTGGGCCAACATGTCTACCGACTTCATCAAGAAAAGCTGTGCTGCTTTCCGCCACCGTGTTGATGCAGTCATTGAAGCTAAAGGAGGCTACGTTGAATAAGAAAGATTACCAAGATCTTTTTTTAACTTTTGTTTCAGATGCTTCTTTATAAAAGATCAAATAAAGTTTCTAGAAGTAAAGCAAAAATTGATTTACGATTTTCTAAATTTTGCTGGTAAACTTTATATATATATATATATATATATATATAATATAATATCTATATAATATATATATAATATATATATACATAAACATTGAAGAGTATCACACGATATAATTAAGAATTAAGGCTTTTAGAATCTGAAAAAGATGGATTCCATATGAACCCAGTAATATCTTGAAAATATTAAGAAACGCCGATATTTTCTTAAAATCCTCTTGGCTCATTTTAAAATTGAATTGAACGCGATGGCACCAATTGAAATACATTTCCTATCATCGGATGTTGCGTTCGGAATCTTAATTTGTGGAGCTGAGTAGCGGGCGGCGGCACCATGTAATACATGTTTTAAAATAGCCCTCCCTCATGGTTATACCATTATTATTATCGATAATATTTTTAGAAGTGTCTCTTTTTCGATACTATGAAAAGATATGGTATTTTAATGTGTGTTTAATATACCTTGAAATAAATCATAAAATGATCCAATAGTCTTATTAGGTGTTCGTTTAATGTTTAAAGAATGTAGTAGTATCAAGTTTTCCGGTGTCGTCATGCCATACATCAAAAATGGTAAATTATTTTATAACCAAAAAAATATTGATCATATGATAATCTGTGGTTTATATGGAGAAGTTGTCTTTATTCTATGAATTGCACAACTATGAAAACTCATTTAAATAGGGATTCAAGTCTAGCACAGGGGCCTAATAATTAAAGGTGTTTGTTTGAGTCGATTCGTTGTCAAACACGTGTTCAAATATTCCCCTCAGAACCAAGAAGGTGCATTAATAACTAACTTATTCATTGGTTACGCTTTTCCCTGAGGACGTGCAAGGTTTTTATTAATAAAAAGACGGTTAATCCTTCCTCCATTGTTTGTTGTAATTAATTTGTACAAGAGTGGATTTATATGATACATAATTGTTGCGGTTTTAATGTATTTTAGTGCTATAATTAAATCAATTGAAAGTAAAACAATAAGAAAATAATATTTCATACAATATGTAGTCATAAATTACCTAGAGAGAAAAGGAGTGCAAACTTCCTTGTTTGTAGGAGAAGGACAGGGAAGTAAAGAGCAGCAAGGAAGAAGCAAAGGATCCCCATGGAAAGACAACCCCGAATCCAAGGATCCGCTGCTTCTTGTTCAAAGTCGGAAGCTGAGATGCGATCCATGATTCCCTCTCTGGCTCAATGAGGAGCTCCGTATCAGGATCTGGCTTGCTGCTCACGCTACTTAGTGACGGGAGCTTGAACTTTTCGAAAACCGAACCGCCTCCCGGAGTCCGCTTATTTGGCTTAAATACTGATCCAAATCTGCCTTTAAATTCATTATTATTCTGTCACTCCTTCACGTATGTTATAAATTGGAGGAGTGACGTCATCAATTGTGATGCAGCTTTAAGGCACTAATTTGAGTCACGCAATATTTCATGTAATAATGAAGGAATCATAGAATACTTTATATGACAGTTTATATAATATAATAAAATAATAACAAATGAATATTTTAATATATTCTAGCATCCAATGCTCAACGCAAGAAATAAAAAGAAAAACTGTCGACACATGTAGTAGCTAAGGTTCGAAAGATACAAAAAGTATATCCTGATATACATTCCATTCCATTTTAAATTTTGACTTTTGGATATTTGTATATTATGCCGAGGAATACTGAACTTAGGGCTAGTATTGGTCTTGGATTATGAGGAAAACATATTTTCACAAATTTATAAAATTAATTAAAAACAATAAAAAAGTTAACTTACATTCCTAAATTTAACAAACCCTTCTTATTTATAATTAAGATTATACTTTTGTTATTTTGCAGTTATATATGTACAAAAATTATCCACAAACTTTATTCTACTTTTTATCATGCATTTACTATTTAGTGATATAATATCCTGCTTCATTTAAATTAATCCTCAATCGCATAAATTACTGTTATATACCAATAGCAAGCTGTTCAATGAACAAAATTCCAATAGGATTTTTAAATATGCTAGTAATAAATTTATCAATTTTTTAAAGCATAATTCACTTAATATTTGTATACGGCCAAGCAGAAAGCAATTCGTTTTCGGAGCATTGATACTTTATAGTATAAACTGATGTAGATGAGATTAAAATTTTGGTTTATAGATACACTTGTGAATAATTTTGACTATTTTTTATAAGATCTAATAATATCTATAAACTAAGATGTTTCAAGGGTTAAATCTAATACATGGTTCACTAGAATTTCATTTTTGTATATAATTAAACAGAGCTTAACAAAATCAAACTTCTGACTCGCTTCATTAATAATTAACAATGAAGTTTGAAGTACGCGTTTATAACTGTCTTTAAAATGCTTGAAATTCCAATTCTGAACCACTTGACAATTTGTGTGAGTAATTACCCATTTTTTATCCATCATTAATAACGATCCCTAAAGAACAAATCAAAAATGATACCAGGTTAGGCATAAACGAAAAAATATACACACTAAACTTAGTTCAACGATCCCAATATACTATTCTAGGTGAAGCTGATTTGAAAAAATATTCCTCTCCCTAAGAAGGCAAACCAGCGCCCTCACATGGAGAATCGAGCTCCCTACTGAATAACTATTACATTCTATTTTATACTATCTATAGAAAATACTGTTTTATGATAGCAATAATAACTCACGCATCAATATGTAGATTGGACTCGAACAAGGGAAAGATCTTTGGAGCGATGATAGCAGAGCTTTTGCCGTGGGAGGGGAGTCACTTCCTCGAAACAAAGGTTCCGTTTTCTGAGACCTCGAATAAATACATTATAGGCATGTGGAGTGACCTCAAGATCCTCCTGGGTGAAGATATATCTCTTTTCAACGGCAAATAGTAAAACAGCAGTCTCTTTGAGGCGTGGAATAAGATCCAAGATCCCTTCCGTGAGCTCTTCATCGTAAATGACGTCGCCTCCAAGCACGACGTCAACTTCCTTGAGCCATTCCGGCGGAGGATCCAGATCAAAGAGGTCCAGGTGGCAGACTTTGAACTTAGGCATGGTGTTTACGAGGAAAGCTGCGTTGAGGGATATATTCTTTCGAATGAGGTCGAGTTGACTTTGGAGATCCGTGATGGTGTAGGATGAGAAGAGAGCTGTTCTATACAGGACCCTGCTACCAAAGCTGTGAGTCCCGTGCCGGAACCGATCTCTAAGACGTTCCTGGAATATAATTATATTTTTATAATGAAGTTGCATTACATTTTCTTAGTTATTGAATATAGTATCATAAAGGTATAATATCCTGTAAAGTAAATGTGTTTTGGTATTATATTAACACATATCAAATGACAAGGACACAGAATCGAGCCCACTAGTCAAGAAAAATCACATGTGTAGGAAACTATAGGTAAATGATTTCCTTATTAATAGACGGATGAAGATTTATTTGGACACTTTTTTTCTATGCGTCATCATTTTCCTCTTCTATCTCGGGCCATTTCTTCCTATGCCGTGTTTTCTTTGGTAATTTCTTCCTAATGTCGTTATTTTACATTAGAAACTTTACCAAACCTTATTGAAGAGGGGGAAAGGCTATAGCTGGTAGATAGTTCCCTAACAGTGGGATTAGGTGACTTAGCTTAGATTATTCAGAGAGCTAAGTACACAAAAGCTAAGTCAACTCCTCCCTTTCATACCCAACAAGAGATTCAGGATGAGAAATGATCCAGTCCCCAAGAAGCAGACTGCCGCTCCAGATTTGATTCCCTACTTCTGCTAGAGTGGAGCACAGGAGTGCCTGAGAAGAAGAAGAATTTCTTCCTCCTTGGTTTGCCTCGATGATTCTCTCATCAAGTCACCATCCTCATCAAAAATAATTGGAGTGACCTCAGAGCTAAACGCCCTGGATGGACGAGAAACCCGAATGCGGGCAATGTGACCCCCATCCGTTTCTGGACATGAGTTGAGGGTTGCATGGACTTCAGAGGTGTAGGAGTCCATTTCTTTGAAATGTTTTCATATTCAGGATTGAACTTGAAGCAATGAATACTAAAACAATAAGGAAAAGAAGGCTCGTGAGGAAAATACGATGAGGGATCTAAAAAGGAAAAGGAGAATACGCGTACATTCTCCCCTTTCCTTATTAATTTCATAACAAATTAGGATTTTGAGAACGAAATATATATTTTTTACTATTTACAAATTTTATGGACATATATTAAATAAACATAGATACATTTAAGACATTCTGCAAAATTATAATAACATACATACATTTTGTTTATTCTCCTTTAAGTTTTTTCAATCTCTTAGAATTGTTTGTCATATTTTGACTGCTTGTTTTCTTTTGTTTTGTGAATTTGATCATTGATTTCCGAAACATAATTTTTGGACATACAATTAAAAATTTTACCAGCGATTTGTGGAATAAATTTTTCAAAGGAATGGTCTTCTTCGCATTCTGCTAAAATAATTTCCAAAGCGTAAGTATCATTTTCCAAAAGTTTAATAAACGAAAGAACAAAAAGTATTTTTTGAAGAAGGGAAAGAAATCAATTCTATGAAGATACTTTTTGAATTTTGAATTTCTGAAAAAAATGCATAAACAAAGGAACACGTTAAAAAAGAACATCAGAAGGACGAGTCAGCCCACCTCGATTAATTTGATCTAAAAGTTTACTTTCATCATCAGTATTTTCTAAGGAGAATAATTTTACATCGAATTTTTTATTTAAAGCTGTCAATAAATTGTGGCAAAAATGACAGGCTATAGTTTTACATAAGGAATGCGCGATATAACCAGAACAAAAGTAAACTATAGATACGTCATTAATATATTTAAATGAATCTTTAAAAGTAAAATGTTTTAAATTGGAAAATATATTTAAAGAAGAAGACTTAATCTTTTCATTTGTTAAATTATATCAAAGATGATCTTTTTAATTGTTCCAGAATTCAAAGTCGAAACAGGCTGCATAACTATCATGTCATGATAAACTGAATGAAAGCTCTTAATCATGACACAAAATAGGGTCTTAGTTACTTGATCATCATCCACCCCATAAAAATTCCCAGCAAAATATTCAACTCGTTTTGTACAATATGTTTCGTCAAAAATTATACTAATATTTTATCCCTATTTTGACTTAGATCCTTGAAGCGAGCCTTTAGGTAAGTTATTGTAGAGTCAGCCAATCCAGTTTCTAAATTCAAAGATGAAGAAAGTTCCGTAAGGCGACGTATTGTAGGTAATGTGAGAACTTCTTTACGTAGATCTCAAATAAAGACTCGTTGAGAAACCTTTCCAGGACATAGATAAGGCGTACAAGGCAGGACTGTATCTCCGTTGTTGTGGACATTTAAACAACAAGGACAATTGTTCAATCAAAAAGTGTAATTTCTTCTCTTTTGCTTCGTCCAAATGGGGCAAGATATTTGTCAAATGATTTAAAGCTGTGTTTAATTCATTTTCCAAGCCAAATAGTTGATTGGTGGAAGAGTTTGATGCCATGAATTTAAGAAGGCCAAAATATTAAGAAGGGTGTGACATTTTGTAATATGATTGTTCTTGGTGATATGCTCGAGATGATTAAAAGATAGATCTCTATCTTTCACCCTGAAAAATACAATATAGCAGGGAATAAAGTCATCGTAGTTGTATGAATCAGTATCAATAAGAAAATACTGAGGAATAGTCAAATTTGATATGTGAAAAACAATATATAAAATAAGAAGGTTAAGGAATGAAGTTTGGCTTACCGTATATGGATTGACATTTCTTCATTAATCTTTAGACTGAAGTCTATTGACGGTCCTCCATGACTAAAGTTCATCTTGAAGAACCATAGCTCTTTATCTTTTTCATCATAATGTTCTTGAACGCCGCTCGGAAGGCAAGTCCTATCCATTTTAATTTGAAGCTCTTCGAGTGTTAAAAATGAGTTGGCCTCTTCAAAAGCCTTAATCTTTTTTAAAATTCGCTCGTTTTCATTAAGGAGTCGTGAGGAGGAGGTTGAGGTGGAGGAACGCTTTGGAGGAGGCTTTTTTGAATAGTAGTGAGGAAGATTTGGAAAATTGGAAGGGACGGCATCTTTTTTTAATATCTTAAGACAAAGAGTTTTTCCAGATCTGTCTGAACGTGATGGATTAGAGTCAGTAGACTCTGGCTTATAATCGGTGGGCATGAAATGTACGTCACACAACGCAGAATGTCTTGAAGGTATCTAATTTTTTCGCGGAACAGCCTTTGTCCAGAGTTGGCGTAGGGACTCATCCTTGGGGAACATATATGTCTCTTTTCCCCTCATTGTCCTTTGCTTTGTAGCCACTCTTGCAACCCGGAGCAACACAAACCTACCCCATTGTCGTCTAGTTTGAAGATAAATAGGTAGTTCTAAAACAATTCCTCTACACACTTCCACTACTTCATTCACGCAGCAATAAATAAATTAGTCCATCCCGCTTTGTATTTGTGTTTTGAAAGGTTGCGCGACTTTACCTTTCCTGATTGTTTAAGTATTCATTGCTTGAAGCATAGTCAGTGTTGTCATAGTGATAAATGGGGGTTGCCTTAGAAAGAGAAAATGGAGCGCCATGATAACAAAAGCAGAGCCCTTCAAACGTGAATTGCGACATTAATATATTTGTATACCCTCATTTATCCCAGATTTCGATTGCCTTTGCACTTAGTTTCTATGACTGATTGATATTATTCCTCTATTATGAAGTAAAGAGTCTATTTGTGCAATTTAAAGCGTGTCGATATTTAGATCTATATGTGACGTCATATCGTTAAATCAAGTTCAGTTTGTTTTG
>CP045890.1:16268142-16297082 GCA_013387185.1 Caligus rogercresseyi
GCCAACTCGTTCCTGGCTCGTTTGCGACCCGGATGATCCACGTTGTGTATAAGGTCGAATACCTTACGACGCCATTCACTGGGAACGATAATTCTTCTTTTGTTGCCGTCTCGTCCGATGTCGCCCACAGATGAATCCCCGGAACAATTTCGAGCCTTTGAATGTGGATGTTTGACTTACGAGTATGTTGAGCCACATTTTGTAAGAAAGCCTGCACTTCTGAGTCAGTTCTTTGAGCTTCAGCCCATGCAGCGTAGTCCAAGGTCTCTACAGCCGAAGAGATAGCATCTAAGTCGGTTACCACTTCTTGGGATGCCTTGGCTTCCAGGATATCGGCATCAATGTGACGAGATAAGGCGTTCGCGACGGGGTTTGCTGTACTGCCAGGTGCTCACAACCAGTTGCCATTGTGCGATTTCCATGAGTTTTGCGCGACGTTGAAGTGTAGCTGGGTCATCTTGTTTGGTGAGGCTACTGACGATTGCTTTGTGGTCGGTATAAACTATTGGATTTCGTCCCTCAATCCATGATCTAAATTTCGACCGGCCCGCCAATTGCTTGTAACTCCTTGTCGTAAGGAGGCCACCTCTTTTCGCTATCCTTAGCACCTTTAGACCAGAACATAAGTGGTTCCCACTTGTCGATGTTGGCGTTGAATTGTTCCAGTACTGCACCATAGGCGATCTCTGATGCATCGGTAATTAGACGGAGAGGAGCTTGAGGGTCGGGTGGACAATCATGGTATAGTTTGATAAGAGTGTGTGTTGGCGTCCACAAACGCTTTGTGGAGCTCAGGGTCCACGTGAATTTTTTCTTCGGTATTTTCCCATTGCTGTTTGGTTCCATCTTTGTGGCGTCGTAGAGTGGCTTCAAAACTTTGGCTGCGCTTTTAAGAAGATGTCGATAATAATTTATCATTCCCAGGAAACCTTGAAGTTGTTTAAATGTCTTAGGTACTGGGAATTTATCTATAGCGTTGACTTTCTCTCGTAAGGGTGCAATTCCGGTAGTTGTAACTTTGAACCCGAGAAATTCCAATTCGTTACTCCAAATATGCACTTGTTATCTGCTGTATGTAGTCCATATTTTGTGAGGCGTGAGCATACGTCGTGGAGGTCCTTCATATGTTGTTCCTTACTAGAGGAGGCAATCAGGATATCGTCCAAGTATACAAATACTCGACAGTCTTGAGCCTGAAGGAATCGCCTAAAACTTCATCATGAGGCGCTGGAATGCTTGGGCAGAGTTCGTTAGTCCCCATTGACAAACGTTTAAATTTGTAGAGGCCCCATGGTGTGATGACTGCTGTCTTGTGTTGATCCTCCTCTGCTATCTTGATAAGATGATATGCCTTTTTTAGTCAATTTTCGAAAAGATATTGCACCTTTAAGGACTGACGTGAATGTTTGGATGTTTGGCAGGGGATAATGATCTGGAACAGTCTTGCTATTCAGTGCTTCTGTAGTCTCCGCATGGTCGCCAGGTGCCGTCTTTTTTCATTTGTAGATGTAGTGCAGAAGACCAGTTACTCTCACATGGGACGATAATACCCAAGTTAGCTAATTCAAACCAATCCCTCTTCGCAGTTTTAAGTTTCATTCCTGATAGAGGACGTGGTCGAGCTCGGCAGGGCTTCACATCATGCTTTGTGTTGATTTTGTGTATCACACCATTTTCAGGCATATTGGCACTAAAGTCGTGTTTGAGCAGTGACGGGTAGTGTCGTGTGATAAAATTATCAAATTCTGATAAGAATGAAGACTGTACCTCATGAATCCGTAGACCAGCCCTATGGTTCCTCGTACGATACTTGCTTTGGTTTTCTTATCTATAAGAACTTCAGAGCTTGCGTCTAAAATAAATCCGTGGTTCTTGAGGAACTGGAAGCCCAAGTACGGTTTCTCCACATCGGCGTAGATTACAGATTCCTTGTATTGATGTTTCTTGTTGAATTTAAAGGTGTGCTCTCCTTTACCATAAGCTTTTATCTTGTTACCCTGATTGCCGGCTCCACGTAAATGTATTGATGGATCTTCGATATTGGGTATCGTAGTTGGTCGTGGTAAAATAGTAGTAACGGCTGCACCACTATCAATCAAGCACCATTGACCACTGGTAAGGTCCTTGACAAGGGTCGACAGTCGTGTATGGGGTTCCAAGCAGCTTCTACTAGATTAGAGGTGTTTTCCGAGTGTGTGACATGTTCGCTATCGATGAGTGGGTCCAATTGTCGTTGCAATGCAGAAGGGTTTATGTTAAAGTCCTTGTTGTGGCTATACGTCCACATTGCGTCGATGTCCGTAGATTCCAATGAATTTTTTCTCGGTAGCGATGGTCGCAACCGTCAATCTCTTTTCACGATTGTCGCAAAAATACATTGAGTGGGCTCACTACATGTTCTGGTGTCGGGTCCGAACCTAGCATGCTTCCAGCATACGTTTCCTGTCTTCGCATCTTTGGATTTTGGTAATTTGATTTTTCTTTTCTGTTTTATGTTTGAATTGTCCATCTTCAAGGCGGCGATCTCGGCTCGAAGGGCTGCGATGTCTTCTGTCGTTGCTTTTAGTTGATGAGTAGAGGCGTCCCTACTCATGGTAGAATCGATATTTGCGACTCCTTGAGGTAGGTGTTGTATAGGGCGGAAGTTTTTTATGAATGAATCGGCTTCTGTCATGAAGTTTGCCGGATTGTAGTAATCAAACTCCTTGTTGGCCATATGAGCACGGAGGGGAGCTGACATGAGATCCAATGTTCTTTGCTTGTAGATCCAGCTCAGTTTCTCCTCGGCTGTTTTCCCTGGACCAAGTTCCAATAAACGGGCTATGGTTGCTCCTGGCTGGTTGTCCATTTCCGCCTTAGAAATACCCATAAATTCCTTCCAGTGGTCTGGGTCTGACTTTTGAAAAATACTAAGGAGTCGACATTTTAGATGGAAATATTTTTTCGTGTTGTTCTCGTCCTCGATGACTGAAGTACACAGTTTGAGGATGTCAAAGTCTATTGATGAAACAAGCATGTGATATTTTGATTTTTGAGTCCAAATACCCGCTGCTTCCATGGATGCTTCTGCTACTACGAACCACAACTTTGCCTCAGTCGGAGTAAACCTTGCGAGACGGATGTCATGTTTTGGTTTTGGTTCTGATCTGTCCTTCCCGTTAGTCCCATCGGGGAGTTCGCCGTCGGCTTGATCGAATGGTGTGGATTTGGACATTGTAGCTGGGATCGCTTTGAATTTTGTAGCCTCCTCTTCAGATCCGATTTACGTCTTCTGTCTCCTTTACCAAATTCTTTGTCATAAATGTTGAACGCCTGGAGTTCCCTTTTGAGACGTTTGCGTGACCAATTTTCAAATTGGGGAGATGCGGTATCCAGATTGAGTTGTACTTGGTGTCTGATCATGTGATCTTGGTGGGCTGCGTGTTCCTCAGCTCGTGCTGATGCCAATCCCTCGTGTTGTAGGGTTAGTCGGGATGCCCTTGTTGATGGAGGGCGTCACCATGTGGCGGTAGACCAAATAAGTACAATTGGTTGTGGGTTTGTTGGGCTAAAGAGCCGTGACTTTATTGAATGAAGACTAAGAAACAACTGACTAAATTATATAGAGGGGAAAAGGGTGAGCTAATAAGCTAATAAATAAATAGATTGTATTGTGGCCCGGGCGTGTGATGCTAGTATATGCTTTGTCCCTACAATATTTAATTGAAGTGGCTTACTACGGTGCCGAGAAGAAATGGACCAGTAAAATACGGGCCAGGAAGAAATTACCCCAGTAAAAAAGGAAAATGATACCACATGGGAAAAATTGCCCAAATATATGGGTAGGCAAGTATTTCAGTAGTCTACAACCCATTATTGCTCAACATTGTTTATCATATAATTTTAGGAAAGAAAAAAGAAAATATAATTTCATTTTTGCAATTATAAATTAATGATTTCCTTATTTCTGTTGTTGTTATTTGATTGGTCCAATATTTAATTTGCCCGTTTTTTCCATGTATCATCATTTACTTTTTTATCATTTCTTCCTGGTCCATTTTTCTTGGGTCATATCTTCCTAGGACGTATTTTCTTCGGCCTTTTCTTCCTAATATCTTTTGTCCCAGCTCAACAAAACAATTACAGTATTGGGTGTAAACTTGGTGGATCTCAAATGTTATTAACAGCGCAAGTATTTCTTTGAACGGTAATAATATTATTTTTTTCGTACCAAGGTAAAAAAAACTATGTCATACTAAAAATGTATTTATTCACTTCCCACTCATAGGTACTTTGAAATGGTTTAAATAATATGATCAGAAAATAAAATACATTCAAAATTGTAAGAACTTTATAAATGCTCCGGAAAAAAATTCCACAGAACAAAAAATACTTGAAAAAAAATCTTACAATCCACCGACTATCCATGATATCAGACGTGTGTTAGTTCAACAAGTACCTTGGATGAACATGCATGCTTAATAATGACTAAAACATTGAGTGTCCAGAAGAAATGGACCAGGAAAATACGACCTAAGAAGAAATGGTCTTACAAAAAGGAAGAGGGAAAATAACCCAGGATAAAAAAGGAAATTGCCCTAAATATATGATGGGCAGGCAAGATTTGGAGTCGAATACAACTAAGTATTGTACAAACACTTATCTTTAATTGCAATAAGTAAAATAATTTGTTGACATTGCTTAGTTAATTGGGATGCGAATTAGTGTTGGTACAAAAACTATCCATATTTCATTAGAATGCTTACTTAGACATGTATTTGGCCATTTTTTCTAGCGTCATATTTTATTTTTCTATCTTGGGCGATTTCTTCCTGTGCCATTTTTCTTCTAATATTAAAATATTGATACCCTTAGCTTTATTTTAATCACATAAAAAATCAATAACACTATTGTAGAGTTCACTGCAAAATATGTTAATATATACGTAATGGTACGAAAAGTATATTATTGTCCAAGCATGATTATAATGTAGATTTATATGAATTTTTTATTGTATTATTGACAGGACTAAATCGTATAAATATATTGGATTGTGTTTGAGTTCACTAAATTGTTCTCTTCGAATTCATTAATCGTTGATATCTTACTTTAAATTTATTTTATCTTCTTTTTTCTTGCGACAGGGAAAGTGCTGTACATTTCGCAAAAGTAAAAAATCCTACCACTAAAATCTACCACTACTTCTCTCAATTAGACTATGTACCAGAAATAACAAACTTTTATCGAATACACTATTATGATAATCAATATAAGTCATTATAATAAATAATCTTAATACTATAAATATTTAAAAATATTCAAATTAGACACAGACATATTTAATAGCCAAATTCCCTTACTGCAAAGTTAGTTATATAAAGTATCAAAAGAGGGCGCTGCTGTCTCCAACACAATAGCGCTCCTAGATTATTGCACCACCAACATGAATGCCTACCTGCTACAAAATAAAAACGTGACATTTTGGAACTTAAACATTTTCCTCATCACATCATCATGGATCGAAAGTGTGGTACGTGCAAGATCCAGGATTCCAAGTACACATGCCCCGGCTGCGGCATCCGTAGCTGCTCTCTGGAATGTGTGAAAAGTCACAAGTCCGGGATCGACGCTTGTGACGGTGTTCGTAAGAAATCAACCTACATTCCACTCGAACGATTCACGGACGATGACTTTGAAAAAGGTAGAAAAACATTATAATAGGCCCCTCTTTCCAAACTAAAAATATTATATATTTACAAAAACAAAGTTTAATGTAACAAACAAACAAAAAATATAAAACAAATATTTCTAAAATATTAAAAAAGTTACTTAAAATCTTAAGTATGATAGGAAATTCTTCTTTTTAACGATGCGCGAGGCCTCGGAACAAAAATGGGATAACGGAGAAGAAATCGGGTTCTTCTGAGGACTTGTAGAGATCCACACGAAAGAGGTCCCCGATATCAGGGGCGTTCTCGGATAGGATCTCCTCTGTGATTTCTCGAAAGTCTACTGTAGGTAAAATGTTATTCCCTGGGACACTGAGAAGGAAGTTGACCTTCTTGGAGTCTCTTCTTAGGATGGCCATGTAGCGAAGCATGTTGTGTAGAAGTCCCGAGAGGACCACGATCCTCTGGATGGCCAGGGGACGGATTAAGAGACGATTTGGATAGGCCTCGTCCAGGGACGAGCGGCATGCAAATTCCAGGTCGCCAATTCCAGGGTGGTTTCCTGAAATTTAATAAGATAAGATTTTTTCTAAAAAACAAATATTTTAATTACCATCAATGCATGTCGTAGTCTTCACTAGACATTTTTATAACGTTGCATTTATTAAAAGAGGGCATTCATTTAATAATTGTCCTTCGTTTAAAAAAAAATATATTCGTTTAACATAAATTAGATTAAAAAACCTAGTTAAAAAAAGTTAAGATCCTTTTCGTTGACAATGGTTACAATCTATAACATTCGAATTCCCTTGTTTGATCTTTTGATTTCGAGCCGCCCAAGCCTGATTTATTTTATTTTCCTCCTCTTAATATATACCCGTATTCCCCTTTTAATGGCGGCTATTTTCTTGTCGAGGGTGTCCTTGCTCTCCTGCAGCATTTCCCGTGAGAATGCCCCTGGTAGGGATCCGTCAATGGAGCAATCAGGCAGTCTTGGCCGTGGATGGACAACGTGGTAATGGGATTCTCTCTTTCCATGGCCACACGTGTAAGAGAAGAAGAAGGGTGGTGACAAGATGAGGAGAAAAATCCCTTCCAAGTGTGTGGCTCTCTGTGTTTATCTTGTTAATAATATTCTATACTTGTTGATAAATTATATTTTACTATTATTTGCCAAAGCAAGGAGACATAGGAAGTAGGAATAAATAATAAACAAATCTCCATTGATATAAATTATATAAACTCCTCTTTCTCGGACTTGATTGGTATATACAAAAGGGCAGTGAATTTAAAAGCTGTTTGCATTATGAAATTAGGCATCCCTGAACTCCTAGTTGTGTGAACATCAACTCAGAGATGGGAATATCATACTTTAGAACACAGAGCATCTTTTCTCATGGGACTCGATCCCTGTCATTTAGAAATCCTTTGCAATATAAGTAACATATTATTCGTGGCTATATAAATCACCTCCTCCACTATCAGAGAAAAAAATGAATATCTATACTGTTGTAACATTTAATGCTACATGGATCATCTTTTAAGAAAATTGTACTGCTAATTAAATAATATTAATGTGTATTTGCTGAGTTTGCAAGAACCATCATCATGTATTCCCTACATATGGAGTAGGGATAAGCTAAAAATGACACCAAATGTCCACTGAAATAATCGCAATAAAAAATATTTCTTTGAAAAAAATGACCCTATTGGATATTTAAAATTTATATATTTATTTTACACGAATACCCCGATTTGCGATTGTTTCCTTTAGGTTATATCAGCGGTCCCTAAATGCCGAACCGCGAATAACTCTGAATAGGGTTTATTTTTTTAAAGGGACACTTCTACTTTAATCGGCGCTTTTTTTTCTCTATATTGTTGATTTTTTTAACGTACTTTATTTTATTTGACAGTCAGTTTTTGATTACATGCAGATCCTGATATAACTACTCGGCTACCTCAGATCATTGTGCACTTAAATGAAAATACAACCAAGACATTAAAACGATCTGGACATTTGCCTCTGGATTTTTAAAAATATAATTAGACTCTTGATTTTAGTTCTTTGAACAATCACTACTTTTTTGTATTTGGTACTATCAATAAACACATAGACTAAAATACACTACATTTTCTGTGTCATATCCACAGAAATATATTTTTTAAACAACTATCTCTTTCTATGTCTTATTGAATATATTTTAAGTTTAATGATTGAAGAGCATGTGGTAGTCGTTATTTTCAATAAATTTTTGGTTAGCTCCTAGATTGGACCCACCTCAAAGGGAACTTAATCCGATATCAGCTCTCAATAACTTAACTGTCGATTACTTTTTTATATATTACTCTTAAGCGGAATTTTTCCTTAGAATAATACTTTTTTCGTGCACTGGTGTTTGTACACTAATAAGGCAAAAATGGTTTATTTTAGTTATAATTATGTTCTATTTAGCTTCTAGTCATATATTGCCTTATAATATCTATGTTGTCCTTTTCCTCTCAATTTTTCAGACTTTGCCTTCATGTCATCGGCCTTTGATACCTTAGGAAGCATTTCTCGAGACAAGCTCCGAAAAATCACATGCAAGGGTGAAAATGCTCTGAAGATCCCCTTCTCCGTCAGAGAGCTTATCAATGCAAATCGTCTACGCGGATGCCGCTACCTCGTCCTTCCCCCTCATTTTCAAAGATCCAAGACCAATAGCTCAAAGCTAATATATAAGCGCAATCGAATACTATGGAAGGTAGAATGGGTCTTTCCACATGCTGAGAACTTGACCATTGTGGAGGGAGCCCTGGATGAGCTCACCCGCCTCGGGGATCATTTGGAGGGCCTCATAGCTCAGGATTCCAAGAGGAAAATGGAAGAAGAGGACAAGGACTGATTGAGCTGCATCCCTTTATTCAATATGAGGCATTGGGCCTTGGAGGCTTCAAAGCCCTTCTTAAAATCGAAGGCATTCAGAAAGATTCTAATTGGTATGGTAAAATCTACCATTATTTAATGTCATCCGCTCTCCTATACATCTGTAAATCTTATCTTGGAATTAAAAACAAATATCCAAAAAGAATAGCCATTCAATCTCATATCTCTAAAAAATGCAATTTATTAGATTACTTAATGGAAAAACTAATAATTAATCTTATAGTCCATTTGGCGAAAATTTTAAGGAATGATATATTTTCTTATAATGGAAACGGTTTACTATTGCATTGCTTAGATAGACTATTCCAAAAATGATGGGTCCGTTACTATGCCAAGCCATTGTGCCTTGATTTTGTTATAAGCTTTTGCATATGGATTTACCTCTTAATAAACAATACAAAACATGCAAAGTAATGTAAGATTATCGATCACTTATTTAGTCAATTTTATTTTTAAATTGCTTTTTAACATGACTTGTATGCATTTTGTCTTGGATTTATCAAATAAATTATTGCCAAAAGTGCAACTTTTATAACACTGCTACTTATATGTTTTTCGATTTAATTGTGTATTATTTTGGCTTCCGAAATCTACAGCTGTAAAAAATGCGAGTCTCGTAAAATTAGTGACTGAATTGAAAATGTTATTAATGCTTTTTTTATTTAACATGTTCGACATCTTTTTCATGACTTTCAAAGCTTTTTTCTGCGACCCTTTTTTCTTCTTCTTTATCCTTTTGTTCAAATATAGTTTTCTTTGCTTTTACAGTTCGCGTTTTGAAGAATTGGAGTGGAAGAAATCATTGAGGGCCAACCTTCAGGGCAAAACGGTTATTGAGCATCCTATTATATACCTTGTCCTGAATCAACATGTTTCCTCCTACACATGCAAAGGTATTAGGAACATCTTTTTTGTCTATTATTTAGTTAGGGAGAATAAGTGTTTTTCTGTTTATTACCGTAATGAAGATATGCTTTGAAACTAATATATTTAGTCCAGAAAATAGTAATTAATTTAATGAGCCCCCCCCCCCCCCCCAAAAAAAAAAAAAGCACATTGAAATTATGTTCCAGCCCACTCACGGTTTAATCTTGAATTTCATAGCTCAATTATAGCTCTCATTTCATTTCCATAGATTATACAAAGCCAAAGATCCTACTTTATATTAGAAACTGTTGGATAACCTAACAGTTGGTTTGCAACGGCTTCACTGAATTTCACATGTAACTTGCCATAAAATGTAATGAAATAGAGTATTGTGGCTAAGTATCTGCAAGGACTCGTGAAAATGGCTCCTGGGCCGGAATTTTGACGAATCTTGTTTTGTACACTTTCTTTTTTCGTCTGATCCATTTATCGACAGGTTTGATTACAATTGATGATCATTCTTTCCCTGAGTATATGAAGTTATTTTATCTAATTAATATATAAATTATTTTGAGAAAAGTCCATCCGAAGGATTCACACATGACATGGATCGAGACCATAGAAGCAACGTATGGTAGCGGTGATCATTGGGCTCTTTTGTTTACTCCCCACTCTTAGGAAAGACGGCGACATAAGGAACTAAAGAGATAGTGAGATACTCAGCGCTACCATACGTTGCTTTAGCATTCTATATTATCCATGATCGAGACCCATGAGCAGAGACTATTCGTGTTGTCTCGTGTCTGTTATTTGAAATAAAACTAACTTTGGATATTTTCTATTAAATCAATATAACTGTTCAAAATCTGCTTTCTAAGCAATTACTTCCAATAATGTGTATATTTATTCTTTTATTGTAGTGCTTTCTAACTCACCAATATAATATTTTTTTAGTTGGGGACTCTTATATCTGTCTTTTGTACATCTTATCGTCAGTGAGGGTCTTTTTATCGTCAATAATGATAAAATAATTTAAATATTAAATTTCCCCCCTGATTGTGAGGATTCATTTTATATTAACGGATATTATTGGAAAAGTCTACTCAAAGGCCTTGTGTATGCCATTAATTGAGAGCCATGAGTAGGGACAATGTGTGTTCTGAAGGATTATTTTCTTATCTCTGAGTTGATGTTCATCAGCGATCTATATCTTTGATTTTTACACATCAATAGCCGCGAGTTAAGTTTATTAAGTCATTTATTATTAACTCTCATTTTTTTAACCAATCACGTTTGAGAAAAAATCCCTTGATTATCCTTGACCATTAGAAATTAAATGCATTTCTTGACGAATTTGCCAATTCATTTCTCCTTTCTTCCATTTATTAGATGCATATGATCCTTCACTCTGGGTGAAAGGTCTTGAACCCCCCAAAACTCTCTCCAATAGCTCACCCCAAGACCAAAAGACTCTAGGCCTTTTGGCTGGCCATGACTCGGATTCGGATCAAGAGGCATCTCCAATGCCTAAACCAGCGGTGGTACAGAAGGAGAGCGCTCCTTCGGGTCTACTCCTCGTTCAATACTCTGATAGCGAATGAAATGTGTGCTTTATTGCCGTAACTGTTTTGGCTGTGAAAAGGAATACAATATAAATAAAGAACCATAAATTGTCGCGGATTAAGCTATTTTGGTGTTGAAGTATTATTCGAAATTGTTTTTAGTGCATATATGTAGTAGATATTAATAAAATGATATAATATTAGATTGTGAGGGAAATGTGAATCATATAAATATATTTACAAGTTTTCAACAGAAAAAAACATGACTTATTTTAAAAAAATTCTTCAGGTGGGCTGAATTTTCTCCAGATATTTGATCCGAACACTTGTTATGTGGTTATTCATTAGGAAGGGAACCTCTTCATACCTAACCTTTCCCTTAATAGGATACTACGAAAAATAATTTTCCAGAATTATGTAGGATTATAATTCATGATTCTGAAACCCATAAATATACATTTCTTCCAAAACTTATAAATTCATTAAGCAAGCAAATTAGCACTTAAATTACTTGTCCGTATTTAGGTGGACTTATAAATATGAGCAAAAATAAAATATAGAGATTTTGCAACAATAAGTGCATTTAATAAAAATACCTGTGCCTTAGCTTATCAGGTGTAAGTTATATGCATAAAAAAAAAAATTGTTGGCAAATGAAATTTCTCTGACGTCACATAGGTTGAGTGACTCTTACGTAATTATGTAAGCCTCAGAATTATTGTGAATTATTATAACTTTCAAGAGATAGTCTTCTGCGTGCGACTAATTTTTTGAGCAGCATGTCCTCCAGATCAACTCCCGAGAAGCCTCAACTGAATTGGATCTCAGAGCCCAAGAAGCCCTCTGAGGAAGACCCCAATGCCAACATGAACCCTCTCTACTACCGGGACGACATGAGCTTTCTTCGAGAGACGACGCAGCCAGACTCAGCCGGAGAGTCACTTAAGCAATTATTCCGAGACAAACCCTTAGTGTCCATAGGATGCTTGGCCACGACGGGTTTTCTCCTTGCGGGACTCAAGAGCTTCTATCAGGAGAACCAGGGGAAGTCGCAGTTGATGATGCGAGGCCGTGTTTTAGCGCAGGGATTCACAGTGGCTGCTTTAGTGGGCGGCGCACTCCTGGAGACCAGCAAGCGCCTGCAAAATGCCAAACCACCCGCGTCATAACTCCCTTTAATCCCCCCCCCTTAGTAGTCGCCGCATACATTCTCCTCTCATCGTTTATTTCTTAACATTACATTTACGAATAATTATAAAACTATTCAGAACACTTATTTTTGCCAAAAGTTTCCTCCTCCTCCGCCGCCTTTGGAATTGGAGGCTCCGCTGCTGCCCGAAGAGCGGGATCCTCCCTTCGACTTGGAAGGTGGGCCCTTCTTGTTGTCTTTTCGATCCAAGAGGGATCGATCCACGTCCATGCGAGAGTCCGGGTCATCTGTCATCATGCTCTCATTCATCTGTTGATCTTTAACTGAGCGCATGAGAAGAGTGTGCTACAAATGAGATAATTAATGAAGGTGTGTTAGAGGACGGGGAGAGTTAATTGTTTTATTTTCTACCGTACCCGAAGAAGCATGATATGAATGATGCAATAGAGGTGAAAGTGGTGCAAGTTCTACCTGATACTTTGTAGTACTAATTATCTTAATATCAAACAATACATTACTAATCCCAAGCTCTTTGAAATGGAATTCATTGTCATGCACGAACGTGTTTGCTTATATTTTAAGTATCTGAATAATGTCATTGTAAAGGAAGTCATTCTATTTATACGGAACGCCGTGCTGGCCTTGAATCTCTTGCCGGTACGGCGTTCCAGCTCACTTTCACCTCTTAGATTCAGGGACTTCGAATGGAATAAAAGTTTTATGGAAGTAATTTCGCTAGATGATTGATTAAAGCTACAAACCTTTTTGACTACTAATTCAGTAGTCTCATATAATATTTGCATTCAGTAAAGTGAATAGGAGATCAATTATGATGTAATTGGTTTTTAAAAGCCGACATTCGTAATAAAATATCTATGTTGGGAGGCTCCTTACTCATTAAGGAATGTTTTTTTTATTGATATGCATTATAATATTCTTATTTTTAATTAAGTAGGCTCTAGAATATCTTCGAAAAACTACTCCTTACACTGAAACTAACATAACGCTAGATGCAAATGACATATTATTTATAAAGCTAGGCAAACTCGACAATTTCATGTCGTTCTTCGCCTACTCATATATTAATCAAACTTTCAATGTGAACCTTCAGATCTGTTATCTTCACTAAATATTCTTTCAATTTCATATTTGTCCAACATCCTAATCTTTTTTTGGACTCGTATATTATGGACTCCGGTATCTATTATCCGAGTCCCTGTAATAGATGATCAAGAAGACGACTAAATTTATCAAAATATTTGCATCATTTTTTAAAACTAATGAAAATCCTAACTTTATTTGAATAATACACCAAATTAACTAATTTTCACATAGTAACTATTAAGAGATAATTAATAAGAGATTTATCGTATGGATCACACTATTAGGTCATCTTACCTTGGAGGCCACCTCGTTTTTATGTTTGATGCTCTCGGCCTTCAGAGCATTTGCCCGATTCGCTTCGTTCTCCAAACATGAAAGGATTCCATCACAGGACTCGCACCAACTTGTTAGAGTATTGATGATTGAGGAAACGTCTTCCTAGACCAAAAAAAAGGCATTCATTAATTTAAAAAAAGACCCAATGAGCTTTATCTAATATCATAAATAACTCACGAAAAAATAAAGATTAGACGTAAAGAATCCCCAAATTTTAACACATTAATGAACAAACTTAAATAAATGATCGAAATAAGGCAAAATTTGTTAAAACATGTATTATTTTACATACAAAAGTAAAAGTAATTAATTACTTAAATTTAGATAAACAATTAATCAATCATAGACTCGAATCATGTTTTTTTTTTTTTGCTGAGGGCCAACATTATTTCGTTTTTTACTGTTTGACTCTACTTCAAGCGTTCTAAAGCTGTTTTTGAAACGTTTCTGTAATGTTAATCCATCAATATTATTATTATTTCATTCGACCAAAAATATATGATGTTAAGTAATAAGTCCAACGTAGAGTCAATACCGACGTATTTTTAGAATATAAATATTCGCCTTTAGAGTCACTGTATGTATATATATTTTTGGTTAAGATGTTTATTTATTAACTACAAGTCCATACAGTGCAAAAAATAACAATATACTAGAAAGTAGGAGATTAAAAAGTAGATTTTAGATGCTCGTATTTTTCAGCATTTGGTGGTTTAAATGCATTAACTTTCTGACTAAAAATATTTTGTATTTTATAACTATGTCATATAATTTAAAAAACTTTTGATCAATTTTATAATTATTTTCAGTTCTAATAGTAGGTCATAGAGAGTGATGAACCTATAATAGCTAAATACAGAGAAATAAACTTCAAATAATAATTTTTCGACCTACAAATTACATCCTTTCATCCTCAAAAAGAACTGTTGACTCTCAGTTGTGTTTTTTATAACGGAACTTCAAAGTACAGGTAATTTCATTATTTCATTTTGTATTATATTTTTGTATAAGATAAAATAAGAAAAAACCCTCCTCTTAACCATCCTAAGCCTCAGAGTTGAAAAATACAACCTTGTTGTTTTATATCAAAAAAGGTTAAAAAAGCCGCAAAAATAAATTTACTGGAATATATTATTTTTCGCTTAACGGGAACTTTGGAATAGAAATTCTTATTTAAAGGTCATTGGAAGAGACTCTAGAATCCTTTTTTTATGAAAAATCTTAATTTTACAGTAGGGTGAAGGTTTTCTAATCCTCTTAATGAATATATTTTGCTTAATTATGAATACGTCTATCTATTTAGAAAAAAAATATATGTTATTTGGAGCAAAACCACTTGACTGGCCGTTGTAACGTTTGGAGAATGACTAGAATGCTGGACGATGATATAAAAGGATCAATGATACAACTGATAACAACAGACTCATTCATTTCTTGGGAGGCATTTTGACTTTTTACAACAGTGAGGATTAAAACGAACGGATGGCAGTCCGTTACAGTACATATTAAACCAAACTCAAGTCATTCATAGTTGTATGTACATCTTCTTTAAATCACTCATAATCACAAGTGTTGAGCCGATGTCCTTACTTTATGAATGTCTCTTCCTTTGGCAAAGTCCACTTCAAAGTGGGAGCTCTTCTGATCCAGCTTTCCCTGAATGACCCGGCAGTTGGATCCCTCAATGATGAGGTCCTCTAGTTCTCTCACGGACTTCAAGTCCAGCTCCCGAAGAAGCTCATCATAGGCCAGAACCTTTCTTCCAGAAGCAAGGCTCACAATGGTGAGAAGTCGGAGTTTCTTCCGCATGCCCTCACTCAGGGGAGGGTACTTATCCCCTTGATAGTCCTTGTAGGTGCCATAGGCAAAGAGCTTCAAGAGATCTAAATGTGAGGCAAAGTCTGGAGAATCTGTAAGAAGGATATGAATTCAGGGGCTTTATCGCTTATTTATACAAATATAATTTTAAGTCATATACGATGAGAGATACAAATGTATAGCTATGCCTATGATTTAAATATAAATGAATACAGTATTTAATAATTTGGATCAAAATAATACATTTATATTCCACGGAAAATTAAAAAATATATTTATTTCTTTAAAAAAAAAATGTCAGTTTGTAATTTAAAATGAGGAATAAAAATCCATGAGATTGTCTCCATTTACCTCCAAGGGCACAAACGTTGGGAAGATCCAATAGTTCTCCGAAGACGTAGACCCCTGGAGCCTCTAATACCCGAAGTATGAGAGAGGAGGCTGCAGCTCCCTTCGCCGTTTTCCCTAAGAGGATGAATTGTTCCAATTCTGCATTGGATGTAGAACCCATTGTTTTTGACTAAAGCTAAAACTTTTGGAATAAATATAGAAAAATCGGAAAAAGGAGACAGTATTAATAATAATAATATTGTATTTTTACTAATAATAACACAATAGAAATGAACCTGGGATAAATAAGGGGAAAGAAAAAAAAACTTCCAAACCTTTCATTTATTGAAGGTAAAATTTTATTAAAAATAGACTATCTTAAGCTTATAACTTTCTATATGGCTTACAATAGAAAATTACAACTTTATAACAAAAAGAAATTTCGTCGTCTTAATATACATACCTTATTCAGCTTATAAGATTTATTACTATTTGTGTTTTACTCTTGTATATCATATAGAAGATAAACAATACGCTAAGTATATGAGAGGTTTTGTAGTTTAGGGTCTTGTCATTTGTCCCTATTTCCTTTGATCAAACAAACTGAACTTGATTTAACGATATGACGTCACATATATGATCTAAATATCGACACCTTTTAAATTGCACAATAGACTCTTTAGCTTCATCGATAGAGGAATAATATCAATCAGTCATAGAAAATATACTGCAAAGGAAATCTGAAATCTGGGATAAATGAGGGATATACAAATATAAATTAATGTCGCAATTCACGTTTCCAAGGGGCTCTGCTTTTGTTATCATTGGAGCTCCATTTTCTCTTTCTAACGTAACCCCACATTTATCACTATGACAACACTGACTATGCTTCAAGTCAATCCTGAATATGAAAACATTTCAAAGAAATGGACTCCTACACCTCTGAAGTCCATGCAACCCTCAACTCATGTCCAGAAACGGATGGGGGTCACATTGCCCGCATTCGGGTTCTCGTCCATCCAGGGCGTTTAGCTCTGAGGTCACTCCAATTATTTTTGATGAGGATGGTGACTTGATGAGAGAATCATCGAGGCAACCCAAGGAGGAAGAAATTCTTCTTCTTCTCAGGCACTCCATGTGCTCCACTCTAGCAGAAGTAGGGAATCAAATCTGGAGCGGCAGTCTGCTTCTTGGGGACTGGATCATTTCTCATCCTGAATCTCTTGTTGGGTATGAAAGGGAGGAGTTGACTTAGCTTTTGTGTACTTAGCTCTGATAAATCTAAGCTAAGTCACCTAATCCCACTGTTAGGAAACTATCTACCAGCTATAGCCTTTCCCCTCTTCAATAAGGTTTGGTAAAGTTTCTAATGTAAAAATAACGACATTAGGAAGAAGAAAACACGGCATAGGAAGAAATGGCCCGAGATAGAAGAGGAAAATGATGACGCATAGAAAAAAAGTGTCCAATAAATCTTTATCCGTCTATTAACCAGGAAATCATTTACCTATAGTTTCCTACACATGTGATTTTTCTTGACTAGTGGGCTCGATTCTGTGTCCTTGTCATTTTGATATGTGTTAATATAATACCAAAACACATTTACTTTACAAGATATTATACCTTTTATGATACTATATTCATAACTAAGAAAATGTAATGCAACTTCATTATATAAATATTATATTCCAGGAACGTCTTAGAGATCGGTTCCGGCACGGGACTCACAGCTTTGGTAGCAGGGTCCTGTATAGAACAGCCTCTCTTCTCATCCTACACCATCACGGATCTCCAAAGTCACTCGACCTCATTCGAAAGAATATATCCCTCAACGCAGCTTTCCTCGTAAACACCATGCCTAAGTTCAAAGTCTGCCACCTGGACCTCTTTGATCTGGATCCTCCGCCGGAATGGCTCAAGGAAGTTGACGTCGTGCTTGGAGGCGACGTCATTTACGATGAAGAGCTCACGGAAGGGATCTTGGATCTTATTCCACGCCTCAAAGAGACTGCTGTTTTACTATTTGCCGTTGAAAAGAGATATATCTTCACCCAGGAGGATCTTGAGGTCACTCCACATGCCTATAATGTATTTATTCGAGGTCTCAGAAAACGGAACCTTTGTTTCGAGGAAGTGACTCCCCTCCCACGGCAAAAGCTCTGCTATCATCGCTCCAAAGATCTTTCCTTGTTCGAGTCCAATCTACATATTGATGCGTGAGTTATTATTGCTATCATAAAACAGTATTTTCTATAGATAGTATAAAATAGAATGTAATAGTTATTCAGTAGGGAGCTCGATTCTCCATGTTGAGGGCGCTGGTTTGCCTTCTTAGGGAGAGGAATATTTTTTCAAATCAGCTTCACCTAGAATATATATTGGATCGTTGAACTAAGTTTAGTGTGTATATTTTTTCGTTATGCCTAACCTGGTATCATTTTTGATTGTGTTCTTTAGGGATCGTTATTAATGATGGATAAAAAATGGGTAATTACTCACACAAATTGTCAAGTGGTTCAGAATTGGAATTTCAAGCATTTTAAAGACAGTTATAAACGCGTACTTCAAACTTCATTGTTAATTATTAATGAAGCGAGTCAGAAGTTTGATTTGTTAAGCTCTGTTTAATTATATACAAAAATATGAAATTCTAGTGAACCATGTATTAGATTTAACCCTTGAAACATCTTAGTTTATAGATATTATTAGATCTTATAAAAAATAGTCAAAATTATTCACAAGTGTATCTATAAACCAAAATTTTAATCTCATCTACATCAGTTTATACTATAAAGTATCAATGCTCCGAAAACGAATTGCTTTCTGCTTGGCCGTATACAAATATTAAGTGAATTATGCTTTAAAAAATTGATAAATTTATTACTAGCATATTTAAAAATCCTATTGGAATTTTGTTCATTGAACAGCTTGCTATTGGTATATAACAGTAATTTATGCGATTGAGAATTAATTTATAATGAAGCAGGATATTATATCACTAAATAGTAAATGCATGATAAAAAGTAGAATAAAGTTTGTGGATAATTTTGTACATATATAACTGCAAAATAACAAAAGTATAATCTTAATTATAAATAAGAAGGGTTTGTTAAATTTAGGAATGTAAGTTAACTTTTTTATTGTTTTTAATTAATTTTATAAATTTGTGAAAATATGTTTTCCTCATAATCCAAGACTAATACTAGCCCTAAGTTCAGTATTCTCGGCATAATATACAAATATCCAAAAGTCAAAATTTAAATGGAATGGAATGTATATCAGGATATACTTTTTGTATCTTTCGAACCTTAGCTACTACATGTGTCGACAGTTTTTCTTTTATTTCTTGCGTTGAGCATTGGATGCTAGAATATATTAAAATATTCATTTGTTATTATTTTATTATATTATATAAACTGTCATATAAAGTATTCTATGATTC
Source organism: Caligus rogercresseyi (assembly GCA_013387185.1). Lineage (NCBI taxonomy): Eukaryota > Metazoa > Arthropoda > Copepoda > Siphonostomatoida > Caligidae > Caligus > Caligus rogercresseyi. Next base: position 16,287,329 of record CP045890.1, read on the forward strand.
CTTCATTATATACATGAAATATTGCGTGACTCAAATTAGTGCCTTAAAGCTGCATCACAATTGATGACGTCACTCCTCCATTTATAACATACGTGAAGGAGTGACAGAATAATAATGAATTTAAAGGCAGATTTGGATCAGTATTTAAGCCAAATAAGCGGACTCCGGGAGGCGGTTCGGTTTTCGAAAAGTTCAAGCTCCCGTCACTAAGTAGCGTGAGCAGCAAGCCAGATCCTGATACGGAGCTCCTCATTGAGCCAGAGAGGGAATCATGGATCGCATCTCAGCTTCCGACTTTGAACAAGAAGCAGCGGATCCTTGGATTCGGGGGTTGTCTTTCCATGGGGATCCTTTGCTTCTTCCTTGCTGCTCTTTACTTCCCTGTCCTTCTCCTACAAACAAGGAAGTTTGCACTCCTTTTCTCTCTAGGTAATTTATGACTACATATTGTATGAAATATTATTTTCTTATTGTTTTACTTTCAATTGATTTAATTATAGCACTAAAATACATTAAAACCGCAACAATTATGTATCATATAAATCCACTCTTGTACAAATTAATTACAACAAACAATGGAGGAAGGATTAACCGTCTTTTTATTAATAAAAACCTTGCACGTCCTCAGGGAAAAGCGTAACCAATGAATAAGTTAGTTATTAATGCACCTTTTGGTTCTGAGGGGAATTTGAACACGTGTTTGACAACGAATCGACTCAAACAAACACCTTTAATTATTAGGCCCCTGTGCTAGACTTGAATCCCTGTTTAAATGAGTTTTCATAGTTGTGCAATTCATAGAATAAAGACAACTTCTCCATATAAACCACAGATTATCATATGATCAATATCTTTTTGGTTATAAAATAATTTACCATTTTTGATGTATGGCATGACGACACCGGAAAACTTGATACTACTACATTCTTTAAACATTAAACGAACACCTAATAAGACTATTGGATCATTTTATGATTTATTTCAAGGTATATTAAACACACATTAAAATACCATATCTTTTCATAGTATCGAAAAAGAGACACTTCTAAAAATATTATCGATAATAATAATGGTATAACCATGAGGGAGGGCTATTTTAAAAACATACACCGCTACTCAGCTCCACAAATTAAGATTCCGAACGCAACATCCGATGATAGGAAATGTATTTCAATTGGTGCCATCGCGTTCAATTCAATTTTTAAAATGAGCCAAGAGGATTTTAAGAAAATATCGGCGTTTCTTAATATTTTCAAGATATTACTGGGTTCATATGGAATCCATCTTTTTCAGATTCTAAAAGCCTTAATTCTTAATTATATCGTGTGAATACTCTTCAATGTTTGTTATATATATATATATATATATATATATAGAGTGTACCAGCAAAATTTAGAAAATCGTAAATCAATTTTTGCTTTACTTCTAGAAACTTATTTGATCTTTTATAAAGAAGCATCTGAAACAAAAGTTAAAAAGAAAGATCTTGGCAATCTTTCTTATTCAACGTAGCCTCCTTTAGCTTCAATGACTGCATCAACACGGTGGCGGAAAGCAGCACAGCTTTTCTTGATGAAGTCGGTAGACATGTTGGCCCAGGCAGCAGTGATGGAGGCCTTGAGAGAAGCCACATTGGGATTGGGAGTGCTGTTGGTCTCCCTCTCGAAAAAGCCCCACACAGCAAAGTCCAGGGGATTGAGATCTGGGCTTAAGGGTGGCCAGTAGTTTGCTGGCCAGAAATCGGCAAAATTTCTTGAGCAGAAGTTCTGGGCAAACTTTGATGTGTGGGAGGGAGCTCCATCCTGAATCCACATATAGTGGCCACTAGGGTAATTTGCCTTCAACCAGGGCAAAACATGGTATCTCAGGACTTTCACGTAGACATGGCGGTCAATTTTCTCTCCGGCCCGAAAATAGTACGGAGGCATGGTCTTCCCATCAGATGCCACGACTCCTAGAACCATCACATGGGCTGGGTGTTTGGTTCTGTAGACTCCCTTGACCTCATCTACTGACTCCGCAAGGTACCGATCGTTTCTCCGATTGTAGACCTGGCCCACTGTAAAAATCTTCTTTTCTGAGAAAATTATCACAGTGGACTTCTTCTTGTGAAAGGTTGAACGAATTTTGGTACACCTTTCGAGCCTCTTGACCTTCATTGCCTCGGTTAAAAGATGCCTGGGCCTCCTGATATAAGATTAGATTTCAGGTTCAGGTCATCTTTTAAAGCCCTTGATATGGTAGAAGTACCGACATCCATGGTCCGAGTCAGTTTGTGAATTGACTTTGTGGGATCCTCCTTCACCACCTCCTTGACCTTTCCCAGAAAGTCGTCAGTCCTCTTCTTATTTGCTCCTCCACTGCTTGGAGTCCTGCCAGTACCTTTTCTATCTTTAAAGCCTTTGAAACAGTGTAAACTGTAGCCAGAGAGGAGCCAACAATCTCCACGATCTCTTTTTTTGTCAACTTTGGCTTAAGGAGGTCAGCGATCCTCTCACGATTCTTCTTCTCATGACTCATGGTGAAGAGTGAGTGAAACAATGTTTACTAACAAACGCTCTACATGGCTGGTACAACAGGAAGTTTTAATGTAAAAAATCACTTAAGCTCGCCCCAGGGTAGCCAGAGACAATTAAACTAAATTCTAAATTTTACTGGTACGTTCTGTATATATATATATATATATATATATATATATATATATATATACAGGGGCGGAGTGGCCAGCGGGAGTACCGGGACTATTCCCGGTGGGCTGCTGGCATTAAGAAACTTAAACGGCCATTGACAGCCTCCCAATGGCATATTGGGGCCTGTATAAGGCCAGCGAGGGCATAATTGTCCCGGTGGATAAATTCTTCCCACTCCATTCCTGTATATATATATATATTAATTATCCATTCATAAGAACAGAAAAGTAATGCAGGTTTATGTATAAATGCCATATTATGAATGAATATGTTATTAATAATAATTATTTAAAGTCATATATGCTATACCAGAGATGTCAGATTGAAATCAGTCAGGGGCCAGATTGTTTTAAGTGGGACCTCGGGGGGCCAAACTACCGGTACATTTTGGACCTTGCAAGATCATATACAAAAACAAAAATAGATTTAAATTTGTTGATATGGTATCATAGTATTATTTATTTATAAAAACGCTTCTTAAACCCTGACGTAACGGGCCGAATGTGATGTCCATTCGGGCCGGCACCATGGCACCACTGTGCTACACTATACATTTCGTTACCAAAAGTAAAGTTTTATTAATATGATACAAACTAATTATTATCCTGAAGACATAATAGTTAATATTTTTATTCTCTTTCCTTTTTCTTCTAGGCAGCGTTTTCACCCTGGGTAGTTTTTTCATTTCTCTACGGCCCCTGGGCCCACATGCAGTCCCTATTTGGCTCCAAAGAGCGCCTCCCCTTCACCGCCATGTACTTTCTCACACTCTTTGGAACACTATTGCGGCCTTGGGACTTCAAAGCACAATCCTAACCATCATTTGTGCGATTCTACAGGTTGGGGCTCTCATTTGGTTCACTGTGTCCTACATTCCGGGTGGACAAACCGGACTACGCTTCATGAGTCGGATATTTTCCGCATTTTGCTCCAAGTCTGTTGTGGGCGGGGGCAGCACGCTGCCCATTTAAAACAAGGACAACTTTTTCTTAATATTTGTCTGTTATATGTGTTTTGATTGTGATAAAGAAAGCTATTATATATAAATATATATTTGTTTGAAAAATTGTTGCTTTGACATGGATAATATATATATTGACGAGAGTAGAACTTCATGGCGCTGCAATCGCAATATGCCATATCAGCTGTGTTTAAGGAGACATCAAAGTCTAAAAAGCCATGGACAGTAGACAAAGAAGATAATTATATCATTAAGATTTAATTGCTTGTATTTCTTATTATTGCAAAAATAAATAATCCAAAATATTAAAATATGCTCAAAACAACGTAAATGAAATTTATTTTTGATGGTGGATTTTATGAATAACTTAAGCATTTATATGCAATCTTTTATAAGTATTATTTATTATATTTATCGTCATGTCATTAATGGTTGGAGGATCGAATTTCTTCCCTACTTATATATTTGTTTACCATAACATCACTGGATACTTTATCTTTCGGGATTGAATGAATCTTTGTACTGTGACGTCATAATGTGGCGAATATTATTGTGAACGTTATTCTTTAGTGATTGGTTATTTTGATAAGAACCAAACATTTTTTAGCCAAGCTTATTTTAAATATAGCGTTTATGCAAGGGCATGGCTTTTTATTTATTATTTTATACTGAATGACACATTAACAATAATATTTGCCTCGCTTTTTGAAATATTCATACAACGTCTTAAGCGAATTCTTTAACCTTATGTATCCGTTTCATAACGTCAAAGATTTGATTGGTTAGTTTTGGATTATATTTCATGAACATTATACTTCTTTAGATATAGCAAATCAATAAATCATTGTAAGTCAATTGGACTTGCATGTCGCCTAATAAGGTGTTATGTTTGAAATATTTATCTTTCGAATCCAATACATCGTTCACGCAAATTAACTTCTTAATTGAGGTACTAATGACTAATTGTTTAAAAAAACTTTATTCTGAGTTAGTTATATGATAGAGTTTGCCTTTTGTACATATTTTTAAATGAACTATCTTTAGGAGCAACTGAATAATACAAATCACATCTCAGAACAGAAAATGTGAAAAATATTTATTGCTATCGTGGATATTCATATAGAGAAAAAATAACGATAAATCATCTACAAATAATCAGCATTAATTATAAGGTCAGATGTTCTTTATTAGAACAAATTTGGTATGATATATCTTCATTTTTTGTTAGTTAAACGATATTTTTTATGATAAATAAATATAGAGCTCAGAGGCAGACATAACATATGTATAGCTACGCTATTAGTAACATAGGCATTAATGCATCAACTAATTTAATGTCTATTTTTCCGTTGAAAACACGTCATAAAAGATGAATGTTCATTTTCTATATAACTATATGATCCTTGTCTCTTTTAAATTGCAACTGATATGAAAATCTGCGATTGCAGCGCCCTTATGCAATCTATTGCTTGTCCATTGGCTTCTTAACTCTCTCTCTCTCTCCTCTTTTTTTTTCTCAAAGCAATGACTGTAGTAAGAGCCTCCGGTTTCATTATCTTCCGACGAGCCTCAAAGGGCGTGAGTACCTTCTCCTTAAAGCCTCCTATGGCTCCAAACATTGGACGCCTCCCAAGGGACATGTGGATCCTGGAGAGTCCATTATGGAAACGGCCATTCGCGAGACTCGTGAGGTATCCGGACTTCAAGCCCTCTACTGACTTTAAAATCCTTCAAGACTACCAAAAGGTGAAATTTGATGTTCCTTTCAATTGCAGTTGTAAGAGTCCGTAATAAACGTTTGACCTTTTTTACGAGTTCTAAGTACTTTTTTATCTTTGTTCTTTGAAGAACTCTTGCATCTTAAATACTTTAACATAATTAAAATGCATGTCGATGCTATAAAAAAATATTATTACATGCAATTGATATACATTATCAATAATTATAATAATATTTGTTAAGTATTTATAATTATGAATTTTCCATAAAAGTGTTTAAAAAAAATAGACTAATAAGTACAAATTGTAAAATATTAATTATTAATGGTTTTCTACGATGACATAATTTTTCAACTTGATGTACTGATATTTTTCCAGTTTGCAGTAAACAATTATAATTTTTTAAACTCTGATTAAACAGAAACATTAAATATTATCAAAAGTAATGCTTATTTTGCGTTTATGGGCAAGGGATTACTTTAAGACCCGACGTGATATAGAAAAACAGCTTTCGATTCGAAAACATAGAGGCATCTTTCTTGTATCTCTCTGCATCTCTTTTATTTTAGTTATCAATTAATCACCAACCTCTCCTTTTTCTATTATTCTAATATTACGAAGGAGGACTTTGATACTGAGTTCCTTCCTTGTCCGGAGCAAGGTCTGTATAATAAGGTCTGGCAATACAAAACAAACATGTAACCTAGCAGTGTAACTATTCAATGACGTCACTGGAGAACGATTCTATCTATCCATTTATATATCTATCAATCTCTCTATCAATCTATAAATATATATATTGTTTTAGGATATTTATATATAAACTTATGCGTAAAGAAAACTCTGATAAAGCATTTTTTTGTTGGAATTATTGATAGTAGGAATTTTTCCTTAACGACACTTTTGTATAATTGATTTTTTAAAGGAAACTACTGACTTTTGGGCCTAGCTTATGATTCAAAATAGCTTTATTGAGCATTAATGAGCACATTTGGTTAGTTTCATTTTATAAACTGAGCCCATTTTGAGTACTTTTTCGTTCATATATAAAGGAGTATATTCGCATATAATAGACCCATAAGGGTACTTATGAACAGTAAGCTACGGTAAGGTAGGTTTCGTGACCCATACCTTCTCCTTATTAATATAACAAAGCTCCGCTTATTATTAGTTATTATGTATTGTTATTTTTATTCTTCACGATGCTACCTTACCTACGTAGCTATTGTTTATAGGTACCCTTATTGGTCCATTATATACGAATATACTCCTTTATATATGAGCGAAAAAGTACTCAAAATGGGCTCAGTTTATAAAATAAAACTAACCAAATGTGCTCATTAATGCTCAATAAAGCTATTTTGACTGATAAGCTAGGCCCAAAAGTCAGTAGTTTCCTTTAAAATCCATTTTATACAAAAGTGTCGTTAAGGAAAAATTCCTACTATCAATAATTCCCAACAAAAAAATGCTTTATCAGATTTTCTTTGTGCATAAGTTTTATATATAATATTCCTAAAACCAAATATATATTTATAGATTGATAGAGAGATTGATAGATATATAAATGGATAGATAGAATCGTTCTCCAGTGACGTCATTGAATTTACACTGCTAGGTTTACATGTTTGTTTTTGTATTGCCCAGACCTTATTATACAGACCTGCTCCGGAGTACTACTTATTCCGCAGGACTCGTGGACGAGAGGAACACCTGTCCCTTTTTTTAAATTATTATAAATTTTTATAGAAATTAACCAAAAGCTGTTGTTTTTTTTATTACTGAATTTAATTACAGCTTGAGTTCTTTTATTCCTCATATCAGAGTTCCTCCTCAAGAATAGAAAAAATCAAGTTGATTATGATAACACACAAAAAAAATATTAGCAACAGCTGATTAATAATATAAAAAGGAAGAGGTTTGTGATAATTTGAAACTATATAAAGAGATGCCAGAGGGATACAAGAAAGATGCCTTTATATTTTATAGTCAACAGCTATTTTTTCTCTGTCTATGTCATGTCGGATATACAGTAATCCCTAGCCAAAAAAAAAGAAGTTCTATGTATGTTTAGGAATGGAAATCTGGAACTTAGCCTTGGTGTTTACAGATTCTATGACTGTTTTTGGCCGTGAAAAAGAGAGGGTATCGAAGGGATAGAAGGGAGAGAGAGGGAGAGAGAAAAAGGAGGAAAGAGAGGGAGAAAGAAAAAGTGAGAGAAACCTCTCTCTCTCCTCTTCCTTTCCTTCTACCCCTCTCTTTTTCACGGCCAAAAACAGTGATATAATCTGTAAGCACCAAGGCTAAGCTCCAGATTTCCATTCCTATGTATGTTCTATATAGCGGTCACTTTTTGAGTTCTCTTGAGAGACCTTAATAAGACAGGCTCGATATTATTTAATTAACATACATAAATTTTAAACAGTTATAACCAGTCAAAACTATGTTAGCTGTCGCCTATTTATAGTGGCCACCCTGCGAGAAGAAAAATAATTATAACTTTCTGTGTAAGCCGTCACCCCTCTCTAACAATCATTTTTTTGTTTGGCTGTATTTATTTATTTAACACCGTCCTCCTTAAAAGGTTCTCAAATACGAGGTTAAGAGTCACAAGGATGGAGTCATTCGATCCAAGGAAACGATTTATTTCTTGGGAGAAATGCTGCCAGAGGCCAAGGACGTCATCCTTTTCCGAGGAGCACACCGAGTTCAAATGGGTCAGCCTAGCCGACTACGCCAAAATATCCGAGTTCCCGGACTTCCTCAATGCTTTAACTGAAGTTGAAAAATTCATAGAGGATCAATAAAATATAATGGTCTCCTTGATTTCATTTGGAGAAACTCGTTTGTCTTGTTCCCTGGAAGTCTTTGTCCGAAAATATATTAATATTTATATAATTATGTGAAATAAACATTTTGATATCATTAAGACATTTCAAAAGTGTTATTTGCTCTATAAAAAGGTCAGTAGAATGTAATTTTGATCAATTTGCAATTTACACATCCTGCAATTCAGGAGAATTTGTGACAAAGAGAGTACTTTTTTGGCAAGACTTTGTAGTTGCTTACTAAGAGATAGTCCTTGAATTCGTACGATATCCCCAAAAATATGGTGCTGAAGATATGATACTGGGTTGTTCAGCTAAATCTGGAACTCTTTCAACTGCATCAAGATCAATAAAGGGGACAACCTAAACAAGTTTACGGCCATTTATTTATACATTAGGGTTCTTACATACAATTTATTCAATATCCCGCCCTCAGCAGCAATTACGGCGGCTTACTACGGCTCCTAAAGGCTTTGCAGATGGCGGTGACGTCTGCGACCGGGAAGTTGTCGGCCTGCTTCTTGATAGAGGCCTTGAGGGAAGGTGGAACAGGCATGCCTTTCCACTTTCCCTACATGTATTAGTCCAAGGGATTCAGGCAGGGAGTTGGAGGGCCATGTCTGGGGTCTCAAAAAGCAGAGACGTTAGCCACTCCTGGTCTTTTTGGCCTTGGGGGGGGGGGGGGGCAAAATCCCGCTGGAAGAGGTAGCTCCCGTTGTAGATGTAACAGAGGCCTTCTCGTCCATCCAAGGTTTGACAATCTTTTTCAGGACGCCCAGGTACACGTCGGTGTTGATCTTCTCACCGCCTTGAAGAGTGTACGAAGACGTCTCCGGCGGCGCGAAAACACAAGGACCATCACAGAGGCAGGTTCTTCGTCTTGGACGTCTTGGGGACCTCCTTCTTGGTCTTGGCCAATCACCTGTCGTTCTAGCGTTTCTTGAGCGATCCACGGTGAAGATCTTCTCGTCGGAGAATAATTTTAAAGCTGGAGAGGTAGCCGACTTCAACAATTTCAATACCTTTTTTGCACCTCCCCAGTCTGATTTCCCCTTCATCTTCCCTGTCAACAATAGGCCTGGTCGAGCTTGCCAGAACATAATGTTGAGTTCCTTGCGGCCCTGGAGACGGTAGCCCTGATCACGTGGCACTTCTTGGCTAAGATAGACATTAGGATTCCATGGTTGGCCGTTACCTATCGCTTTAAGCCGTCTAGGAAGGCGGCGTCCTTTTTCTGGTCCCAGATCTGTCATGGATCCTCTTAGAGACGTCCCCAGAGGCCTTGACGCCTTGACGTCATAAACTGTGCTGGAGGCGTATCCGGTGATGTCCTTGATGGCTTTAGCCCCATGGCCCGCACGCACTAATTCGACTATAGTTTTACTTTGCGTTCTCTCCGTCTCCGTGGCTTTATTATTGTTTGTGATCCAAAATCAGAACCGTAACCAATCTTTTGGTTTATCTTCCATGTGGAGCATTGAATTATATATATTTAGTTTTGGCTCTTTTTTTTTTTTTTTTTTTTGTAGCACCTACAACATTTATTTTAAACTAATA
>CP045890.1:16297182-16339523 GCA_013387185.1 Caligus rogercresseyi
AAGTAGTGGTAGATTTTAGTGGTAGGATTTTTTACTTTTGCGAAATGTACAGCACTTTCCCTGTCGCAAGAAAAAAGAAGATAAAATAAATTTAAAGTAAGATATCAACGATTAATGAATTCGAAGAGAACACATTTAGTGAACTCAAACACAATCCAATATATTTATACGATTTAGTCCTGTCAATAATACAATAAAAATTCATATAAATCTACATTATAATCATGCTTGGACAATAATATACTTTTCGTACCATTACGTATATATTAACATATTTTGCAGTGAACTCTACAATAGTGTTATTGATTTTTTATGTGATAAAATAAAGCTAAGGGTATCAATATTTTAATATTAGGAAGAAAAATGGCACAGGAAGAAATCGCCAAGATAGAAAATAAAATATGACGCTAGAAAAAATGGCCAAAATACATGTCTAAGTAAGCATTCTAATGAAATATGGATAGGTTTTTGTACCAACACTAATTCGCATCCCAATTGACTAAGCAATGTCAACAAATTATTTTACTTATTGCAATTAAGATAAGTGTTTGTACAATACTTAGTTGTATTCGACTCCAAATCTTGCCTGCCCATCATATATTTAGGGCAATTTCCTTTTTTATCCTGGGTTATTTCTCCCTCTTCCTTTTTGTAAGACCATTTCTTCTTAGGTCGTATTTTCCTGGTCCATTTCTTCTGGACACTCAATGTTTTAGTCATTATTAAGCATGCATGTTCATCCAAGGTACTTGTTGAACTAACACACGTCTGATATCATGGATAGTCGGTGGATTGTAAGATTTTTTTTCAAGTATTTTTTGTTCTGTGGATATTTTTTCCGGAGCATTTATAAAGTTCTTACAATTTTGAATGTATTTTATTTTCTGATCATATTATTTAAACCAATTTCAAAGTACCTATGAGTGGGAAGTGAATAAATACATTTTTAGTATGACATAGTTTTTTTTACCTTGGTACGAAAAAAATAATATTATTACCGTTCAAAGAAATACTTGCGCTGTTAATAACATTTGAGATCCACCAAGTTTACACCCAATACTGTAATTGTTTTGTTGAGCTGGGACAAAAGATATTAGGAAGAAAAGGCCGAAGAAAATACGTCCTAGGAAGATATGACCCAAGAAAAAATGGACCAGGAAGAAATGATAAAAAAGTAAATGATGATACATGGAAAAAACGGGCAAATTAAATATTGGACCAATCAAATAATAACAACAGAAATAAGGAAATCATTAATTTATAATTGCAAAAATGAAATTATATTTTCTTTTTTCTTTCCTAAAATTATATGATAAACAATGTTTGAGCAATAATGGGTTGTAGACTACTGAAATACTTGCCTACCCATATATTTGGGCAATTTTTTCCATGTGGTATCATTTTCCTTTTTTACTGGGGTAATTTCTTCCTGGCCCGTATTTTACTGGTCCATTTCTTCTCGGCACCGTAGTAAGCCACTTCAATTAAATATTGAGGAAAAAAGCTTAGCGATTATTCCTGATGTTATACGGATATTATTTTTATACACAATATAAGTTGAAACCTTTCATTAAATGTATATAATCAAGGCTTGGACTATCGATGGATATGCGTTACATTTCTACTACCCACATTATATTTATTTTACCCATAGAAATGAATGAGGAAAATACGGCCTAGGAAGAAATGATCCAAGAAAAGATGGTCCAGGAAGACTAGGTGGCTCCAACATGAAGGTGCGAGTTGCCATGCACCAATAATTACCCAAGAAAAGCTAAAAATGGCTTCTTCCCAAAGAATTATTGGACAACTTAGATGAGATTTTCGTCCAAAACAGCTGTAAGAGATTTAAATCCATGTTGGAACAAATTGTCGCTAATGAGGGGGCTGAGTGTCCAGTATAAATAAGTTCGAACTCTTACACCTTAATTGAGTTATCAACAATAATGGAAAAAACAAATGTCCTTTCTTAGGTCATTACACATGTAATTGTAAAATATATATTATATATATATATATATACTTTTTCCGGGAACAACCTCCGAATCAAAAATATTTCTCAGCAGCCCAAAATTATCCACATAAAAAATTGTCTAAATCTAACGTGCCATTATCAAATAATCGTAGAATACGTTTTGTCCGCATAAAATAAACGGGGAAACCAAAGAGTCCAAAACAAACCTACACACTTCAAAGTCATCCACAAAAATTGCCAATTTTAAGCAATCGTAAAAACGTTTTGGCGAATAAAATAACATAATGAATTTTCCAGGAATTTCCACCGCCACTAAAACACTTCCAAGGTCCTCAAAAATTTCGCTGAAAATACTGTCCAGATCCAATGAGTTGTGTGGGGAAACGAACGAACAGAAGAACTGATTTCTTATTATTTGTATATATATATATATTTATATATCAGTACATATTAGCAATATCATTGGATATTTTTTTATCGAAAACGGGACGATTCAACACTTATAAGCTGAGGTGTGGGATAGGTGTAGGCTTTTGTACCTCAAATATCGTCATCAACCCCAAAAATCTCATATCATTTGTTATATTATTGATACAAAAAGCACTTACAAATACACAAAGTATTAAAGTAAAAAAAAATACTTTACTTATTTCAAATCTTGTGTTTTAAATATAAAAAATAATTCGCCTCACAATGCAAAAGCAGATCACTGGCCAGCCTGGACTAACACTCATTCATCATTCAGGAGACTCTAAATTTGATGCATGTCATATAGTAGCTCAGTTCTTCTACAATGGCAAGGGAAATTTCAAGCGTCCTTGACATGAATTCGTGCGAAAGCAGCTTTGATTCATGGGAGATGTTTATATTAGACTTTAAAAATAACTCTGTCGTTGACCACTTTGACGTTTTCCTTACTTTTAAGTAGTTAGGCATCACTTAAAAGACATTCTTGTGTAAATGAATTATAATTGATTGATGTATTACTAAAGTTAGGTGTTCGTTAAATCCACAGAGATACATAAACATTTTTCTAAAGATGTTTATAGACTTGAAAGATAAATGAACCATCAATTGCCAGGAATTGCTGTCAACAAGCTTAGGCAATAAATCGGTTAATGTACTGGAGAGCAAGGGATTCGATCAGCATTAATATTTATTTACATTTATCCAATATTCTCTCACTTTCACAAACCTGATATTTTAAACAGAAGGCTGAAGGTATTTATTATTTCAGTGATTATTGTATTCAGATGTAACGATATGTAATTTAACACTCAGTTCAAATCCCACATGCTCAGTATTGAAATGAATGTAGAAGTATTGTCTAGCGTTTGGTGTTCTTTTTTCTCCATTCCATAGCGTATTCTATTCATAGAACTTTAATAAAACATAGCTTCCTGTTAGAAGAACAGGTCATGACCGTCAAAAAGTCTGTCCATTCATTAAAAAAATATATACAATTTTATTACAACTAAGTTTATCGTATTAATTTTGGATTGTGACTTCTTGTAACATCTTATTATCAACCCTAATGACTGTCAAGTATGATCTGAACCAAGGGAAAAATGTCTTATGGCATTTGGCGCAAGTCTGTGCAGTTCACTCCTCAGAGGCTCAATAAAAAGAAAGTCATTAAAAGATTGATGATGAGACGCAAAGTCGTCTCATAGAAACAGTTATATAATTGGAAACTTGTTTAAAGTATTATTCAAAGAAACCTGGATCGTTTCATCTTGGAAGTAAGTTCAATGTTTACATATGCGCAATAAGTGAGTCATCTTCACGATCTTTTAAATGCATGTTGCAACTAAAATATAAGTATGATGCAACAACTTACCTCACGCCTAAGTAAATTATAGATTGTACTTTTGTTTAATACCTTTCCAACTTTGACAATAACAACAACAAAAAAGTAACATATTCATTTATTGTCTACAAAATCTACAAGAATACATACTTTCATAAATGTCAAGAATCATTAAGAAGCAGTTTACACACACACACATACATGTTTATATGTACATAGAAAAGCGCCAAAAATGCTGACTACACAATGCTTAAACTATATATGCATACACTATGACACTAAGTTTCGTCGTGGATAAAAGTTTCTGAGGGATTTTGATCTTATACGAGAAAGCCACTATACCTATAAAAAATAGAAACTTTACCGCACTTTTTTATAAACAAACCAAAATAATAATAAAACATAATCAAAGAAAATAACCCTTCGAAATAAATTTAATCACTGCCAAAAGTATATTATTTAAAAACTAATCCAGTATTTGAAGCTCACAATTGTCGACTCATTGCTTTATAATGATAAATGAGATATGATTTATATATCTATTTTGTCAGCAGGACTTGGAAATTTGTTAGTCAAAATGACAAATATAATATTAAAATAGTTTTATTAATCCTTGAGAAAATACAACATAACTATTGCACATTTAAACAATATATGCAACATTGACTTTGTAATTCAACCGTCTATTTTTTGATTCATGGATTCAAACACTTTGAAATACATTTGTATACTTGTTTTATAGGCAAAAATGTAAAGGATAAAACTATATTCCTAACAGATAAAAACGAGGATGCAAATGAACTATGTATATATAAGGATGCCACACAACCTATATATTTTCAAATTTAATTATGGATTATAAGCGTAGACTTTTGTTCGCGTACGTGATTGATTGAAAAAAGTCAACTATCGCGATGTGAACATCAATTAAGAATTATGAAATTGATCTTTAAGGATATATATACTTTTTCCTCTGGGTCTCATGTCATTTACGACTTTCGAAAAGATCATTCCGATATAACCTATTTATATCACATAAATAGAGCAAATACACATACTCAAGAAAATCATGAAAGTTTATTTTCATCATCCTTGAAGATAAATCGATCCTCACTGACTATAAATCGTTGAAAAATAAAATTTGCCTTTTAAAAACATGACATTTATTTGTGAGTTAGCAAGAACTACCATATACGCATCCATATATATATATATATATATATATATATATATATATATATATATATATATATATATATATATATATATATATATTATAAAAACGGGAAGTGTCTCCTCAACGGACGCAAAAGTTATGTTGTAAACTTAAGTAGTAATTTTTTTCGCAATTAGATCGCCTTTTATGTATTTATTATAAATTTTATTTTCAAACAATTTGGTGCAAATGTAGGCATGATTGCAAGGATTCCATATTAGGATTTAGTTTTTATTTGCATTCAAAATTGAACGAGATATTAATGTTTTGAAAAAGTCGTTTTTGAGGTGTTTTCCATAAAAACGACTATTTCAAAACTGTAATATCTCGTTTGATTTTAGATAAAAATAAAACATAAAACTTATTTAAAATTCTTGTAACCATACCTACATTTTGCACCCAATTGTTTGAAAATAACATTATAATTAGGACATAACAGGCGATTTAATTGCGAAAAAAATACTACTTAAGTTTACTACATAACGTTTGGGTCCGTTGAGGAGACACTTCCCATTATTCTATTTCGTTCAACTTTCACAAGATATATGATTGTTATTGCAAAACAATATATCGTTCATTCCTAACTGTATTGCTTAGCACTTCACAAATCAATTCGCACCGTATTTTCTGTAGTTATAATATACTTATTTAATTTCTTTCTTTTTTGCAATTTTACCTTTTGATTCTTACCCCCCACATTAGTGACTTAGGGCTCATGACTGAAAAATGCGTATGCTTTCGATGTTCAACTCATGTGGCGAAATAGCATTATATTTGCAAAACATTGATTCATGAATGAATAGACGGTTATAATATCATAATAAATATGCTGAATATTTGATATTTTTTGCTTGTCATATGTTCCCTAATAAAAGCGCAAATTTTATTTTTTCCTAATTTAAAAGATATGATTTTTATTTTTTAGTGAACATAATCGACTTGGCAATCAAGAAGGCTCGTTATGGGTACTGTATGCAAAAAGATATGCGTTAAAAGTATACACATCAGCGGGGCCTTACTCATTATAAAGCTCCATCTTATACGTTAAAAGAGATATATGATTTATCAATCGAAAAACTCTAAGAAAAACTTACTATTACATTAGTTTATTTTTTATTGCTTTTTATTTTATATTCTTTAAAATACTGATTGAGCCATATTTTCTTGTCTTTTGAGCTGGTATTTCGTAGAAAAATATACCGCGGGTATCAGGTGTAGATAATAGGTTGTGTGCAATCAATATCAGCTGATCAGTAGTTTTATAAAAAAATATAAATGATTTGTTTCTGTAGCGAAAATATACCGCCGGTGGTACCTATCTACCCAATATATATGAGCTCATCGTAAATTTATCAAAATATAAAATGATTTGTTTCGGTAGCAGAAATATATTGTATATATCTACTGTATATATATCAGCTGATCGATAGTTTTATCAAAATATAAAATGATTTGTTTCTGTAGCAGAAATATACCGCCGGTGGTACCTATCTACCGAATATATCAGCTGGTCAGTAGTTTTATCAAAATATAAAATGATTTGTTTCGGTAGCAGAAATATACCGCCGGTAGTACTTTTCAGAAATATACCGCCGGTGGTACCTATATATATCAGCTGGTCAGTAGTTTTATCAAAATATAAAATGATTTGTTTCGGTAGCAGAAATATACCGCCGGTAGTACCTTTCTACCGAATATATCAGCTGGTCAGTAGTTTTATCAAAATATAAAATGATTTTTTGTTAGCGAAAATATACTGCCGGTAGTACCTTTCTACCGAATATAAATCAGTAGTCCCAGCTCGGAATGTAATGCGACCTCTTATGGAACACAGAATCCCAGATTGTGGCAAGACCCCATACATGGTTTCATTAGTGTAGATAACTAAAGAATATTATTGTGATCATAAATTGTATAAATATAAGTGAATGGTGTGTGTGTTACAAGAAGGCTTAAGACATGGTGGCATTTAAAACACTTTTCCTCAATTCTTATATCCCTTGTTAACCAGTTATTATTCAACCTTCAATCATGCATATTAATATGCCTCAGTAGATACGCATCTGAGCCAGATTCATGTTAGTTAATTCATTTTGAAGAAGTCACTCAGTCTATGTCTGTAAGTACCCTTACATTGTGCTTTTTACCTTCGATATGGGTGGGCTAAAATAAAAGAACTTATCCCCTATCAAAAGCAAGATATGATACTCATGGGCGGCAATTCTTAACAGACATATATGTACAGGGTTAGGCAGAATTAGTGAAACATGGAAATGACGCAATAGTTCCGAAAATACTTAGTTTAGAAAATATATTACTTTGAAAATTTGTTGACAACAAACTGCTTTAAAATATTTATTACAAAGTTATTCCACAGAACCACCATTGCATCTATTACGAACAATCTCCTCGGGAATTTTGTTCCATGCATCCTCAGCTGTGGCCATCAACTGGTCCTTTTTGACCTTTGGTTTAGCATTGGCCTTCTTTTACACCATCCCCTACATGGCAAGGTCAAGGGGGTTGCAATCAAGAGATGAGAGAGTCCAAAGCTCCTTGCTCCAAAAATGGTAAAAATTGGCTGCACACCAGTCTTACACAATCTTTCCAGTATGGGTCGGAGCTCCGTCTTGCTGGAAGCAGACAGGGACTCCACCAGACTGTTACTGGATCCACGGGAATACTTTGGTCTTCAGGAAGTCCAAGTACACGATATTGTTGATTTTAACACCGTTTTGAATCCGGAGCAAGGGTGATTTCTTGCCATTGGAGGCCACGGCCCCCAGATAATCAAAGATGCCTGCTTCTACATCTGGTAGACGTTTCTGGTATTCTCTAGGATCTTGGAAGCATCCCTGCATAATATACGATCATTTTGAGGATTGAACTTCTTTGTGGTCTCGAAAAGTTTCTCATCAGAGAAGATCACAACGACACTACGTTTGTCTGCGTAGCATTTGAGAACCAACTTTGATCTAGCCTTCCTCTTGAGCCTGGTGGCCTCGTTTAGTATATGTATCTTTCTGTACTTGAACGGCTTCATGCCCAGGTCAGCTTTGACCACCCTCCCTATGGTCCTTGCAGATACGTTGTACTCCTGAGCCATCTTATTCATTGAGCGGGCGGGTTACGAAGCATCTGGTCAGCAACGGCCTTGGTCAGCCTTGTTGTACTCACTGAACGCTTCTTTCATTGTTCAGGCTTCCTTGTGGCTTAGCCTATCTCTTTGATAACTTTTTTGGAACGTCAGATGAAGGTTCAGCTTACCCCAAGCATGATCATGATAGCCTTGTGGGACTGGGCAGAGTCCAACAACTTGACGATGGTCGTTTGCTTGCTTTCAAGATCCATTTCGTCGTGGTTTTTCAACAAAAAGTTGTGAAAACAACACACCACGTGTACAAATGTACGTCAAACATAATTTTATATCATAACAAAACCTCTCAAACTCATATTTAGACAGATATTGCACTTACAATCCGATGTTTCACTAATTCTGCCTAACCCTGTAGAAGCATTAAGTAAGGATGAAGTAGATATCTATTAACACTCAATATTTGTTTATTATACAATTATTATAAACGCTTAAGAGCCATAAAGATATAGAGAGCTTATTGCCTTCAATGCCAGAGAAACGTCGTTCAGCTGTCGCTTGTGCCCAAACTAAACAAAGTAATTTGATCTACGTCATGGTAAGCTGATCGTAGAGATAGATTCTATCCCCTGATCATCTTACGATGACGTAGATCAAATTACTTTGTTTATATTGGACACAACAATACAGATGAATGGAATAAGCTTTCTATATATTTTTATCTCTATGTTAAGAGCCTACATATAATGGGGGTCGCTTGGAAAGCTTACCTTCATAATAAACAATAAGTCGTCCACGTTGCTAAAAAAGATATGATAAAAAGATTTATCTGAGAAACAAAAATTTGCTTAATATTAGTATTTGTATATTTAAAAGATAGTCTACATATAAATAAATGTCTTTTTTATATCGTAATATGATTATAGGATATATTTGTCTTCTCTTATTTTCTTAATATTATTATTATGGGAAAAGTGCATTATCCTCAGAAGAGATCCAAAGCTCCTATATCAGCATACCTATATTTACATAATTCCTCTATTATTTGTATGTAACGTTTATCTAAAAGCTTTGAACGTTGCAGATCCAATAGATATACATATGACGGAATAATAATCATTTTACATGATTCCAGAGATCATATCAAATAAAAGATGGCAGCGAAAATCCCATACTATGCTTGTTTGAAATTATGATAGTGTGAGAATATCAAAATAATATCGTTTTATTTTGGTGTAGCACACTCGGTTCTCTTTATTAGTTTGAGTAGATTAAATCTAACAAAGCTCTTGTCATAAGTCAATTTCTTCAATTAACAAAACTGCCACGAAAGAGCCATATTGATTCATATGTTGGCTTTATTTGTGTGTAGCAAATTCGGTGCTGTTTATTAGTTTGAGTGATTATGTCTAACAAAGAGTCTGTTTCGTCTATACAAAAAAGGAGGAAAAAAAGAAAGCTAGAAAATTATTGTATTTATGTTGTTAACATTGAAGTTAAAAATATTTAAACTTCATTAAGGGGAAATTATGTTTAATTAAGGCTTCTTCTCTAAGCATATTTTATACGACGCGCCAAATGTTTATTGTATTTCCTCTACTTTTATTTAATGATGATTGAGATACATTAAATAAGGTAGAGGAATATTTTGATTCAAAGAAATGCCAAGTATGTCTTTTTTTAATTCAGTTACAAATTTATTATGTGGAAGCCTGTCGAGGTATTTTTGCCTAAAGTCATGTGATACAAAGAGTTGTGCAAAGTTATACATAGCATTTCTTCTCTCGTGTTTTGTGTAGCAATTCCTTCGATTTCTTAGGTATTTCTAATTCATTCCGAATAATAAATAATATCATATATTTTTTGTAACTTCAAGTGATTGGGTCTTTTTATGCATTTTTATAGAGTGATATATAGTTCATATGGTCTTATTAGTTATATAAAACCATAGGCGTAGGGAGATGTTGGTTTGGGGGAGCAGGATTCATTATTACCATTACATTAATAAATTGGTTATAATTCAAATCCGGTTGCTTCATAATTTCATATTTTTTTCTTCAACTTAAATGCCCGAATACCTCAACCAATTTGCCCGAATTTGAGAACTCACCCGAATTTTTTTTTGGGGGGGGCACAATATTTTTATTGTTATTTCGTTATCAAATAAAACATAACACTGTAAAATATAAACAACACTAAAATCCTAGATAACTTATAAAATAAAATATATTCTTGATAGTTGTGTTAATTAGATAACACTCGCATATTTGGCCGCCTACGGTGCCCATATGTTCGCCCTTGGGTATGGGTAGGTTTTGGAGCTAGTTTGTTAGTGAAACGGACCTTAAGAATATAAGAGAGGAGAGAGAAAATAATTTTCTGTTTTGTACAAACATTCCTCATAAAAAGTTTGAATTTGTACAAAGAATATGTTTTAAGTTACATGAGATGCTTTTTTTTTTTCTATTTCTCTAATTCTCCTCTTTCCTTTTCTTTTTTTTTTCCTCTCTTTACCTTGAAAAGTAGGTGGTTCAAACCAGACAAGGTCTGATTTCCCCCCCCCCTTCATTTCTGGTCCAATCACTTTGCAAATAGTTTTATTAGGTCCGTCTTGACCCAAGGATTCCAGAGGTACCTTCAAAGTTCAAATCCGACCACAAATGTGGGAGGAGATAGCGTGCGGGCATACAGACGGACAGAGATTGGTGAATTAATATATAGATAAATGAACAATATAATGTTTCCGTATGAATTTTTACGACATATCAATCTTATATTTTTCATAATTTTCAATGTTTAATACATATCGATAAAAATTACAAGCCATATTATGCCCTACGCGTAATCGATTCTATGTTTTTTAAATGATTAACGCGTACATATATTTATTTTTAAACAAAACTGCTTTAAGCGAGATCATACTACATGATATTATTTTATAACTGAGACTCATTTTTTTAGATCAAATAGTCAACAAACCAAAAACTCTTTAGCTAAACTGACTGCTACTATTATATAGAGTTTTAAAGGGATATTGTTTCTTGAACTGGGGATTAAGACATATTTTCATTCTCAAAACAATACTTCCCTAAGTAAAAAATGGGGTTTATCCAAAAAAAACCCTGTTATTATAAGATCTAAAAGAAGCTTAAAAGCTGACTTAATATAAAGCAAAAAAAATAGCAGATGAACTTTGATCATATGTTAATTTAATAACAATGATTAAATATAGGAGTCAAACTACAAAAAATATGTATTAAAAAGATATAAATATATGCAATTATCCATTCAATATATATTATTCAATTTTTATAACTATTTTTAAATTGAATATACCTATGTAGCCTAAGTCTATTAGAGCAATTTCCCCAAGAAATAGCAAAAGATTATTCATTTCCAAATACACAATAAAAAGAACATTTATATTAAAGATAAAAACATTAATTGCCAAAAGATTTATATAATAGAAGCAGATATTTTATAAAAACGTCAGTTAATTTTCAA
This sequence comes from Caligus rogercresseyi, assembly GCA_013387185.1. Taxonomy (NCBI): domain Eukaryota; kingdom Metazoa; phylum Arthropoda; class Copepoda; order Siphonostomatoida; family Caligidae; genus Caligus; species Caligus rogercresseyi. The sequence goes on from CP045890.1 coordinate 16,308,782, forward strand.
TATATTTGTTATGCATCATTAAATATGTATTACAACTGAAATTATTATAATCGGGATTTACAGAGCTGGGCCTACAGATTAATATTTGGCAATTCGATATTACCATTGGTAGACATCCGATCATTTTGTATACTAATAAAACTACTGAATACTAGTATAGATATCATGATTTTTTAGTCAACTGTTTACAATAATAACTAGAGGCATGTATACACTCTGAGAGTGCAAACCTCCGCCGATCCCCACCAAATGAATCACTTGGTCTTTTTGTCATTTCCAACCCTCTACGCACTGTCCTTTTAACTTTACCTACTGCTCCTTTAACTCTACACACTTGAATTATAGGGGCGTTCCAGTTCATCAAAGAGGAGAGCACAGCACAGCGACATCTATTGGCAGAGTAGGCTAACTTGAAATATTTATTAGTATTTAGCTCATTTGGCATCTTAAAGAAGCACTCAGAGATGCTAAAATTTAATCACTTGTTTCTTTTGGCATTTCAACAACTCCACAAAGTTTCATCCGAATCCGTTTCGCACTTTTTGAGTTATCCTGCTGACAAACAAACAAACCAACCAGCCAACAAACCAACGCCAGTGAAAACAATACCTCCTTCGGCGGAGGTAATAATAATAATTATTCGCACTTTCTTCTTTCAACCAATCACAACATAGAAAAAAATCCAGTGTGGTATTATTGGTCAAGAGGTAGGATATGGACTTCAACAGCACATTTATCCTCCATTCTTCCTAATGGTTTAACCCATTAATTCTGGAATAATCGGAGATTGTCTCTTACACGGTTTTCGTTTATTAAAAAACATAACATCAATAAAAAATATATTAATTACACATTTGTTTATTTATTATTTATTTTAAAATTATTTTATGACAAAACATTAACAAATATTTAAAATCCCTTGGGCAAAGGCTTCCTTTAATCACAAAAAACAGAAAAAACGTAGGAATCTAGGGAATACTAAAAACTTCTTACATTGACGAAGAAGTGTCGCAATATTGTATAGGTACGTATCAGTCTCTGTCTCCAAGTGCTTTGTACAGATTATTAGGCAAGTATGTATGAATGTCGTGAATATCGTATGTTGGGCTTCCTTTGTAGACACTCAAATACTTTCATTTAAAAAAATTCTATTGTCGTACACGAAGCCAGCGTATGTAAATAATAAAATTTCTTTTATGTGTTTAGTTAATTAAACTTTTAAAATAATGATGTATAGCTATGGGGTAGGCATGTCAATATTAGAAGGAGTATGATGAATGCAAGGAAGACGTCTTCCGACATTCGGCTCTTTATCATTCATCATTGCTCAGGACTGATGAACTGCTTCATTATAAAAGTGAAAAAAAATCTAGATTTTTGTTGATACCTTTAATAAGAATACTTGATTAGTATATCAATATCCCAGAGTCGTTGCCAATTAGGCTGCACACATACAGATATTGCAACAATCCGATTCACTAATTCTGCCTAACCCTGTAGAAGCATTAAGTAAGGATGAAGTAGATATCTATTAACACTCAATATTTGTTATTATTACAATTATATAAACGCTTAAGAGCCATAAAGATATAGAGAGCTTATTGCCTTCAATGCCAGAGAAACATCGTTCAGCTGTCGCTTGTGCCCAAACTAAACAAAGTAATTTGATTACGTCATGGTAAGCTGATCGTAGAGATAGATTATATCCCTATGATCATCTTACGATGACGTAGATCAAATTACTTTGTTTATATTGGACACAAAAATACAGAGGAATGGAATAAGCTTCTATATATTTTTATCTCTATGTTGAAGACTGATTTATTATCACAGTAGGAAAAGAACGAAGTATAAAAAGGAAGAGGAAAGAGTGTGGCACAGTAGTAGTCAGGGTGTCTTGCAACGTGACTTAAGGGACGTAACATTTTTATTATTATAAATATCAACATACTTAAGGCAGTGGTTCCCAAGGGGGGGGGGGCTAGGAGGGGGCACAACAATTGCAGGGGGGGCGCGGGAAAAATGAATGAATGAAAATATAAATACAGAAGACTAAATATTGCTACTCAGATTTGACAAGATCTGCAGCCTGAAGCAGGCCCACATCAGTCACTGAAAAGATGAGAGGATTAAAGGTGCCATTTTTGCATAGCAAACCTTTGGGTTTTTGTACTTGTTTTCCTCTCAGGGAGTTGGTCATGTTTTAAAACCCATTTTTGCAGAGAGGCAATTTTTTAAAAAATGCATTAAATGTTAAATATATAAAAAAGAAACCTGTTACACTGAACAGAATTACACAGTTAGGGTGCTTGAAAACTGTTACACTTATTATAATCTGCAGTTTATGGTAGTTCACTTTTATTTTTTCAACAAAAAAAAGGTTGAGGTTTGACACCTATACGAACTGCAGTTTATAGTAGTTCACTTTTATTTTTTCAACAAAAAAAAAGGTTGAGGTTTGTATTAATTACAATGTGTGGAATAAACTGCAATGGACTCTGAGAACAAAATGTGAGTATGTTTTTTTTTTTTTTGGGGGGGGGGGGGTGCAAAAATTTCTTATGTAACAAAGGGGGGCCCAGCAGAAAAAGTTTGGGAACCACTGCTTTAAGGGTAGAGCCAGGTATATAGAATACCTGTTATATTTATTTCATGTATATTGAAACGTCATATATCAGTTATTATCATTTTCACGCCATCCAAAAATCTATATAAGCAATAGATATTCGATGACGCAAATGGAAAGAAACACATGTCAAAATGTATTTCTTCCCGCTTGCCGGTGTGACGTCATACCAAATAGCCAGCTCTCTTGGCAATATGGACGGTCCTGGTTTTGTAATAGTCCTTGGGTAGACCTATGTTCAAAAATATAATTACCTCCGCCGAAGGAGGTATTGTTTTCACTGGCGTTGGTTTGTTTCTTTGTTGGTTTGATGGTTTGTTTGTCAGCAGGACAACTCAAAAAGTACGGAACGGATTTGGATGAAACTTTGTGGAATTGTTGGAAATTCCAAAAGGAACAAGTGATTAAATTTTGGCATCTCTGAGTGCAGAATTAAGATGCACAATGAGCTAAATACTAATAAATATTTCAAGTTAGCCTACTCTGCCAATAGATGTCGCTGTGCTGTGAAATCGGGTGCCGGGAGCGTCTTCCTCTCGGAATTTCCGTCGAGGGGAACCCTCCACCGTCCCTCTACGCCGCCCCAGTCGTGAAAAATCCGCCTCGGAAGGCTCATAAGGACCCCGTGACGGCGGAGGTTTGCACTCTCTGAGTGTATATATGCCTCTAGTTTTTAATTGAAATAACCAAAAAAAATGTCTATAAAATCACTTGAAATTACCTTTTCGCTGAAGAATGGAATCCAGAAGTACGGCCTTAAGAAGAAAATAAATGTGAGCCTAATATTATATCGGTAATGAAACCGTTGTCTCTTCATATGTCAATGAAGTATGTTTTTATTAACTGAGAATAATTGTCATGGCATCACATATTCATAGGTCTGTGGATCAGAGTGTATCTCTTGATGAGTTAACAATATTGTGTAAACTATAAATCATTTCTTAAATTGTAACTAGGCATATGGAAAATAAAATATTTTCCAGTGCGATGGGTTAAAAGAAAAGAAGTAAGAATAACGAATGAAGAATTAAAATAATATTTTTACAAACAATAAGGAATTCGTGATGTGAACTACTTAAATATTTTATACGTCTTCTACATATGTCCTAGGAACAGGAGAGAGCCTCATACATCCACGAATTATCATTCAGATAATTTATAATATGCTTATAATATATCAATCTTATTTAAAATAATTATTGGAATCATTATCTATAAAAATCGTCGAATAATAATCCAATGCCACTCCTGTCAGGTGAGTTGTGAACATCAACTTAGAGATACGAATATCATCCTTAAAAACACAAAGTTTCCTTTCTCATGAGCCTTGATCCATGTCACGAATTACGAACAATATTATTATTTATATCTGGATAAACCAACTTCTTACACTCATGGAAATAATGATGAATTGTTTCTGTTTACATATGATTCTAACTAGATTTTAACTGTGACAAAACGATGAACATATAGAATATAATTACCTCCGCCGAAGGAGGTATTGTTTTCACTGGCGTTGTTTGTTGGTGGTTGGTGTTTGTTTGTCAGCAGGATAACTCAAAAAGTGCGAAACGGATTCGGATGAAACTTTGTGGATTGTTGGAAATGCCAAAAGGAACAAGTGATTAAATTTTGGCATCTCTGAGTGCTTCTTTAAGATGCAAAATGAGCTAAATACTAATAAATATTTCAAGTTAGCTTACTCTGCCAATAGATGTCGCTGTGCTCTCCTCTTTGATGAACTGGAACGCCCCCTATAATTCAAGTGTGTAGAGTTAAAGGAGCAGTATGTAGAGTTAAAAGGACAGTGCGTAGAGGGTTGGAAAGGACAAAAAGACAAAGTGATTCATTTGGTAGGGATCGGCGGAGGTTTGCACTCTCTGAGTGCTCTAGTTATAATTACGATGGATAAATTTGTGAGTACTATTGTACTTTATACATATACGGAATACAAGCTCGGTTTTATGATAATTTTAGAATGAACTCAGTGATAATCCATTATAAAGTATATTATTATGTGCCTACTTATATCTGAAAAATACCTTCTGTTTCATCCAAGAGCCAGGAATGCCCTGTGATCATAGATATATAGATACCAGACTTGTTGACGTTCGCGAAAAATTGTCGTTCGTTTGTCATTCACCAAAAGTTGTCATTCATGGTTCGTTTGTCGTTCGTCATTCTGAAAAAAAGTGACAACTTATGCTAGAAAGGAAATTTTTCCCATGAAAAATAAAAAAAATTTTATTTTTGGCGCCAAAAACGAACGACGAACAATAGGAACGATGAACGACGAACGACAAACGATTAAAAAGGAACGATAAATAAACAAGTCTGATAGATACATACATAAGGGATTCCCTTAATAAACGAAATATCCTTCAAACCGTCGCTATGTGCCCCTAAACCAACTCATCAATCCTATTCCATAAAGGATAGGTTTTGTAATTGACGTCCCTATAGAAGAAGATCTGTTTGTTTTTAGTGCAATCCCGTATTTCTCAAAACTAAGCTCTCATTGTACTTATACTTCTTTGCCTGTGATATTTTTATTATTTGAAATGATTATTTTTCTAATATTTTTTATCAATGGGCTCTTGAACGCATCATATACATTGATCGCTGTTCAAGAGAATGAATGCAATATTATGTATTTTGAAGAAGGAATGTTGATTAAAAACATATACTTTTTTGCCTAATTGGCTCGATAGAATTGCATCTGACTACATACAAATAAACACTAAAGCGTGTAAATTAGTCTATTCAACCAAGGATCTTATCAATGAGGTTGACCAATATTGACCCTCCCCTCTCGGGATTCGAACATGCACCCCCAACATTGAGAGCTGATCACACCTTAGCACACTGAGCTATGTCGCTCCCTTAAATACTTCTTTTGTGTTCTGTTGTAATGTAGAGTGCCAAGTCTTAACGAAGGAATCGAAGGGTTTTTATGGTAAGGAGAGTTGGATGAATACTGAATCAAACGAATTTTTTTGATTACGCACGTTGCAAATGAAAAGTAAAGTTAAAATGAGAGCACAAAAGCTTTGATTTTTTGACAAAATTGTTATTGTGGCACTCTATGAACAAAAAGCGTATTTAGCAGAGCTACGACTACCGAATGTAAATCGGTATTTAGAACTGGAAGTGTTGTTACCTGATGTGAAGAAGTTGAACTTTGCAAAATAAATAAACAACTCCGGCGCTGAAATCCCATTTAATATCGGACAACGTATAACAAAACACAGTTAAGTTAATAATTTGTTTGCTATTGCCTTCCATTTTCTTCGAAATCCGAGTTTATGTATGATTTATATATAAATAACATATATTAAATTTCAAATAATCTCTACTAAATTATAACAAATTATATACTTAATTGTCTTTTGTTATAAATCGTCCGATACTAAATGTATATGAAGAAGTTAGAGAGTAGATACATAAATAAATTTATCTTTCTTTCTTATCTACCGACCCATCGATATTCGGTATTTGGTAGATACATAATAAAATCTACCGAATGCAGAAATGAAATTCTACAAAGCAAACAAGAAGAAAGCAAAAGTCTAAATTTTAAGGAGAATATGCAGTATCTTCATACTAATAACTTATGAATAAAAGACAAGCACATTTAAGGAGGAAAAGTAAGTTAAAAGTTTTTAAAATAAAAATTGCAAAATATGTGGGACAATCCTGAAAAACTAAGGCCAAGTACCAAGTGCTCTTGGTTCACAGTCAACATCAAGTTTAAAAAATATTTGAATATATATTATTCCAATATTATCTATATGTTTGATTATAGAAAGCAAATCCTTACAATTAGGGAAAGACTGAACGTCGTTTGCCATTGTTTTATCACCATTGACGATAAAAGGTGTAACGATAAAAAGTACAAAAAGAAAGAAATATTAGACGCCAAACTGAAAAAAAACATATACTTATGAGTATAAAAGCACTCACAACTATTTTGAACAGTTATATTGATTTAGTAGAGAGTGTTCATTGTTAAAAAAAAGTAACAATCCAGGCCTCGGATAAGCGATTTATTCGGAAAAGGCCCACAATGACTTAAACCTAAAAATACTTTACATAAACAGTTATGCAAACTGAACATTAGTAACAAAAAGTATCTAGTTTTTTTATATCTGACTTTAAGTTCTAAAGCCAATTTTTCAATTATATTAGAAAGGGATGAATAGAAAGGAAATAACATAATTATATCCTACAGAAAGCCATGGCTGTCATCAGGATCTGTCATAATGAAGTGTATATGAACGCTTTCTAGGATAATCATCTTTATATTGAGGAAGTCAGAGGTCAGGGAGGGAAATATATTGCAATCATTTATCGCAAAGGAATTCAATCTATTTAATGACTGGTATCTTAATACATATAAACTATTTCTCATCTGATAGTTTATCTCTATAAAAAAATCAATATAATTTAAGGTGGCCGACTTTCACAAGGAAATTTAATTGAAGATCATGCAGAGTCTTGTGTTATATAAACATATCAAACATGACACAGATGAATTAAGCAACATGACTGACAAAAACGACTTCTTAGTCCATTTATTGGGAGGAAGAGAGGGTTCCATTTTCATACAAAGATTTTCAACAGATCTTATAAAGCTCTCATGGTTTAAAAAAATATAATTGTAAATAATATTTTAATGCGCTTAACTAAATATTTGATAATGAAAATAGTGTCTTTTATCCATATAATTATTTGCATAATAAATCTTATACCCTCCCATGATATGTTAAGCAATTATAAACACAGGGCAACAAAAAAAATTTTTTTGAAAATAGTCCAGGGTTTTCCTGCTGAATTAGACTAATTTTGATGCTCTGAGTCCGAAAATGACCTTGGTTTTGCTCATCAGGTCAGTTTTTTTGCTACAGAATTTTTTTTTAAAATCGATTTTTGTAATAATTTTTTTTTCTGTGGATCATCAGCTGAGAACCCCTGACGATTTTTCCCATTTCCTCAAGAAATAAAAATCAACGTATCCAAATTTATTCAGTTTTTATTTAGTCCATCAAATTTTATAAGCACAATGATCATAATATTAGTATAAGAATGTGCGTTACATGACACAGAGTTCAGAATTCACGGCATAAATCGGCGTTTCTTCGATTCCCGGTGTGTGAGCAGCTGCTGTGTTGTCTCGCTTCAGCGACCAGCAGTAGTCCGCCATCATGACTGCGTCCCACCTCCCCTGGTACCTCTCCTCTATTTGGCGCATGTCTTGATGGAAACCTTTCTCCCTGCTCGTCGCTCATCGCCCCGAGATTTTCAGGTAAACTTCTCCATGTGTGAGAACAGGAAGTGCATCTTTATACTCATCAAACAACCGAGTTTTTGGAAGGCCTCTATCATGGTGCTAATGAGTCTGGCGTGGTTTGCTGCCTTCGTGTTCCCCAGGAAGTTGTTCACCACCTGCACAAACGATTTCCACGCGGCGCACTCTAGCGTGTTCATGGAGTTTTGGAACTCTGTGTCCTTTATAAGCTTCCGTATCTGTGGACCATTGAAAATGCCGGCCTTCACCTCTCACTGGTCAGTCGAGGAAAGGCTCGGCACAGGTAATTGAAGCACCTCCCATCCTTGTCGAGCGAGCGCGCGTGAACTGTTTCATTAACCCAAGCTTCAAGTGTAGCGGTGGGATCAATATCTTCTCCCGGTCAACAAAAGGTTCGTGTATGATGTTTCTCGCCCCAGGTACTACCTGATCTCGCGCCACAATGAGTTAATTTAAGACAAAGGCAATGAATATAAAGGTAATGTGAATATGAGAGAGAATCTAAGAGGCAATATTGTCACTACGGAGTCCTTGGGAAGAATGACTGAAATTTGCTAAAGTATATAACCTTCGTCGCCTAAATTCACACAAACATATATTAATATTAAATAAATCTACACATATTTATGCACATAAATTTATGATAAACACAAATAAATTATTTATAATATTATTCGTGTCTGTGAATTGTAATTCGATATATTTTTCACGAATAATATGATTGAACTCAAAACCGCTGATATTAGAATATGTATAGCTCGTCAGGTAGGCCTATGGCTGTATCTCAAAAAGTTGACCTGATGGAGCAAAATCAATGTGATATTCGGACTCAGAACACCAAAATTTGTCTAAATCAGCTGAGAAATCCCTGACTTTTTTTTGGCTGTTGACCTGTGTAATTTTAAATATTATACATACTTTATTGTTGAAGAAGGGTAAGTATTTAACATTTTTATTTACATATAAATAAACTAACAAAACTAAGGGAATGCAAAAGCTCAGTATGTTGGGGCGTGTTCAACTGTCAATGCTGAGGGCGGAGGTTCGAATACTCCCGAAAGAGGAAGGCCAATTTATGTTCAACATAATTGATAAATTCTATGCTCGGAGACTAGTTTTATCGCTATATCTGATTTATATAAGTACGGACGCTATCGAAGCCAATAGACATAAAAAGCTTTACAAACTATATATAAAATAAAAAACTTGTTTTGTTTGTTTAGCTCCTAGATTGGACCCACCTCACCGGAACTTAATCCGGTAACAGCCGAATAAAAAACTATCATTCGTAACTTGTTTGGCATTGATCAAGATCAATGAGAAAAAAGATGCTTCGTGTCCTACAAGAGGAAATTATAGGAGCTCTGAGTTGATGTTCATATTTCAACAGCAAGGAATTAAATATAGTTGTAATTCATTATGTTTTTAATTTTAAACACTCCTTTTGTTAGTCAATCACGTTCTAGAAGCTTGGTTTTCTTACTCTTAAATGATAAATGGATGACTATTCATCTATAATGATAAAAATCAACCGAATTAACTTCATATGTTTATTTTGTATCGATTTGTTTGGATATTTACTAGCGCGTGGTTGGGACCCTTTTTCATCGGTTTCCATTTATTTAAAATATTAAGAAAGTTTACCAAGCCTCTATTTTTTAAACCTTTAGTTGTAGGCATCAACTTTGGCCTTAGTTGCAACTGCCCCCTTTATCGTCAAAATGGTAACTAATATCAATGAAGTACCAAGATATATATTTGATATAAGGGGAAAAAAAACCTAAGATAAAAAGTCCTAGGAAAATGTCCACAAAAAGAAAGCAATTAAGTACAAAATACAGGTTGGACAAGTATGGACTGGAATACGCCTAAATATTGCCCAAACAATATTTCTAATTTAAATTAAGTAATGTGATTTATAAACAAATACTGCTTGTAAAATATTGAGATGAAGACCATTTTTTATAACATTTCTTCTGGACACCTGATATTTTGATTGAATGTGTTGGGCCATAATAATTATTATTGAGGGGGAGGGGGGAGTTGTTATTTGTTATGAAATAATATTTTAAAGGTTAAGGCATTAGCCAACAAAGTCATATTTATTGCTATACTCAAATGTTTGTGCTTCTACATTTACACAAAATGTAACAATAGGCCCCATAAAAAGGCGGGAAAATCCAAATACAACAAAATTCCTTCTTACTTCGCAATTCGAATTTATTTCAAGTATTAAAAAAAACGGCTATGGTTTAGAGCTGTATAGATCTTAGGTAGATAGAAAAACAAATAGCTGTGAATGGGGGTATGTTTTGGCATTTACAAAATATCTATGGTACATTGATATGTCACAAAACTCTCCCCTTGTACTATTAATATTAGGTATTTAACAAATGCAAGGTAAAAAACATTGTAAACTAGAGGCATATATACACTCAGAGAGTGCAAACCTCCGCCGTCACGGGGTTTTATGAGCCTTCCGAGGCGGATTTTTCACGACTGGGGCGGCGTAGAGGGACGGGGGACGGTTCCCCTCGACGGAATTCCGAGAGGAAGACGCTCCCGGCACCCGATTTCACAGCACAGCGACATCTATTGGCAGAGTAGGCTAACTTGAAATATTTATAGTATTTAGCTCATTGTGCATCTAATTCTGCACTCAGAGATGCCAAAATTTAATCACTTGTTCCTTTTGAATTTACACAAATTCCACCTAGTTTCATCCGAATCCGTTCAGTAATTTTGAGTTATCTTGCTGACAAACAAACCAACCAACAAACTAACAAACCAACAAACCAACGCCAGTGAAAACAATACCTCCTTCGGCGGAGGTAACCATGAAAGTTTTAGTAATAAATAGAGAAAGAAAAAAAGTGATGACTAGTGTCGCTATAAGTATTATGACATTATTATTTGTGTTCTTTTATTCTGGAGAGAGAACCTTGGGTAGAAGTGTCTCTCTTGTTTCCGGAGTTCCTATTCGAGAGACTTGGAACTCTCTCGTCTCAGGAATGACTATATTTTCTCGAGGAGTTCATTGTCTCCCTCCTCATCGTCAGTTTTGAAGGCTTCTAAAATGAAATTGATTCTTTGTGGCCGTAGATATTTATCTACGTTGATTGCCATTCGACAGCTGTTTTTCTCTTTTTATCTCAGGTGGTTAAAAAAAGTGTCCATACCCAAAAAATATTATATTAAAATAAAAACCAGCAAAATATTTGGACGGTGTACACCTCAAATCTCATGCATTTGGCGTATGGCACTTCAACCAGTGATTCCACATTGCTGCCTCCAACAAATCCCCACTGCCGATAGTCAATCCCCATCTGAACTTACCACAAACTCAAGAACCCTTGTACGAATGTATCTAAAGGGCAATACCTACATTATCGTAGAAGAATGATTTCAAATGCTAAATGGCTAGTCAACCCTAAGATACAGTAAACGGATTGACCATTGATTTCATTTTATAATGTATAATATCTTTACAATTTTGTCTCTGCAGACATCTATCATTAGGATAGGATGCCGTTGCAACATAAGTTGATATACATTTTGACAGGCTTTGATGACAATTAAAGCTTAAGGAGTGAACGAAAGGGGGTCATTTTTCTTGAAGGCCATTATTCCAGGAAAGTTTTTATTTTGCACATTATAAAGAGTTCTATATTCATGTAGCCATTTTGTTTTTTAAATCTATTTCATTTTTAAATACAATTGCTGTTTTTATCACACTGCAATTGGGCTTGACCGATTTCCCAATAAAATAATATATGATGGAATGCCTCATAAATAATAAAGGCAAATTATCAAAAAAAAGAAGAAGAAATACTATATTCGAGGGATTTGATACGCAGAATGACTCGCAAGTGACCACCTTGTTTCTTTTGTTGAAAAAAGTTCCTACAAAAATGTATCGTAGTTTTATTTTTCCCCGTGCTTACTTATTGTATGATGAAATCCACTCTAGATATATCCTGATCCTGGAGTCTGTATTGTATTGACGCCGTCGTTCATGCAATGTCTTCAAATCGTGTTTTTTTCAGTTTCCCCCAGTTCAAAAATGCATATCCTCCTTGCAGAAGGAAATTAATGAATTTTTATACACACGTATCAAATATAGGAAATATAATCATTACATAACATTCCTTTACGGCATTCTGTAACTTTTTACACATGAGTCTAAGAGAACTCAATTCGAAGCAAGAAAGTGCGCGCGTTTATGTTGTTGTTTTTTCATCGTCCAAGAACGTAGCTTTCATTTCGTTCAAATACTGAGTTGGATCAGTTTTTAGCGAAGAGAACAGTCGACACTATCGGGAGTTATTATCTAAATAAAGCAAAGAAGAAAATTAAATATGGATCCTTTATACAAGTGTTTAATATATATTTTTGGTTTTGGAGTATAAATATTTCCCTTTAGAGGTTTCAACATGCCTTGGAATCCACCCACCACGGCTCCCAATGCCCTGCTTGTCAAAAAAGTGTGTACACGGCCGAGCAAGTAAGTTATTATATGAACGCAAAAGAAAATTGTGATTGTTTTTTCATAAATCTTCCCTTCACATAAAATATTGTAGGTCATGGCTGCAGATCGAAAGCCCTATCACAAAAGCTGTGTGAAGTGCATCGAGTGTAATATCCCTCTTAATCCCCGAACTCTAAACGAACATGATGAGGAGCTCTTTTGCAATGTCTGCTATACCAAATATTTCAACCCTCAAGTCTTCACAACGAGCAACTACACAGGAATTGTGACACCGGAGGACATTGCCAGGTCAGTATTTACTGCGAGTATAATGAAGGGAGAAGGGGGAGGAGATGGAATATTTAATAAATAAAAAAAACTAGGACAAGGTTAACTTGTTACACAAAATACTAATGCAATTGGAAAGATGTTATGAATGTTATGGCCTTCATAGTACATATAGGACAACCAGGATTAGGTTTGGGAAAAATTAATATAGAATATAAATAATTTTATTGGCTTAATTAGATATTGTTAAGCTGATAAAATTTATTATTATTTAAATATAATAGTATATAATATTTATTTACTTACAATTACGTTCAATAAATGAAAGGTTTTGTAATTGATGTTTTTGTCTTTAATCCCAATTTATCCAGATTAAGGCCATAAGGCTCATAACATTTTTTTCATACAAAAAAAAGAATGGAAGACTTTTAGAGAACTCTACACTCGAAAGTGTGGTTGTCTGAATGAATGATAGAATATACCAATAATTTTTTTATGTGTTTTGTAAAGAAAATATTTAGTTTTTACATTTTTTGCTTTCAATTTTAAATAATTGTAGCTTTACAATTCTGGGTCTTAAGGGGTTAAGCATAAAATAATAATCATCATCGCAGAAGGGTGTTCTCACCAATAGAAATATAGGGTTTGGTAGGAATATTTTTTCCATTTTCCTGAAGTTACTTTTTAATTTAAGATATATTACATTTGTTCGTCTCTCGATGGCTTTCTATTTTTTTTTCTTTAAACCGTACATTTTATCTTAAATTAATAAACAAGTTCTAAAGACCTTTGAGGGTAAAGAGGTTAGAAATATTGGCTTGCAGAGTATTATAAAGGAAAGAGCAAATGTTAAGCCAAAAACGCTAATGTAAAGCACTTATTTGATCAAATAATTACAACTTTGGATACTCGTATCATTTTCCTAAGGCTATTAATTTCCTTTGAAAATATAATTTTGAAAATTTATAGCTTCTCTTCTCTTTTTGATGCCTTCTGATGTAAAACTCACCCAAAGTTTCTTTTCCAAAATTTATTAATATTCCATGTCTTGCTGACATGTTTTTACTTCTAGGCAAAAGGAAAAGGAACGTCTGGAGAAGGAAAAGATGGAGCGAGCCATGAAGGACAAGCACTGTCCAACTTGTGGGAACAAGGTATACCCCGAGCAGGCTATTGAAATTTCAGAGGTCATCTTCCACCGGATCTGTGTCAAGTGCATCGAGTGCCATCGAGCCTTTGATGGTAAAGACATGATTCTGAGCCCTGGAGAGTGCCCAAAGCCCTACTGCAAGTTTTGCTTCGCCAAGGAATTTGGAATATCCCACTGGACATTACAGACCTTGTTCAAATCGCGCCAAGTCAGGAAATCAACGCTTCTGGTCTATAAAAAGGGAAATGGAAGAAAATATAGAGATTGCTTATATATACCTATTATACTTAACATTATATTGACAAATTGTGATAAGGAGATATAAATTTTAAATATGTTTGATGATTGGTCCGTTTTCCCTCCCTTTATTATAGACATATATATATTTATTTATTATGAATGTTCCCGCTTTTTTTCTCTTTCTCTCTCTCTTATTTCATAACGCTTAAACTCTTGTACATAAATTGTAGTTGAAGGGTAACATGATACAATAAGAACTAAGACACACCTGATAAAGCCCCCTTCATTCCTATCCGCTTTTTGAATTAATTCATAACTTCGAGGATGCTTTCTCTATGTTTTTTCGCACCCTTGTGAAACGAAATGAGTGAGCTAGGGGAAAAGAGAGAAAATTCCGTGCATGGGGTCCAAATATGTGTGGGTTTGTGTGTGCTATAAAATTGAATCATTTTGAGGTGAAATTTTCTTACTTAGCAAAAAGGAGCGGCGGCCATATTGGAAGGACGAAAAGGAGGGAAAATAAAGGCGAGGAGTTAAGGGCTTCTTTATTATGTAGTATGGCATAGCTACCTCATTGAACAATGAAATAATATCCAGCAATTCATTTATGAATGAAAGTCACATTTAAGAGCTTTAAAAAAAGCATTATTTTTTAACGACTTCTTATACACTTATATAATTTAGGTTGGTGGTTTAGTCTGTAAACCAGATGCAGCCATCATAAGAACCAATACGTTTAAAATTGTGTATATTCGAACATCTCTCAACGTTCTATACATATATACATTCTTTATAGAGTACCTATTCTTAAATCCATGGTTTTATATACGAATCAGAGATAAACCTTATCTGGTTCTGAGCAGGGATGGGCAAACTTTTTGACTTGCAGGCCTAAATTTCAGCACGCCATCTATTGGTGAAACGCAGTATTGTATGGACAAGACGTAATGAACGAATGTGAAGCATTAATATATTATTCACTGGACAAGCTCGGCGGGCCGGAGTAAATTGCCAAACGGGCCATATACGGCCCGCGGGCCTTAGTTTGCTCATGCCTGTTCTTGAGCCATACGCTTTCGACACCCTATCATGGTCCAGAAAAAGCAGCTAATGCTAAATAGGTTTGGGTAGAAATTTGCTTTTATCCAGAGCTGCTATCAGGAGTAAGAATGTGACAGCTTACATATACATATAAGAAAACAAAGGATGAAAGATGTCATAATAGAAAGAATAATAATAATATAATTACTGTTGTCCATCAATTTATAAGACTGTCTTTTCTTAATATTATGTAATAGGTTATGGGTCTAAGTTTGAATAAATAATAATACTAATGATTGTTGTAGTAGTAATAAAATTTGGCCGATCAAAATCTATTGCGTCCTAGGCTAACTGAAAGCAGGGGCTTTCTAAATGTCCTTTTAGGTGGGTAAATATTTGAAAAATGCGTAGCTGTTATGCATGACAAATTCATAGCAGTACATCTGCACACAATATCCAGGCGTGTCAAATGAGGTTTCAATGTACTATGAACAACTTGCATTCAGGATGTCAATGCATTGTGTTTGTCAAGTATAAAGTTCTGTCTTACACCCTGATTGAAGCTCGCATTATATTCACTTTCTATAACTGAGCTAGTCGAAAAAAGCTTTTCATGCAAAATAATAAAGCAAATTAATATTTTTAATATTTCAAAGCAAAAAGTGTTTGGCTTCAAATTTTATAAAAAAAAATACAAATACAATATTAATCCTGTAGGAAGTTTAAGTAATAATTATTTTTTTTTTTTTTTTTTTTTTTTAAAGGTCTTTATTAAAACTGTAATATAAAATATACAATAATAAATAAAATATAGGTAAAATTGTGTACATGGTACATAAATAAACATTCTAGTTTAAAATTAAATTACCTATAAAAGACCAAACCTCTATTCATAAAAACGTGTACTGACATAACTTAAAAACTTAAAACACACATCAAGTAAATAATAAATTAGAATGTCTTGTTGTTGATGCCTTGAGGCGGTGGGTAGAGGAGTTTTCTGATGAGGACTCTTGGGAGTGGCCTTCTTGGAGGTGTAGTCACAATTGTCGCCTTGTGTCCCTGTGAACTTTTCTGCCTTTTTCCGCCGCTCTCGCTTGAGGTGCTTACGGAAGACGATACACTCCCGTTTGGGTATCCAGCGCTCAGGATCGGGCTCCACGTTTAGGTCGTAGTTCATGGGAAGCTTCTTTTTCTTCTCGACAAGGTCACCGTTCTCCTTCCTGGACTTGTCAGTGGAAGGAAGGCCACTGACTCGAGGAACCTTCTTGCTTCCCCCAAAGAAGGCTGAGGACTCCAAAGCATAATCATGTACAATAAAAAATGATGTTAAAATTTAGATTTATGCGAGCGAAAATATAGCGACGTAAGCCTTTTTAAATAACTAAAATAACGTGAAGAAAATGAGCATTTGAAATTAATCAAGTCAGCTGCATAATTCCATGTAGGACCTGAAGCCGCAGGGATTTTTAAATCGAGCGCAAAATACCTTGCAGAAGCTGAAATTAAAATGGATCTCAATTCCGCTCTGTTTAATTGCTCCCCTTTTGTCAACTTGGATCCAATCAAAGCCTTGGCACTAAGAAGAGAAAAATGAATTGCCTCAAGCTGGCGATCTTTACTCCTCTGTATCTTCGGGAAACCATACAAAATAATGCCCTTTGCCTCTTTTGTAGACTCAAAATTTAGTTTCAAGAATTCCGTCAAAATATGAACATACGGACACTCAACAAATGTATGAACAATGGAATTAAAGAATCTACCGCAGTCCTTGCAGGGATAATTAAAAAAGATGCACCCTGTAGAAATTTGGAACTGAGAGGTGAATTTCTTTCCCTCCGTCACTTCCAACAAGGACTCTTTTATTCTAACAAGCCAAACGCTAGACAGCTCCAACTCTTCAATTACTTTAAGGCATTTTTTATTTACCTCAACCTCATCCGTAGGAGAAACGCTCAGCTTTAAATGCCATGGACCTGGATGTTGATGATTTATACCAGCTTTTTTTAAAGGGTACATAAATTTACCATGGGCAAAAACGGAATTACACTCCCTTGGTATATCATGAAGAGTATATATACCCTTTTTTAACGCCTCACACTCTAAAAGCATTGGGTTTTCATTATTTTTGAAGAAGGCTCTCCTATGCATGTTTTGCCTAATAATATCTACCGTAGAGCAAGAATCAAAGATAGGGGTACTAGTCCAAATTATTCTCTGCACTGCAGCCCAAGTTGGTGAAATTGCTGTGAGGAGTTCATTAGAGTTCAGTGTACCCATCATAAGGTATTCGTATACAGAAGAGTTTGAGACTACTGCACGCCACTCTAAATTGGGTCTCCTCGATAAATCTATGATAACTTTTATATAAATCTTCCTTAAGACTTTTGACAAAAGAACCAGACCTCCTCCTAGCTGACCTCTTGGTCTTATCAACGCTTCAACATAAGATTTGTGAAACAAAGCATGAATCCAATTTCTCTCCTCCTTAACAACATTCCAAGCCAAATCCGGAAGAAGGGAAGCCTTGAATAAAACCAGGGGAACTATATGATAGTTGAAATAATCTATCCGAGTTTGAAGATTAAGGCGCTTCCAAAGTGAGATTTTTTTGTAAATGGTTGACTTAAGACAGAGCCAATCCCTCTCCGAGCCTCTCTGTCGTCCATACTCCACTCCGAGGATGACTGCTTTCTCATTTACTGGACAATTTTTGATATAAATGCCCTTTTTAGGATGCCAATCTCCTAAAGGTACAATGGAAGTTTTTTTGGTATTGAGTTCTAGTCCTGAACTCCTTTTAAATTTTTCAAAATACGACAATAAAATCTCAATTCTTCTAATTACTTGCTTTTCAGATTTGGCCTCCACAAATAATGTAACGTCATCTGCATAAAGATCAATGATGTGTTTAGAACCATTGAAAGATACACCGAAACCCTCATACTTGCGTTTTATTGAAATGGCCAACTCTTCAATAGCCATTACAAACAGAAGAGGAGCGGCAGGACAGCCCTGTCGACAACTTTTTCCGAGAAGAATGGGATGACTTTCCTTTCCGTTAATCGAAATCGAAGAAGAACCATTGTAAAGCAGAGCTCTAATTGGATTAAAAAGTTCTTTAGGAAGAAACTTCTTCACCATTTTCATAACATGGACATGGGACACAGAGTCAAAAGCTTTACGGAAATCTACAGCAATAATGGCTCCATAAGATTTTCTTCCTTCAATGCCCTCAATTGCGCAATGAATGTTTCTTGAAATATCTGCCAGTTTTCTACCCTTAAGAAACCCCTTTTGATGCGATCCGATCTTCTTATTAAGAATAGGCTCCATATGTGAAGCTACAATTCCGGCAAGGATGCGATATGACTCATTAAGTATGGTAATGGGGCGCCAGTGACTTATGTCAGTACCGTTTCCCTTTTTAGGAATCAAGACGATCTTGCCTTTCGTGACCTGCCTAGGCAGCTTCCCACTTTTTTCCATAGCTCTTCCCAAACATAACAAGAAGGGGGCTAAATCTTTATGTAAAAGAGTAAAGATTTTTCCTCCCAAGCCATCAGGACCATATGCTTTATTTGATTTGAATTTATGAATGACGTAATCGGAAATGGAGGATAAAGAAAAAATTGAATCAGACGAATTCTTGATTGCCCTCGGAAAATGGGGCCTTTCTCCAGCAACAGTAGCCTGAAAGTCCTCATGAAACAAAGACAGAATGTCTTCAACTTCTGTAAGGACTCTCCCCCGATGCTCTATTTTTCTCAATTTAGTATTAAGAGTCGAATTAGACAAGTTAATATTCTTCAGGCGGTGATGATGATAGTTCTCCTTTGCTTTCTTCAATTTCGCCTCTTCATCCACAATATCAGCCAATCTGAACGTATTTATTGTATCTGATACATGTTCTCTCCAGAAGAGAGACCCGTCTCTCAAAATTTTATTGACCCTGCCTTGGAACACGCAGAAATCTTTTCGATGCTGTTTCATAAATGTTCTGGCCGCATAACGAACGGAGTGCTGAAGCATATAATTTATCTTTTGTGCACTATACGACGAATTGAAATGGTGGGACAAAGTTGACTTCAACGAGTCAACGAACTTGGGTTCTTCGACTACCCATTTCGGCAGGCGAAATGTTTTCTTTGAGATCTTACAGTGAAATTCAAGTTCTACTATTTTGTGGTCGGACGCTGGTTCTGGAATATATTGTGCACTACTTACTTTTGAGAAGACTATGGGCGACAACAATGCATGGTCTATCCGCGAGAAGCGATTACCGCACCTCCAAGATACGCAGTCCTCCGGGTTTATGACCCCCAGCGTATCAACCAAGTTCATGCTTAAAACCATCTTACGGACGATTGGATAATTAGCATAACCCTTGGCATTATCCAAGTCCACGTTCAGATCTCCAACGAGTATACTAGGCAAACGATGAGACTTATGGTCATTAATGATGGCTTGAAAAAAAGGAAACGATTTAACATTTGGACCATATGCATTTATTAAACAAAAATTAAAATCCCCACACGATACATTGACTCTATGCCAGTCACTAAGGTTGGAATACTCTTTAATGCAAGCTGACGAATCTAAACTTTGAGAAACAAGGGTTAGTACTCCTCTAGAGTACCCATTCCCTGTGAAGAACCCATAAAATCGCGCTGGAAGGCAATAGAGACAGGAGATTGTGCAATCAGAAGCTACTTTCGCTTTAACATCCTGCAGGCAAATAACGTCAGGTTTAAGCGATAAGAGATGTTTCATCAAAGCATGGCGAGATCTTCGAGTCTTACCTCCTCTAACATTTAAAGAAATGATTTTCCTAACCCCCCATGATCTTGACGGAGAGCGAGGGACAACAGACTTAGTTTTGATTGAAAAATAGTCGGGTATTTTCATATGCGGTCTAGAAATTCTAGATATAACATTTAAAGAGTCCACAGGCTGGAAGAATCCTGTAATTTTTGTCTGGATAGTAAACTTAGGGCAAGATTTGGAGGAAGACATCATTATAAAAGTTTATAAAACAAACAAGCCAACACATAGGGGAAAAAAAGCATAGTTCACGAAGAAACCAGAACTCAGTTTGAACTCTTTAACTGCTTGCGAGGATTTTTATCTTTAACGGGCGATAATGATGTGTCAGGAGTAGCCCTTTTGCCATGAGATTGTGATCTTGTCTGATAAGGTCGCCCCATACGGGGAACTCTACTTTTAGGACCTAGGTTTCCAACACCAACTATTTCTTTACCTTTTGGGAGCTGCTCGTTTTCAGAACTATTGTCTTCTGAATTGTCTTTGACCAATGAGAGACGGCGCAAAGCTTCGCTTGCCTCAGTTGTTGTTATTGAATTAACTTCTACAGATACATCATTAGTATCCGCCAAACCATCATGAGATTGTGATCTTGTCTGATAAGGTCGCCCCATACGGGGATCTCTACTTTTAGGATCTATGTTTCCAACAGCAACTATTTATTTACCTTTTGGGAGCTGCTCGTTTTCAGAACTATTGTCTTTTGAACTGTCTATGTCCAGTGAGAGCGGGCGCAAAGCTTCGCTTGCCTCAGTTGGTGTAATTGAATTAACTTCTACAGATACATCATTAGTATCCGCCAATCCATCACTAGCCATCACAAAGTTGGTAACATTTGTTTTCTTGCTTTTATCTCCCGTAACCGAAGAAGAAACTTCTTTCTGGTTCACAGGGATAACTCTTGATTTATTTTCGATAATATCTCCAAGAGCGGGTACACTTGTACTTAAAGACTCAAGGTAGTCCCTCCACTTAACAAATTCATTGGGGCAGCTTTTGGCAAAATGCCCCGATTCATAACATCTTGCACATTTTATTCTCTGACCATTTTTATTTATTATATTAATCTACAGTAACTGTTTATATATGAAGGAAGATTGTAAATTTATGTTTTCAAGTTTTATGACAAAAGAAATTATATATATATATATCAGGAAACAACCGGGACACTTTTTTCGACGGGACCCGGGCCGGGACTTAAACCTATTTTTTAAATAAAAATTCTTTTCTAAAAGGAAGTTATGACGTTTTTTAGAAAGGAATTTATATATTTTTTTTAAATACTCAAGATTCTTTTCAAAAAAACGTCGTCAATTTCAGAATGACGAACGAATGAAAATATTAAAGTCCCGGCCCGGTGATTTTTAGACACCAGACCGGGCCGGGACGTTAAAAAAACAGCCAGTACCCAGGCCGGGCTGGGTACCCGGTCGTTTCCTGATATATATATATATATATATATATATATATGTATTATTAAATGTATATATATATATATACATACATTTCATAAATACATATATTTCATATATATATATATATATAGGTATATATATATATATATATATTTAAAAAGTACCTATTTGATTAAATGAACATAAAATTTATAAGCAGATATTTAATAATATAAAAATATGTAAAGTATGTTTCAAAATACGTAATGAATTATAATTTAATTTAATCCAATCAGAGCACTTCTTTTCAATGGAACTTCAACTGTGACTATGGGCGATCTTAACAGTGAAGCCATAGCCTTGAAAAGAAGCTGTCGTCAAGGCTGTCCATCAGCGTCTCTTTTGTTTGCTGCTGGTCTTAAGGGTCTCAGTGATTCTGTAGTAAAAAAAAATAAAGGTTGTGGGATTGACTTCGGATCCTATAAACATATCATAGATATGTATGCAGACGATATTACTCTATATATAGAAGCAAAAACAGAACCGCAATTAATTAAACGCTTGGAAGTCATATTGAATCATTTCAAAAAATATGAATCAAGATCAGGACAAAAAATTAACTTTAAAGAACTACGGTTCTCTCCATTGGAAATTGGAATCCCTCGCTAGGACTTCTGGTCTTCTCACTTCAAATCAAAGACAGAGTGGAAATTCTGGGAATAACTTGGGACAGACATGGTGCATCACTGAGTAATTGGTCTTCCTTGAAGCATTTAATAGACGTCAATCTATCGAAATGGAGAAAGTTAAACCTACAACAGAGGATCGATTTGTATAATTACAAAATTGTTCCAGCAACGCTTTATAAAGCAATAGCCATTCCATGGCTGGCAGAGAAAGCACTCGAAGAAGAAAACATATCGCTAGATAAACTTTTCCATAAAAGCTACGTTCCCTCCCTCAAGAGACCCAAGTGTTATATGGGTGGCGGACTCTCGAACTGTTCTTCGATTATTCCCAAGATTTATAACAATATATATGTAGATCTTTCAAGAAATCCGGAAAAAGAATGGCGATCCTATTTCACTATGCACCCTGCTTACACTTGGTTTATGATTGGTACGGACTCTATGAATCAGAGAGTGGAACGGTTTTCTACTTCCCTAGCTGCCTCCCAAAGAATTCTTTGGAAAGGGCAACCGTCAACAATATTCATCAACAATAGATATCATACGAGAAAATCATCACAATAAATTCTTTTTTACAAATCTTAAGGAACCTGAGATTTTAGAACTGGAAGCATTCGAGTTGGACATTTTATCTTATCATGACTTAAACAAAAGTCTATTTTTAATTGCGGAAAATTATCTTTTAAGCTAAAAAGGGCTGTTGATCATCATATAGTTCCCATGCCCTGGTATTTATGAATGTCCTACGAAGAGTCCCACGAAAAAGAAGCAAATAAAATGGCCTCAAAGTTTTTAAAGATCTGCAACTTCCTAAACCATGGGTAAATATGATAATGCCCACTGTTAAAAAAGTCAAATATGACAAACACTTCACTACTCAGTTCCAAATATCCACAGGGTTACTATTTTTCACAACTTTTTGTAAGGATTGTGGAAAATTATACAACACTGTATATCATACCTTTTCCAGCTGTCCATCTCTTACCATGATAAGACAATTCCTTAAGTTAAATCTGAAGAAGTTAACCAAAAAATATGTCACACCAATACTTCTATTCGGAACAACCTCCAGTCCTAACAACGGCAACTCTATGTCGAAAGCTATTGAGTTTGCTCTCTGTAGCATTTGGGCCATGATCGCAGAAAAACTCTCGACGGCTCAACCCCTGGACCAAAGCGCCTTAAGATCTATTTTAATGTCCTCTTTGGCCTCGGCTCTCACCTTCAGATCTCACCTGGATCTCTCAGGACGAATTGGAGCTACACTGGAGACACTCTAACGCTTCTACCCAAACGGCTCAAAGGTGAGCCTACGGTTTCTGAGACGCCTATTAAGACTATATAATGGTTTCTGAAAAATCAAAAATGAAACTTCATCGATTTTTAATCATATATTTAAAATTTTAACATTAAATTTTTATTAACTTTATTAATTTCATATTCAGTTTTTGTTCTTTAAGTATTATTTAACTGTGTATGTTTTTTCTTGCATATTATTTTACGTGATATATATAGGTTTATTGTCGCAACTGCTTTTGATTAATTGTATATTTTATTTGTAGATTCATTCTGTTTTGACTTTAGTTTAGAGTTTTAATGTTAAACTATAATGTTTTAATTATATATACATATTTATATGCAATAACTCTAATCGAGTAAAGTCAATTAAAAAAATTATCAATGATTAAATTGCAGGTTAAATCAGTATAATGCATATTATCCTAAACCAATTCATTATGCTTATATTTGATACTTAATATTGCATATAATTTATTCTTATAAAATATTCTTAGTCAACATTCTTATGAGACCCAATTTATCGTATCCACGATACACTTTATGTACATCTATAACCTTTTTACGTAGACACTATAACGTACAAAGAAGGGATTTGTCTCATTAAAAGAAAGAGCATTGTGAAGGCAAACAAAAGGCATTCCGTGACATTTAGAACGTTAATTTTTTTGGTTGAAGACCACGTTATGCTTTCTATTAATCCAACATATAACGTCACTCCTAACTCAATCTGGATTCCGCAGCTTTTTTTTTTTACTCCACGGTAAGATCTTTATTCAGCTTGAATGTATATATAAAAAACAATAAACATGAAACTGAATAAAATAGGAAAATTATGTTAAAAATACATAACATAATAAACATTTTAGTTTAAATTATTTTCCTACTAAAAGATCTAAATATCTATAAACAAATAATACAATAAAAAAGTGATCAATTCAAGAGAGACATTAAATACAATAATCATTGATAATGGAAATTATTTAAACTGAAAAAATTGAATATAAAAAAACAGTCCTAAGCTTGACGGTGAGTTTGTTGTGAAGTTTTAAAATCCTATTAAACGCTTGGAGATGTCGGGCAGAGTTCGAAGGGAAATAACGTATTATTTTAAATGCATATGTCCAGGAATCATCACGGGCATCGGGGATCTTAATTTCCAGGGCACAATATCTCGCTACAGCGGATATCATAATTGCTCTTAAGTTATTAACATCCACACACTTACCATAGGTCAATTTTTGTCCTATATAAGATTTAAAGTTCCTAATAGCTAATAGAATAGTTTTCCTTCTGGAGAGTTACATTTAAAATGTTTAAAGAGCCGAAGAGTATATAAGCTTTCAAAAAGTCTAGCCTAAAATTCGAATGAAAACATAATTTAACTCTAAAAATGACCTCAAAATAATTAACATGGGGTAATCGACAAAAGCATGAAGAGTATCATTGTATAATTTACCACAATTTTTACATGGACTGAAGAAGCGTAGAAGATTAGTAGAGATTAAAAATTTTGATGTAAAATGTCGACCGTCATAAAGTTTTAAAAGAGAAGGCCAAATCATCCGATCCCAAGAGGACGGGAGGCCAATAGCTTTTTTATAATATTCAGCAACTTTATTCGCGTCTGAGTTTTCCAACTTGTGCAAATAAACTTCATGCACCATGGAGTTAAAGGAAGATGATTGAGTGCACTTTTTCTTAGGGGGAACATAAACCTTTCTGTATTAAAAGCTGATTCTCTTTTCAAGTCGTGAATGGTAAAAGTGTTTGTTTGGATGGCTATGTTTTCGAGTTCTTCAGGAGTAGGTAAGTTCCTGAAGAAAGGAGCCTTATTAAATTTTTGACGTATATATCTATGATACTGTTTGAATCGAAACACGGTATTAATTTCCATAAAACTCTTTGAGCTGCACCCCATTCACTAGAGAAACGGACTAAAATATTATTGGATAAAGGAGTGCCAAACATAAGATTTTTAAAAACACATGAACCGCCGACAAAACCTCTCCATTCTTTGTCGGGTTTAATTAAAATGTCTTTAAAAACCCTATAAAAACCTCGGTAAAATATTTTCTAATAAGGCAAGCCCTCCTCCCATTGAGAACGTGGCCTTTTCAGAGCAGGAAGAAATCTCGGATGAAATAAGTTTCTAAGCCAACTTTCCTCTTCCTTGATTGCCTTTTCGGCGACTGAAGGAACGGATGTTGCTATGTATAGCATTTGTAGAATAATTTGGGTATTACCTATATAGCACCACACGGTCATGAAGACTTTGGTTTCGCCAGGTTTTACAAAGTTTTTGTGCTTTTATGAACCGATGATCCCAATTTAAGACTGCAGCTCCCGTTTTCCTCCCATACAATACCTAAGATATTGATTTGGTCAACAACTTACAGACACCTAACAGCGTACATTTGGTAACGAAAGAAAATTGTCCATTTATTATTATATATCAAATATTTTCCCTTTTTTCTTCCATGAACCAGTTTTTAAAAGTAATGACGTCACGACAAGCATCTCCCTCTCTCTCTCCCTTATAGTGAAGAGTTTTAAATAATAAATGTTAGAACTTTTTTAAATAATAAATTTTTGTGTTATGCCCAAATCGTTAAATCACGGATGGAACAGTTTATAAAGCCTTAACTTATTTCTGTTTTCCTAAAATCTAGCAGAATTTTCGTCGTGGGTTTCAACTTCATAAAAAAGTTTCCCTTTTTTATTAATACAAGAGATAGTTTAGTGATATGTTCTGATGATATGTTTAGTTCATGTTTTTAAACGGCACATTCGAAATTTTTTGGAAGCTTTCTTTATATGAAATAAAACATATTTCCTTGTTATAGGGTCAATTTTAACAAGCAGTTTTATAAGTGTGCCTGTTTGAGATTTTAAACAAGTACGTTTTAATTTGGACGGCCACACCTCTGAAATTCTGGTTAGGTTTGCACATACATATATTTTACTATAATGGATCTTATTCTCGAGAAACAGCAATCATATATTAATTTCTTTTTGTGCATAATGGTTCGATAGAATTGCATCCGACAGGATATAAATAAGCATTAAAATTAGTCTATCGAACCAAGGATCTTATCAATGAGGTAGACTAAAGATGACCATTCCTCTCGGAAGGATTCGAACCTGCGCCCCCAACAAAGGTAAAAAAAAATCCTGCAAAACTTCACTTAGAATTCGTACCAACCAAATTGTGTTGCTTAACTATATGTATAACTAAGAAATTGTCTCTTGTGTTTCTTATTATTTATTAACTGACTATAAATTGTTTAATCTTCATAAAAATACGCATCCAGTTACATTTTTATAAATTATTCTTTAAATTTGTATAAATAATATTTTCCTAAAAATATTAATAGACTAAATTTACAGTTTTAAATTTTAACTTGAAAAGAGTTTATAACATTCATATATAGAGAGAGATCATTACATAACAAATTGCGTCTCAAGAGTTCAATTTAAGAATAAGGAAATAGAATAGTTTATAACAGGGATGCCAGGGTGAAATCAGTCAGTGGGCCGAATTGTTTCGCTCGGGGGGGGGGGGGGGCAAATTACCGGTACATTTTTGGCCTGGCAAGACGACACACTTAAAACCATTCAGGATAAAAAACAATAGTAGATTTAAATTTGTTGATATTGTATCATAGTATTATTTATTTATAATAATAAACTTCTCAACCACTGATGTAATAGGCCGAATGTGATGTCCATCAGGCCGGTTCGTCCCGCGGGCCGTCACCATGGCACCACTGATTTATAAGGAATGGGGATCATTTTTCTTTGACGCCTACTTGGAACTCATTATTTGATGGTTTTTTAATTAAGTTTATTTCAATTCAGGGTTGACTTAAAATAGTATGTATTTAATAATAAAAAATATCATATTAAAATCCATATAATAGGTTTCCATTAAGCATGTATACTTAATGAAAACAAATGTACAACTAAGCTTCTAAGAGAATGATCAATTACATAGATTTCTATGATTAGTTTTTTTCATGACCTCGTACTACTGGTTTGTAGTAATAAGGTTTTATATTATAATTGAAAATTGTTTTCGCAAATTTGTAATGATAATTTAACTATTCTAGAAGGACGAGAGGTAATCAAGTGAAAACCGTTCATACTTGCCCCAATATATTCTTTCTTCTAATTTGCTCAAATATGAATTATAGATGCGGATGGATTTCACCAAAGATCCTTAAAAATATTAAATTTTAATACAATAATGTTGATAAAGTAAATATGTCAATTATTTCTCAAGATTTTTTTTGTTTGACTTGTATTATTTTGAAAAGTCGTTGTAGAGAACTGTGATTTTTTGTGTTTCGTTCAAAAGTTTTTTGTAAAAAAATTATTTGATAAAGACGCGTTACTTCTCATTCCATCTAGTTCTAGTAAATAAACTTGAACTCAATTGGTTGCGCTAATAGGTTTCAAAGGAAATAATTAAAAGGAAGGAGGTAAGTGTATTTATGAGATTACTGCCCACTCATTCACTTTGAAACTTTTAGATTAAAGCTAGTGTTTGGGTCAATATGATATCATCGACTCAAGTTCTTCAAAAACATTCTATAAACCGATGTAGAAAAAAATGGGGCCAGGCCAAGCGGAATTAATATTTCAACATCAATAATGCAATTTGTATCCCTTCAAATTTGGAGATACAAGAATGAATCCCACAATAACGTCTCAATATATACCTATATATTTCGAAAATATGCCTACCTCTCCATTATAAAGTGTGTGTACATATTTTAATTGATGATTAATTATAGAAAAATGTACATATTTTAGTTTAAAATGTATCCTTTTTTATCTTTTTGAAAAGTACTAATAATAAAACTTAAGTATTTTGTTACTGACTTCTGTCGAATTAGCTCAGAAAAAATAATTTTGTAATTGTTAAGTCCTATCATATTGCCTATATTTTCTTTATAGTTCATATTTGTTCATATAAGTAAATGGTTTTTATTGCTACTCAACCGAAAATAGTCGGAAGGGGCATATGGAATTACTGCATTCACTTGTGGTACCCTGAAAACGGTTTCCTCTGAAATCATTTCGTTCCGTCCTGTTCATCAATCAAGGGTGTTGCGGAAGGAAGCCATTTCCAGATCTATGAATTTACAAACAAAAAATACTCGTGTACTTTGGACTTATTTAGTTCCCAAAATCTTTATCCAAATACAGGAGGACGATTCTTTGGAGAACATACTTTGGACAGTCAGGAGCAAAATAAAGAGGATCTTCGTCTGCTTCAACTGAACCACGTAAATTGTGGACTTATAGAAGATTTACTGTAATATAATCGTACATATATTATCGCGCACGCCTTAATCGCAGCCTTTAACATCGTATGCTTTTTTTCGTACGTTCCTTTATCGCACGCCTTTAACATCGCAATCTTTTTAAAGGGAGTATTATTAACGCGTTGCTCAATTGTCGTTGCTGCTTATAATCGCCCGTTTAAACATCGTGGTCATTATCATCGTAGTTTTACTTCAATGAATTCATGAATCCAAGATAAAAAAAAGAAAAAAAAAGAAAAGGGGGCTGAAGGGAAATAATAATAATAAAAGATATCATCTCATCATCAGTCGTGAGTAACAACAACAACAAACATCTCGAAATTTCTGAAGAACACATGCATAAACATGAGGGGGGGGGGGGGGTGGAGAGAGTCAAGAGTGACGTCACCATCAACAGTCGTCAAATACTAGAGCCTCCACTGATCATAGTTTGGAATATATTTTTTGGGTGTCATGAAAGCATTCTGGCCTAGACTTCAAACTTGTTGGGATCCCTCGATCCCTTCCTCCATCCCTCCTTCTATCTTCCCGGGACTCCAGGATAAATGCCTTGGACACCAAGAAACGAGTCTCCTCCGTCCCTTCCAGTAAGAGACACATTCCCCTTACCTCGACTTCGTGAATGAATGGAGTCCTACCACTCCCTCGTCTTCGTCAGTCAAAGGAGTTCCTTCCTCATCTTCGTTAGAGAGCTCTATCCCCGTCCCTCTTCTTCGTGAATGGAGCCCTAACCCTCGTCGGACTTCGTTAGAGAGCTTCCCATCCCTCGTCTTCGTTATAGGGCTCCCCTTCCCTCGTCTTCGACCAAGGAGGTCCTTCCTTCGTCTTCGTTAGAGGGCCCCTCGTCCCTCCTCTCGTGAATGGAGTCCTGCCCCTCGTATTCATGAATGGAGCCCTACCCTTCATCTTTGTGATTGGAGTTCCGTCTTCCATAACCTCCTACATATTGAAGACTTTTTCCTCTTTTGGAATTTGCTATTGCACGCCTCAGTCCTGTATTTCTATGAAATAAGTCTCATGTGATGTCCTGATGAATCCAAAGGACATGAAGATCATAAAATCTCGGTGAAGGAGCCTTGATCATCAACCCTAACAAGACTACCCCCCCCCCCCCCAGACTAACGATCTGGACGTGACATTTTCCAGAGTGCCATTGAGCTGATTGCTCAACAGTATCCTATAAATCTTTAATTTAAATGAAATATAAAGATATAATTCTATGCCAAAATTAATCGTCAATATTTTGTCCAGGACAGAGTTTGAGGGAGGGAGTATTCTGGAAAAGCTTCGGGCTTTCAGCAAACTTTTAGTTAGTACAAGGTAGACTTGAGGGACGTCTAGAACTTAAAGGATGTACTTGGCCGACTCTAGTGCTGCGACTTTTTATTACTTCCAGTTCAATATCAGGGAGGAAATAGATCAAGAGATAGGACTTATGCTTCTCAGGGGTGGGAGTAGATGAATGCTGAGATGAGATGCTAGGAGAGGAGAGTAAATGGGTGAGATGACCTTTTCCAGGAAGTAAGCCAATGACCGACTCAGCACATGTTTGAGTTTCAGTAGCGCGAAGAAGAGTAAAAAAGGTCAACGTTTCTAATGTTTGGAATCACTCAGAAAGAATGAAGGGGAATTAAACTGTCGGAAAAGTAAATTCGTTTAAAATATTTATTTATCATCTAAAGTAATATTGAATTTATATCTGTATTATGATAGAAGAAATTGTGAATGAAATTTATTAGCCATCTAATATAAATAATTTCTTTCATGAATTAAAGTGTAGGAAAAGAAATTCGTTTAAAATGTTTTTTTCTCATCTATAGTATATTTATCTATGTCTATTATAATATAATAATTGATAAGATAATATCTAATATGAGGGAGAACTAAAAGCCATTTTTCATATCAGCAGCAGCTCGTTACATGGCGCTCTACATACGGATTCCGTAGGTTTCAAGTTGGCGATTTGCGGGTGACATCGTTTTTTTTTTTTTTTCAGTGTAGTTCATTCTTAAAATGTCCAGAGTAATTGCGTTAAAAAACTAATAGACATTGTAGTCTAAAATTATACTTTGGAGAAGAACGACA
>CP045890.1:16339623-16378313 GCA_013387185.1 Caligus rogercresseyi
TCTTAACTCTATCTAATCAGAGAAAAACGCTCTCAACCTTAAAGTCTTGAAAGGTAATAAAAACCGACTCTTATGATAATTTGTATATTGTATGGTATACAACATAGTTCAAAATTATCATTTTTTGTCCAGACTGGATCTTTATGTATGTAGAATGTATATTTAATAATACTATATATAATATATATATTATATATATATATATATATATATATATAGATATATATATATATAGATATATATATATATATATATTAGGGTTGTTCTTATTTTTCAAATGTTTGAAAGTTAGCAACAAAGTGGAGTTTCTGTTTCTTGGTGATTCAAAGAAGACGACATACAAAGTTTTAACAAATCGGTCAACATTACGAGGTCCGCAACGAGATCAAAGTTTTAAAAAATTTCGTAAAAAGATAGTTGTCTGCAAATATAAAATTAGTACTATTTTACTCTGAAGCGAACCAAATCATCTCTACAGGCGAGTGAAGTTAATTGATACAAAAAAGCTATGAAATATACTAACAATACACACTCCATTTTTTCTTTTGTTTTTACTGAAAACTTTGTTTTATTAAAAAACATCAAACATACGTCTGGTAGTAAATTAAATTTCCTTTAAATAATCATTGTTATTGAAGTCTGTAACATCCTCCATTTTGAAGGAATTGGCGGAAAACTATATTTTTACTAAATTTTTAAAACTTTGACCTCGTTGCGCGACCTCGTAATGTTGACCAATTTGTTCAACTTTGTATGTCGTCTTTTTTATCACCAAGAAACAGGAAAATCCACTTTGTTGCTAACATTTCAAACATTTGAAAAATAAGAACAACCCTAATATATATATAATATATATATGAAAAAAATAAAAAAATAATGTTTTTCTTAGATTTGCGTCAAGGTATCCGCTCAAATTTTATTTGTCTCTGACGCATTTATAATCCATTATATGCGTCATTTTTACGCGAGATAGGTTTTTTTTAATGTACATATAACTCTCTACTTATTAAACTGAAATGGTTTAGTATACCAAAATATTAAAGCTGGTTAACCAAGCTTTTCATTTGATATGTTTGGTGTTCTAAAAATCGCTATATTTTAAGAGATATAAGCAAATACGTACTCTCCCCAAAAATTGATCTGATATGAGAATATACGATTACATTTGGTAAACTGTAGAGTGTTACCTTTACCATTGTATTAAGACAGATAGAAAGGAACAAAAGAAGGGCTAGAAGTGAGGCAAAAAATACTCTCTCCTTCTCTTCTATCCAGGTAACACTAACAGCAGTACCAGATGTTAATTGTATATCTCACAAAGTAAATTTTGAGAGGATACCTTGACGCAATCTAAGAAACACATTATTTTTAATTTTTTCCTAATCGATTTCTATAGGTCAATACAGGCTCTGAATATATGATGTAAACTCAGATTGTACTGAATTCTGAATTGATAGAATGCAACCAAGGTCATTTTTGGATTATCATCTAAAGTTTACAAATTAAAAGTACTATTTTACTCTGAAGCGAACAAATCATCTTAAAAAGGCGAGTGAAGTTAATTGATACAAAAAAGCTATGAAATAGCTAACAATACACACTCCATTTTTGTCTTGTTTTTACTGAAAACTTTGTTTTATTAAAAAAACATCAAACATACGTCTGGTAGTAAATAGATTTCCTTTAAATTAATAATTATTATTGAGTCTGTAACGTCCACCATTTTGAAGAAATTTGCGAAAAACTATATTTTTACTAAATTTTTAAAACTTTGACCTCGTTGCACGACCTCGTAATGTGACCGATTTTGTTACAACTTTGTATGTCGTCTTCTTTTATCACCAAGAAACAGAAAATCCACATGTTGCTAACATTTCAACTTTTGAAAAATAAGAACAAACTATATATATATATATATATTATATATTACAGGCTTGCGAGCGTTCAGCTTTTTTGGCGTTTCCGTTCAGCATTCAATCTCTTTTTTTTGCTTTCTTTCAGCGTTCAACCGTTTTTTGGCGTTCCATCAAGCGTTCAATTTATTAACCCTTCCTGGGGTGATGTAGAAACCCATTGAAAAAGACAACGTTTTTTATAAAAGAATTTCCAAAAAAGTGATGACGGTGTTTAGAAAAGAATTTTAATGAAGCTTTTAAAATTGAGCATAAAATTTATCTCCGTACCTATTATACTATATAAAAAATGGAGCGCTGAACGAAGGGCTATTTCTTGTCGTTCCGTTCAACGTTCAAATTTTATTGCCGTTCCATTAATTGTACGGCGTTCAATTTGCGTTGCGTTCACAAGCCTGATATATATATATATATATATTAGGGGGTATTATAGAAACCTAATATTAAGATATCAAAATTATCCCCCCGCGAAAGTTGCGTCATAAGAAACTAAATTATCGTAGAAAAATGGATTTTGGTTTGACCCCCTCTTACCCCCCCCCAAATTGCATTCAAAGGTTCGTTATGAAGCAAAACTTTTTTGTTATTTCTTTTTTGAAAAAAATTAGTTTACTAAACTTAGCTATGATTAATAAAAATGATTTTTTTTTGAAAATTTTCGTCAAATAATATTTAGTGCCAATAAATGAACATAAGTGCTGACGCACCAACCATTTTAAATAACAACTCCTCTGGGTTCTTCATAGTTTTAAGAGGGGAAAAAGAATAAGAGGGTATCATGTTGATGTTTTAATATGTTTAAATACCTATATTTGCTTCACATCTAATTTTCATACAGTAACTCCTCACATGGTTGAGAATATAAATCTATGAGTTTATTTATCCATGATAATTAGATACACATCTGAGAAGTAATCAGCCATAATAAAATAATTTGAATAACATCTTCATACAATCTCCATATTTAAGTCGTCATCCCCCTATAACAGAAGCAGTCGTTGATTCTTCTGATATAAATCACGATATAGTCACTCCTAGCAGAGGATACGATCGGGATCTCTATCAGGGAGTCAACGACTCTACTGGTTCTCCATCTCTACACACAACACATACCGGGTGTACAAGTGAAACTTATATACTGTCTAAGTTAAATGCTAGGTTCGTGATCTTTTCAGCCTCTTTCGACAAAATACGAGAAAAAAAAAATTCGTCATCTTTCAAACAAAAAAAGTTAACAAAAATCGGTCAATCGATTCGAAGGAAATGTCTCTAGAACGTGATGTCCGAATTCGGGTCCACGCAGTTCTGGAAGCCGGTAAAACATAGACGGAGGTCTCGAGGCAGTTGGGCATCAGCAGGCCCACCGTGTACAAGGTCAAGGCACTGGGACTGAGAGGAAGGTGGGGTAGGGTGCAAAGAAGTTTTTGTGGCCTCGAACGGAAGGCCATGGATCTCATGGATTCCCGACCGGCTACAGGCTCACACGCGGCCGACTACATTGAGATCCTGAGGACCAAGTTCATCCCCTGGGTCCAGGAGAACTCCCCGATGGGAATGTGGTGCTCAGCAGGATGAGCACCCGCCGTCGTTTTAAAACGTATTTAAAAGAGAACTTAAAAACATCAACATGAGTACCCTCTTTTTATTTTCCTTCTTGAAAACTATAAAGAACCCTAGTAGGAGCTGTTATTTAAAAAATGGTTGGTGCCGTCAGCACTCATGTTCATTTATGGCACTAAATATTATTGACGAAAATTCGCAAAAAAATCCAAAGTCATAAATTGATCATAGCTAAATTTAGTAAAAACTAATTATTTTCAAAATAAGTATAACAAAAAAGTTTTGCTTCATAACGAAACCTTTGACACCAGTGACGTCTGATTTCTAACAATGCTAGAGATTTTTTATTTAGATATTCGTTTTCAGCATCAAAAAATGAACCAGAATCGCTGGGTATATGTAAAAGAACTAAAAAAGTGGTTTCATTTTGGGAGGTCATATATATATATATATATATATATATATACATTTCATAGATGAACCCAAATAAATATAGATTTACATCAACTAATCCACATCGGCTCAAAAGTAGTCCCTTTTTACTTACAACTTTGATCTGTTCTTTTTACAGGTGGATTACTTTGCTTTGATTATTTTTTCAACGTTTTGTCCTCAATGGGGGCCTATTTATTGTTAATGATGATAAAATAACAGAGCTGCGACTACCGAATGTAAATTTGTATTCGGTGTACTACCGACAGTAGATTTCAAATACCACTTATACGGTATTCGGTAGAAACTACCAAATACCGCTAACGTTTGACAATCGATACGGTAGATTTGTAAAAAATGACTTGTTTGAGATTCAATATATATGTAGCTATGTTGTCGACTGGAATTACAACCATCTGAAATAAGCCAAAATAATCATTATTTATTCATGTCGCTCTTTTTATAAATATTGCTCGTCTGCTCGCGTGTAGCTTTTATAACAAACCACGGATAATAAGTGTTAAAGAAGCATCATT
This sequence comes from Caligus rogercresseyi, assembly GCA_013387185.1. Lineage (NCBI taxonomy): Eukaryota > Metazoa > Arthropoda > Copepoda > Siphonostomatoida > Caligidae > Caligus > Caligus rogercresseyi. Next base: position 16,344,065 of record CP045890.1, read on the forward strand.
CCATGCGCAGGTACTTTTTGAGAAGGGTATATTTAGCTCTGAGATAATGTTCACACATCAACAGCCGCGAGAGAAGTGTATTCTTATTTCACAATGCCTTTTAAAATTACTCACGTTCATATTTTTTTTAGCAAATAACATTCTGAAAAAATTCCCAGTGTGGTATTTTTATTTATCTAATGCTACAACAAACCCAATGTCCGTATCTTGAGAGAAGTTTCTCTTTTCCATTGAACTGGAAGACCGTCATTGATGTAGCCTTTCATCAAAACCAGGAAAAAACCAGGACAATTTTTTCGCCGGGACCCGGACCGGGCCTTAAGATTTTCAAGCCGGGCTGGGCCATAATATATATTTTCGTTCCTAAGACATTCTGAAGTGACGACGTTTCTTTAGAAAAGCATTTCCCAAAAAAAAGTAACGACGTGTTTTTTTAGAAAAGAATCTCCAAAAAAAAAGGGACGACGTTTTTTTTAGAAAAGAATGTCCAAAATAAAATATTTAAGTCCCGGCCCGGTGTCTAAAAAAACTGGGACACCGGGCCGGGCTGGGACGCTCAAAAAACAGCCAGGACCCGGACCGGACCGTTTTCTGATCAAAACACAATAAAACTCCTCTACAAAAAACGCATGAAGACCAATTTTGGAAAACTTGGATATACTGAGATATTAAATAGTTGCTAAGGCTACTTTTTAAAATTTTACAAATAAATTTATACTCTTATTCATTTTATTTTACATCAAGATGCATTTAGTAAACATTACAAACATAATTCTAAAATAAATAAATTATTTATTACATAACATTATCACCAAAGGCATTTTGCAGCATGAGCAAGGATTCTGCAGCAGAAATTTGATTTCACAAACAATATTTAATGCAAATTATATGACAAAAACGAGAATATCACTCAAAACAGCTCACAAAACAATGCGTATTTCAAAAACGAACGGATATTATGACGTGCTACTTCCATAGAGATATAAAGATATATAGAGCTTATTCCCTCCGATTAGCAGAGAACATCGTTCAGCTATATTCTGGTCACAATGACGTATTTCTCTTCCCTCCAATAGCAGAAAAACATCGTTCAGCTGTATTCGGGACACAATGGCGTATTTCTCTGAAGGATCCAATAAGCTCTCTAATTTTTATTATTAACCAATTTGATGGATAATAAATGGTTGTTATGAGGTACCAAAAAAATAAAAATAAGCTCTCTATGCCTTTATATCACTATGATTACTTCTCTTGGATGTCAAAGGCAGTCCAACCAATCTAAAAGAAGCTATTCCTCCGAATCCGTGCGCGCGGGAGATTTAAAATGCAATATCACCTTACTTTTTGGACAGGTTAGTATATAACTTTACTCATAAACAGTCCGTGACTTACAACTAATTATTAATCATTAACAATACATTATAAAAAGGACAGGTGCCATTAGCATATTATTTGCAGTGTTGGTCGAATATTACTTTGAAAGTAGTATGTAATATACTACTTTTTACTGCGTAAAAATATTTTTTTTAATATTAGTTATCACTTCTCAAAAATAATATACTACTTTGAGTAATATACTACTTTTTTGAGCATTCCGAAACAATAAGTACAATTCAAACAGGATTATAAATATCCTCACCATACCTAGTTTGCATTTTTATAATAATCCTTTCTTTACTTTCAATATCATGCACCCCAAGCCCTCGGGTCCCGCCTGCTGATATAAGCTTTTATTTAGGGTTGAAACCCACCGCCGACCCTAATTACAAATGAGAGGTACCCTAATTTACAATATTATACACCCCAAGCCCTTAAGGGTTCCGCCTGACGATATAGGCTATATTTAGTGTTGAAACCTACCGCCAAACCTTATTAGGGACCCTATTTTTCATTCAAATTCAGCCCAAGTCCGCATGTCGATTTAGTCTATTTTGGGTGTCGAAACCTACCGCCAACTTTATTAGGAATGAGAGGGACCCTATTAATATTGGAAAATTTTTACCTAAGCCTGACTGGGGATAAAATATCCGTATTTATCACTCTCATTAATCCAAAGCCCTCAGTCCTCGCCTTCTAAGGCAGGGGATTATTTTTATGGTCCAAGCCAATGCAAACTTTTTTGTGTATATGAGGGACCCAACAACAGAGAAAGTAGGTCTTAAGCCTGCAGGCCTGCCCGAAGATGTAGGCTATTCTTTTGGGTGCAAACTCTATTGCCAACCTAGGTAGGCATAATTGGGACCCTAATTTTAAGTATCATATACCCCAATCCCTCTGGTCTTGCATTTCATATTATCTCGTACTATTTTAAGAAGTTTGTTTTCATTTCATACTGCCCAGTCCTATATATATATCAGTTCCTCAAAGCTTCCTGCCTGCTGATATGTTTTATTTGTGTTGAAACCCACCGCCAACCCTAATACAAATGAGAGGTACCCCATTTACAATTGATACACCCCAATAAAGGTTCCGCCTGAAAAAATAGGCTATTATTTAGTTGAAACCTACTGCCAAACCCTATTGGGCTGATTTTTCATTCAAATTCAGCCCAAGTCCTCGTGTCAACCTGTCGATTTAGTCTATTTTTGGGTATTTTTTTACCGCCAACCTTTAAGGAATGATCAGCTTACGATGACGTTGTGTCAAAAAATTGTAAATTGGGGTACAAAAATACAGATGAAGGGTAAGCTCTGGGTTTCTTTTTATCTTATGGACAAAGGCAGTATCAAGCATACTATATATATAGGATACTTGGGGTGTATGATATTGAAAGTAAGCATTCATTTTAAACCTAACCAGAGTTGGCAGTGGGTTTCAACCCTAAATAAATGCCTATATCTACAGGTTGGACCTGAGGGCTTGGGGTGTATGAGATTGAAAGTAAGGACTCCTTTTATGCCTAGCCAGAGTTGGCGGTGGGTTTCAACCCTAAATAAATGCCTATATCAACAGGCGGGACCCGAGGGCTTGGGTGTATGAGATTGAAAGTAAGGACTCCTTTTATACCTAGCCAGAGTTGGCGGTGGGTTTCAACCCTAAATAAATGCCTATATCAGCAGGCGGGACCCGAGGGCTTGGGGTGTATGAGATTTTAAGTAAGGACTCCTTTTATACCTAACCAGCGTTGGCGATGGGTTTCAACCCTAAATAAAAGCCTATATCAGCAGGCCGTACCCGAGGGCTTGGGGTGTAAAATATTGTAAATTAGGGTTCCTCTCATTCCTAATTAGAGTTGGCGGTGGGTTTCAATCCTAAAAGCCTCAATCGACAAGCGGAGCCCTAGGGCTTTGAGGAACTGATTTTTTTTACGATAAAATCCCCCATAAATAACGAAAAAGGTGTTCTGTGTGTTTGGGTCTAATGGAATACCCTGTCTTAAATATCAGTATTAACGTGCATTTTTAATTTATCAATAAGCAGGATTATGTCCACTGGGTGACGTCACATACATTCACAGTTCATTAATTTTCATCAAAATGCCTGTCGAATATTTTTTTTCACGAAAGTAATATGTAACTAGGATATTACTTATTACTTGAAAGTAATATCTAATATGTTTGTTCTCTCTAGTTACTGCGCAGTAATATAACTAAGTAATGTATTACTCGCATGCGCGTTAGGGAACAACACTGATTATTTGTAATATTAAAAAAATAACATCACGAGATAGACCGAAGCCCCACCTGCAAGTAAAGGAGAAAATGAGTCGGAACGACAAAAATCCAAGAACAATGTTCCATTAGAACAAGGATGTCATAATAATAACAGAACAAGGAAAAAACGTGCATTTTGTACATAACCAAGAATTCAAGGTCAACCAACAGATTTATAACCGACAAGGAATTACCTTATACCCGACTTGACATAGAAAGATAAAAAATGCTGTCGATTAGAAAACATATTAGAGACATATCTCTGGCAGTCTTTGATTATGATATCAAATTAATCACAAGCCTCTCCCTTTTTTCTATTTATAGTAAGCTGTTTGTGCTATTTTATTATTGCCTTATACTTATACTTAACAGCTTAAGTTATTATATTCTGGAGGAGAATACGGAGTTTCCTTCCGTGTCTGGAGTTACTTCCACAGTACTCGTGGACGAGAGGAACAAACCTGCCCCATTTTTTAAGTTATTAATTATCTTTTTAAGAATTAAGCCAAAAGCTGCTGTTGTTTTTATTATTGCTTTATAATAAACAGCTTGAGTTCTTCTATTCGTCGTATCAGAGTTCCTCCTCAAGAATAGAAAAACTCAAGTTGTTTATGATAGCGCCAAATAATGATAGCAATAGCTTAATAAATAGATAAAAGGGAGAGGTTTGTGATTAATTTGATACTTTAATAATAAAAGAGATGCCAGAGAGATACAAAAAAGATGTCTCTATGTTTTCTAATAGACAGCTGTTTTATTCTTTCTATTTAATGTCGGATGTAAAGTAATCCCTAGCCTTTATAATCTAATTGAGTGGGTAGAAATTATTGGCAATTAAGAGCATTAAAAATGCATCGTACATTTTACCCCTCGCTGTTAGGCATTTAAAAATGTATTAGAAACCCTATTGAGCACAACTCAAGGAATCCTTCAGAAGCTAATAAAGAAATCACTGCCTAGCTGAGAGTATTTGTGTACTTTCATAGTTGAATATGTTATAATCAAGAGTGTGCCGAAGGCACATACCATCTTTTAAATCACAGTTATTTAATATTATGGGTATCAAGCATAACATAAAATTAAATATTTATAGCTTGTTCTAATATGTAAAAAATACAAACATGGTCATTTTAACTTATAGTTTTAACATCATTTAATAGGATACAAAAAATAACAATCATTAATCATCTTGTTTGGGGTCATTAAAAACATAAAAATATCGTAAACTGTTAAAAAAAAAACTTTAAAAATTTTGATAACATAAGCGTAGATGCTGGATCTTGTATTTGGCTTCCTCTGCAGTCACAGAAATCGTAATGTAGACATATAATTTTAGGATCCAACACAGCCGCCGCGATGAGTATATCATTCTCAGCTTCAACGCTTGTATTGGACATACGTGATTAGCCTGACGAATTTAATTCTGAGCACAGAAAATACCAGCTTCTATGACTAATCTATCTTTGTCGTCTTCTCGTTCTTCAATTATGATGCCAAGGATGCCATTTTTCGGATCACTTCTCTCAAAAAGCGGACATGGTCCAGATAATTCATCTCCTTAGTCGTAGATTTACATAACCTTTTTAGCATCCCTTAGGAAGCTTGGTCATCGTTTGACCCACGACGAGGCCTTTTGAGTCGTTCATCAACTTCGTCAGAGGGAGAGGGTGAGAGAGGCTCTTCTGATTTTAGAGTAGGACTATCACATTCAGTTTTGTCTAGCTGACCATTATTATCACCATTGTACTGCGCGGATACGTATTCAAGTGGGAAATCCTCTGAGAAATCATGGGTTGATGATTCATCACTTGTAGAGGCTTGCATTTGATTTGATTCAGATGGGGGAGAGAGAAGTCTGGTCTGAGGTGTGAGAGAGCACGAATATCTTCTTCAGTCTTTATCTGAGCAATCACTTCCATTGGGAGAGACGAAGATGATGTCAGTCCTAATCGAGCCTCAGTGCCAAACATTGCAGAATATGGAGACCTCTTTATCCCGGAATGAAGGCCATTGTTTTTCTGAAACTGAACAAACTTGATGCCCTGAGCCAGTCTTTTGAGTCATTATCAGCCATCCAGACATCCAACAATTCTTTAATTTAGCACACTCAGCCTGACTTTGAGGAGGTTTGCCAATCACTAATATTGGTTTTGGCCATAGTTCTTTTAATTCGGTGATAACTTGTGAAGTGAATTGGGTTCCCTGTCCGCTTTGAAGAATGACGGGTGCACCAAATAGAAGAAAAATGTCTAGTAAATGTGAAGCGACCTCAGATGCTCCTTTGGAATTCAAGGCTCGAAGAATGCAGAACTTCGTACGGTGATCCTGGTACACCAAGAGCCATTTCTTGTTAGATTCATCACTACTGGGCATGCCTTGCATGTCAATTAGATCTACTTGACCCCTTGAGGATAATTCCTTGGTGAACATGGGTCGAACTCTCTTCGTCATGGGCCTTTTCCCCTTCTTTTGGCATTCTTCACAGAGTGACTTAAACAACTCAACGGCTTTAGTTGGAATGTTTGCATATTTTTTCTGTAAGACCTTGAGCATTCGGTCTCTTCCGCCATGACCTGTTAAGATGTGAGCGCTCTTGACTACGTCAAAGGTCTCCTCGATGCTCACATAGTAGAGTGGGGGCTCTTGTTCATTAAAACGCTTCTTGATCAGTTTTTTCTGTAGAGCCAACCTGGAGCAATTCATATCTGAGAAAACATTAACATTAAAATCATGTTAAACAATCGTTTCGCTATTTAAAAATGCTTACTTCTCCAACAAATAATAGCCACGTCGCCCCTTTGCATGTGGGTTACTCGATGCATCTTTCAGGGTATCGATGGTCCTCTGATAGACATTCTTTGGTATTAGACCTTTTTTGTTTTCTTTAAAATGGTTCGTTAGGCTTTGCACAAACTTTCTTCGATAGACATCTTGACTTTGTCGAAATGAAAAGGAAGCTAAATTGAAATATCCTTTTTATTCCACAAAATACAAAAAGTGCACGGAATCCGTAGTAAATATATGCCTAGCCACATAAAAGAAGGAACATTATCTCCTGTTATTCAATATGTCATTGAATAAGTGGTTGTAAAATTGTTATTGAAAGTGAATGTTTATTTACTGCAGTCATGGCCACTTTATACTATGGCCTAAACAAATGGGGTAACACAACTTGTCTGATAGAAGTTGTATAATAAAGACTATTTCTTAAGTTTATTTCCTCTTGAGTATGAGAAACATGTTTCTTTTTTGTATTTTAAAAACCCAATCGCCTTCGTAAATTATATATATATATTATATAAAGCAAACACGAGGTTGAGTGAAATAATTTGAGTAATGTATTACCCCAATAAATAGTATAGTTCTCAAGTTTCCATGTAAACAATAGAAGGTATTGTGCTGGAATTGAGATTATTATAAATTTTGAAATGTCATGGATAATTAGTAAAATAATGCTTCTTGACATGATACATTTACCTAATAAAATTCATGAGTGTCTAAAAAATGCCTAAAGTGAGACATGAAACTCGTTTATTCTGTAATCTAAAATGCTTTTCATGAAGTAGTCTGTATTCACATATTTTATCTTAACATTAGAACCACCAGATAGTTGACCGCCCCCCCCCCCCTTGAACAACCATTAGGGGTCACTGATGGCCCATATAATAATTTTAATAGTTTTTATTCATAGTTTTATATATACATGTCAAATATTATGAAAATTAAGTTCACATGTATATTATTTTTCTTCTAAACAATTTTCACATTTGAATTGGTATTTTTCAGAAATTTTACTACATTTTCCACAAACAGAGGAGCATTCACATACAGTACATTTATTGAAAGTTGTATTATTACAATTGTCAATGTCTGCTTTTCTTTGATACTACATTTCTTGGCGAATTTGAATTGTCCAAATTACTAGTTCCACACAATTCCATGGCTAAATATTGCCAAAATTGATGGCGAGTAATTTTCTTTTTGAGTGTCTTTATGTAGAATCCAAGCGTTTATCCCTTCTAGGTCTAAAATATAGCCATCGTGGTTACCAATGCAAATTTTATTATTATGTCAAACGTAACATAAAATTAAACAGCTACACAAAAAATCTGAGTTTGGCCAATTCTGTGAGCCCAGAAATCCTAGTTTTAATCTGTAAAAATGTCATAAATGACCCCTTAGTATTGTTCTTGTGTTACAATGTGTAAAAAGGGAACTCAAATCAAATTTATGTGACCTATTTTGATTGAATGTTAGCTTTTCTATTAATAAAATATGTCATTGATACATCAACTTAGTTAATATATATGTTACTTTCTCATCTGACGACTAAATTTAACTCTTAAAATCAAACAATCAACCAACTCAAGTTGGAAAAGAACTCATGAATTCAAGGCAACAAAACGTACTAAACAAGTGTCTCCAAAAAGACAAAATGTAACCTCCATTTTAAGTCATTGCTGCGCTATTCATTTGTCATGTAATAGCTACTCAATTAATAAGATTAGTAAATGTCTTAATATTATGTACCATATCAAACACGAAGTGTGATAACAATGAGCCAAGTTAATACGGCCTTTGAAGAAATGACCCAAGATAGAAAAGGAAAATGATACTTCATGAAAAAAAGGGACCAGAAAGAAATGAGTTAAGATAAAAAAGAACTGCTTCACATTAATTCATGGAAAAAATGGCCCAAATACATGGGTCGTCATGATTTGAATGAAATACAACTAAGTATTGGTCAAATACAATTTCTCATATAGGTAGATAGAGTAAATGGCGGGAAATATAATTTTATTTTTGCAATTATCCTTGTAGATGTTATTAGACGAGGCAAAGATTTATTTTGGCCATTTATTCCATGGGTCATCATTTTCCTTTTCTATCTTGGATAATTTCTTCCTATACCGTATTTTCCTCGGTATTTTGTCCTAATATCGTTATTAGACGTAGAAGAAGATTTATTTATCCTATTTTTTCATGCGTCATCATTTTCTATATTGAATTGTTTCTTCTTACGCCGTAGTTTCCTCGGCCATTTATTCCTAATATGGATAGCAATATTAGAATACCATAGTATTTCGCAGAATTTTTTTTCTCAAAAGCACGGTCTTTATTGAATAAAAATAATACATCATATAATGTAAAATAATTAAAAAAGGAAATTTGTGTTAGGAATAACATAAATAAACATTTTAGTTTAAAATTAATTTCCTTTTTAAGACCTTAAAAATCTAAAACATTTAACATTCTTGATATATATACAAAAATACAACTAACACAATTATTAAATACAAAAGGCAATAAAATATAGCAAATATTCAAGAAAAATCTAAAATATATAAAATTCTTAAATGCAAAAAAAGAAGATAAATAAATATATAAATCTATAAGCGTTCGTTTTTGGTGTTCTTGTACTGGCGAATAAGGACATTGAGTGTTGCTGCGAGATGAGGGGATGTAGATGGGACGTATTTGATCAGTTCAGCCGCGTAGTTCCAACCTCTGTTATGTACTTTGGGAATCTTCAGTGACAAAGCGGAGTATCTGGCGGCAGCACCGATCATGATGGTGCGTAATTTATGTTCATCAATCAAAACTTCTTCTGTTAATGATTTGGCAATATACGCCTTGCAATTACTTATTGCCGCACATATAGACAAACTTTCAGTTTTGATCGCTGAGTCCCCCCTAGAAATGCCAAAGGATGTAGCCTTTGATATGGTCCTTTTCAAACCCGGAAATGTTCATTGCGTTTAATTCTAAGTAATCTTTGATGATAGTTAGAGCTGGACAATCACAAATGCATGATTATAGTTGTTGTATAAAAGACCACAATCCTTACAATGTCCCAAAAATTTGATAATATTGGCCGATATTTGTAGTTGACTTGTAAATTTTCGCCCATCAACGATTCCAACCATTGACCTCAAAATATTCCTATTCCAAGCAAGGGGAAGATTCAAGTTTTTTAAATGTTCTTCGGCAACAGAATGGGCCTCACGAGTCCCGATTTTTTTTCGGTGAATTTCAGGAACTATGGCATTAGCTTCGCAGAATTTGTTTAAAGCCGTTAAAACAAAATTAAAATTAAAGGGGGCACCTGCTTTTTACAACTATTGCTCCCCCAGAAAGAATACAAGTTGAAAGATCCTAGGTTCAAAGGATGCATTTTTTTGCCTAATTGGATCGATGGAATTGCATCCGACAGGATATAAATAAGCATTATAGCAGTAAAATTAGTCTATCGAACCTAGGATTTTATCTATGAGGTAGACCAAAAATGACCATCTCCTCTCGGGATTCGAACCTGCGCCCCCAACATTGAGAGTTGAACAAGCCTTAATGCACACTGCTATCGCACCCCTTAGGATGCAATTATAATAACGCTATAATGTGCAAATCACCGAGAATGCTTTTTCATCGAACTAAATAGGCACTTAAAATACTTTGACACTACTACTTCCTCCTTCTATGAAAATATTGTAGTTTAAATGATAGGAAGTGGCAGGAGTATGTATATGTGGGGCCGTATGGTTCCAATGGCGATTGCATTTGATTCTAGACAGAATAAATAACGACTTGTAGTATAAACGGATTTTTAACAAAATAATTTAAAATATGTAGTAGCTCAGTGCGTTAAAGCGATAAAACGGGTTAAAAGCTTAAAAGGTTACGCATACAAAAAACATGGGAGTTCATACGCATCTGGAGGATGACTCAACTGAATGTCACCAAAATGTCGAAGTAGTTGTCCCTCATTTTTGGTTGTTGTAAAAGTACGAATTAGAATAAAAACAAATGAGAATAATGAATAAGAGTTATTTATCTACATCCTTGTATTTCTAACGTTTGAAGATTAGGAAGATTGATTTAATAATAATAATGATAATAATTGAATTACAAATTAAAATATTTTAGTTGTATGTCATGTACTTGGGAGTGGATGAAAACTTGGCGTAGGCCTTGATGACCTTATTAACAGCATCCAGGAAATCCTTTTCCGTGCGACTTTCCTCCTTGAGCGAATGGCAAACATGCCTGCCTCCGTGCAGACACTTCGAATCTCGGCTCCAGTGGAGTTGGGACAGAGACGCGCCAGTAGCTCATAGCGGATATCCCTCTCCACAGACATGGAGCGAGCATGGATTTTAAAGATATTGGTTCGCCCCTCTAGGTCGGTAGGCCGAACTCGACCTTGCGATCGAGTCGTCCGGGTCTCATGAGTGCAGGGTCCAGGATGTCCGGGCGATTCGTCGCCATGAGGACCTTGATATTTCCTCGGGGGTCGAAGCCGTCCAGTTTGTTGATGAGCTCCAACATGGTTCGCTGGACCTCATTGTCCCCTCCGGCTCCGTCGTCGTAGCGAGCACCGCCCACAGCGTCGATTTCGTCAAAGAAGATGAGGCAGGCCTTTTTGGTTCTAGCCATTTCGAAGAGCTCACGCACCATGCGAGCCCCCTCACCCACGTACTTCTGAACAAGCTCAGAGCCGATGACACGAATGAAACAGGCGTCTGTGCGGTTCGCCACGGCACGGGCGCAAAGCGTTTTCCCCGTACCAGGGGGTCCATAGAGGAGGACACCTTTGGGAGGTTCAATGCCCAAGTTGACAAATCTCTCTGGGTGAATGAGTGGCGTCTCCACGACCTCCCGAAGCTTCTCAATCTGCTCCTTGCATCCGCCAACGTCCCCATAGGTCACATCTGGCTTTTCCTCCACCTGCATCATGGTCACGGTGGGATCGATCTTGGGAGGAAGGGGAATGTGGATTTGATACTTGTTTCGGTCCACCCCAACGCGCATACCCTCCTCAATATCCGTAGGGGCCACGGACTCAGCCAGGTCCACCACAAACTTGGCGAACTGCTTCACATTAATGATGTATTGAGGGTTATCCGAGTCAGCATTAATGATTTTGGTACAACGAGCAACCTAGAAGAGTCAATGAATAGATTCAATTAGTCTAACTCCCTCCCTCCTCCCTCCCTCCCTACATCCTCTTTTCAAATCCAAAAGGACTCACTTGAAAGGGCTGCTCAGACTGAAGAACCTGTTTGTCTGCAGCGAGGTCCCATACGGCGGGTGGCCCGAGTCCGTGTCGGACTCCTTGATCCCTGCAAGCTCATTGACCCGTTTCGTGATTTCGGAGATGTCTCCTTCGACGCTCTTGAGGCTTTGCGAGTACTGCCCTTGCCCGTAGGCCTTCAAAAGCGCAATGTCGACTTCGTCCAGGGGCTTGACTTCGATATCATCCTTGTCTTCCTTCTCGTTGGAACGACGCATGTGAGAGCCCAAGTAGTCCTTGCCCATCCTGTACGGTGACTTCGAGTCGATTCAGAGGTAAGACTTAATAACAATGAATAAAAACGATGACAAAAATAATGCAAATCATGTAGAGCTGCTCACGCAACCTTGAGGAGATGACTTTATTCCGAAGGAACTGCTGTTCTATCCATCCCGCAACCTCTTTACAGTCTTTGTGTGCTTTCATCATATTCTGTGGAGAGAATGACTGTGTCAAATTAGAATTATTTTGGTCAAGTCATAGTACCCTAATAAGTCGTAAATTATTTCTAAGAAACTATTCACTCTATGCACTGTCATGCTCTTTTGATCCTTCAGTAATTCTTCGACAAAGTATTAGTTCATTGATACTTAAAACATATATGAAAAAATCCTATTTCCCTATGATAAGACATATCATTTTTTCAGGATTACGAAGTATATGCCTACGATATTTAATAATATAATATAGAGCATAATCAGTAAATATATTTCGACGAAACATTTGATAATTATTTATAGAGAGGCTTAGTTGACAATTTAAAAAGCCTATATATTATTCTTTGTCCTTTTTAACTTTCTTCTTTGCATATCAATACATGAGGGCGAAGTTATGAGAAAGTCTAGGCCAGAGTATGGACCCTTCAAATCCAATGCCACAACAGCTATTCTATAGACCATGGTTCTTTACAAGTAAGACTCTATGAATGAAACGAGAATGAGTTCCAAGGCTTGTCGTACTTTGTGTCCATTTTTGTAGGTGTATATTATTTGAGAGATTGAAGACAAATGAATATTAGATAAAATAATTAATCGCAATGTCGTTTTTCATCCAACTACTCCTCAACTTTTTATTCATAGCTTCAATTAACATGTGCTTGATTAAATTTCGTATAATCTTTACAATAAATGTTACAAAATGTTTGAAGATGATTTTTAAAGACATTTTAATTTTTACATAGTAACTGTGCATTTTTGGTTTTGATTTAAGGTTGCTTCAACTCAATCCTAGTTGGCCAGTTCGTTTGGATTCCTTAGTCGTAAGAAAAATAAACAATGATACCTTTAAAAAATATTTGAAAAAACTTCATATCAATCAACGTCTAAGGAGTAAAGAAAAGAATACGTGGCACTAAAGAACAGTGATGTCATAGTAAAATAATGAAGGTTGTTATTTTATAAAAACAATAGAAAGATGACATCACTGGAGGCTAAAATGTCGCTTTTCTTTTTTCATTCCTTGTTGGTTGTTATGTATGGAGTACCTGACGTAGAGGTATAAAGAAGACGAATCTTCTCGTTCCCTTTCTTAGGATCCTTGTTCATCCCCACATACTTCCACGATATGGATCCTCCGCCCGAAGATGATGAGGCCTCCACCGGCCTCCTAGAGAGTGGTCTTCTCTCATCTGGAGAGTCCGACAGCCTCTTCCCCCTGGAAAGCTCCAATAGTTACTCTGAAGAGGAAGTCCGTCTTTCCAGCGAGGCCTTCAAGGCCTACGACTCTGGAGATCTCCCCCGCGCCCAATCCACATTGGAGGCTCTCTCGGGCCTCCGGCCGAGCGACCCCTGCGTCTCTGGTAACCTCGCCTTGGTCTCTTACCTCTCCCAGAAGAACAAAAATAGCCTTGCAGAGTTCAATGGGGCACTCCAAGAGATCCTGGAGAAAGAAGTGGGGGAACCGGAGCCAGAAGCACTGGAACCATTCTATACAACAAGGCCCTCGCATGCATCCTTAACCGACAGCAGGGTGAAGCAGAGGCCACACTCCTAAGGCTCACTGCACTCCTGTCGCGAAGCGATCGAGGCGGAGAAGACGAAGAGGAAGGATCCTCCTTTCTCAAAAAGGTCAACAAACTTCTCTGCAGAGTCTATGTCCTCACCAAGCAGGACGAGAGCCTCTCCCGCTCATTGGAGACAACATCCACCCAAAGCGAGCACTTCTCTTTCTTCAAGGCACACTCACAACTCCTCTCCAAGAACTTCAAGGCCCTCAAAAAGGACTTGAAGGAGAGCAGCTCCGAGGATAATCCTGCTTTGGAGTTCCTTCGCGCCAACTGCGAGTACCTCAAAGGGAACCCACGAAAGGCGCAGAAGCTCTTGAGTCATTTGGGACCCTCGCTGGGAGGAAGAGAGCGGGTCTACCATGCCAATAATATGGGCTTGGTCCAACTCATGCAGGACAAGCCACATCTTGCGGCGCACACCTTCATGGACGCCCTGGATAAAAACGAGGAAATGACTCGAGTGGAAGGGGGAGAATACCTTCTCAAAAATAAGAAAATGGAAATATCCTACAATCTTGCGTTAGGTCTTCTTCATACAGGGAGGCACACGGAAATGAGCTTTGAGACCTTTCTGAAAACCCTGCCTCTGTATCAGAGGCGGTCTTCCCTTTGGCTGCATCTCGCAGAGTGCTGCATTCAAAGCTACCAACAGCTCCACTCCGTTCCTTCCTATGCGGACTCTGTATCTTCTATCAAGGACGCCCAAAACTACAACCACGCCCCTCAACAGCATCGGTCCCATGGCACATCAAAAAATAATCCTGCGCAACCCCAGTGGGTCATCCCATCCCCTTCATCCGCCCAAAAATAAGAATTTGAACCTTGATTTTGGGCTTTCATGCCTTCGAAACGCGGGGATTCTCTTACAGTCTGACCCTCGACGGAAGCAAGACTCGCTCCAAGCATCCATTCTCCTCAATGGTAGTTATGTCTCATTGCTCCTTCAGGACTTTACCACGGCCTTAGCCAAGGCCAATGAACTCCTGGACTTTTTCATTTGCTACACCCCTTCGGAACCACTCAAAGATGCCCCCACTTATAAACTTCTTGGACACCTCTACGCTGGAGAGGCCTCATTCACTTGGACCGCATATCGGAGGCTACATCCCATTTGGGGCCGAATACGCTTCAGTCCCTTGAACAGGGCTATGGAGAGTCTACTGGCGATACAGGGTCTTCTCAGCCCTATGCGGGTCTTGGCTCCTCGACTCTTAACTTCAATCTCTCTGTGGCATTTGCTCTCAGAGGTGAGCTGGACAAAGCCAAGGGGCTTTTGGAGCGTAGTACGGGCCCTAAAAGCCTTGAGCTGACCACGAAGTTTACCATGATGAATCTATACATTCATATTATGAAAAAAGACATGAAAACCTGCAGGGATATTATTTCAAAGAAATGTAATCTTGTTCAATTGCCACCTCCGACACCGGCCAAATAAACTCTGTCTCTCGTTATTCTCAGTTAATATTATTCATCACTATATATGTAATAAAAAAAGTCATATGAAAAACTTAACTCGACTAAACTCATATATTTTGGTATTTGAGATATGTAGCTCTATATTTTATTGTTTTAAATACCAAGATAGGTGCAATCTGGTTGCTTATAATAAGTAATACCTCATTTTACACAATTTATAGTCATCACGGTATAGTTGAAAATGATACTACTGGAGTTATCGTTTTATTACAGTGAAATTATGATCGCCCTTGACAAAGGTTAATTCCTATATCAATTAATATTTTGGATGGTTGTGTTTTTGACTTATTTATGTTTATGATTTGAAAAAATGAAATGAGGGTTTTATCTATTTTATTTTAGTCTAAATATTCAATTAAAATCACAGCCCCTTTTTCCAGCATCAATGTTCCTGAGATCCTTGGAATAGTATTCATAAACAAAGTTTACTATATTAATGTCCTATCTTATAAATAGCGTAGCTATATTTTTTTTTGTCATCACATAAACAACTCAAATTATAAATAAAGTCATATACACATATCACACTTTTTTTATTATCTACTTTTATATCAAATGATTCGTAATTTGTTTATTCCTTTCAATCAGAGGCGGTTCTGGCGACTTTTAAGCCCTGGACGAACACTCCATAGGCGCCTCCCCCGAACATCCCCCTCCCTCAGTGTTATAAATAATACTGATTACAAGCCGCATCCACATCCCACTGTCGCTCGAGTTGCGCTGAGCTCCGGTGCGGCGTCCGGCAAAAATTGAGATGGAGACGTAATCCGCATTGTGTGGAAACGCTCTCATTATTTTCTTTTGACACACACACAACCTGTATACATGACTCTGCAGCAAGTGCACATGATTGAGGGCGCACCAGCGACCAGTATATTAACTAGCTTTTGAAATTAGCGGTTTTAGAGTAGAAAACTGGCGACTTTTTTGGAGGGGTGCCCCCAAATAGATTGCGCCCTGGGCAGTCGCCCACATTGCCAATAGCAAAAACCGGCCCTACTTTCAATACTCTGATATTTACTTATTTAATCCTTGCATAAAAGATAGAATACTCATCAAGTTAAAATGCCTTTTAAGCACTTCCATCATAGGCACATATATGTAGTGCCCAGAGGGAATGATCGAGGAAAATACGGCCTAGGAAGAAATGACCCAAGATAGATTTGGAGACTTGTCGATTTGTCGTTCATTTGTAATCGTTCGCGAACTGACAAACAGCAAAAGTTTTGGCGAACGACAACGAATTTTTTTTATCGTACGTTAAAAAAATTGTGCAGTTACTTGCAGGTTTGTGCTTATTCAATATATATTCATGAATATCTAGCCTTGGTGACAAAATAGGAAAAGTACTTTCCTTACCCTATTAACGTTGTGCTTTTTTACTCCTTGGTAAGAGGAAATAATTTCTTCGCAAAAAAACGTCGTCACTTTTTCTTAGAGTGACATAAGAAACTTGACTTAACTTTTTTAATAAAAACCTCCACACTTTTCGCAACATCGGGCTCAAAAATCGCACCCGATAGACAATACTAGCGCCCGGTCAACTGATGGTAATAAACTAATTCTAACAAAATGCCCATTTTTTAAGAACAACTAAGATTATTTTTTAAAAAACAAACGATAAATAACAACAAATAATAAATTTTAAAATGAACGACGAACAACAACTTTGAAAAAAATAAAACGAACGACAATTTTTCGCAAAAGTCAACAATTCTGTTAATTAAGGTCATTTTTTGTACGTCATCATTTTCTTTTTCATCTTGGTCATTTCTTCCGGGTCCATTTTTTATGAGCCGTTTCTTCCTAATATCGTTGATTCACAGTTTTCTTCTTTTGCCTACGTCTAATAGTCAGAGTGATGATCTGTTTATTGCCAAATCGAAAAACATAATAAACATGAGTAATTGCTTTATTTATTTAATGGTATCTGGAATTTGATTTGATTATTCAAGGGATTCTAATGACATTAATTGAGGTCACTGAGGAGTTATAATTAATATGATATTATCATCTCTAAATTGATGTTCATTCCGCAATAGCCACGAGTTGTTAATTAATTACATAATGCCAACTGCTTTATTATTATTATTATTCTCTCTCCTTTTCTTTCAACCAGTCACGATTTTAAAAATAAAACTATTTTTTCCTATACCTTATTAAGAGGATTATTAATAATAATTTATTATCCTATAGCTTGAACTATATCTTTCTCTTACTATAATTTACGAACGAAGCGTGAACGCCAAAAGAAGATACATTTTAAGCACAATAGACATTATATTTGACGGGTCGTATTTCATTTAATTAACATTTCTTGCATAAATTAAGCGGGAAAAATATTTTAAAACATATTACAGTGCTAATTCGTTGACGAGACATATAAAAATGAATTAGACGTCTATCAAGTCATCTAATGCTAGTAGGAAATCCTTTAAGCAACATATATATATATATATATATTTGATCTTAGATCCGAGTATCATAATTGATGGCTCTGACCAAGGAATACTAGATGTATCTAGTATTCCTTGCTCTGACTCAGATGACTTGTCATATGTAAATCAGGAATATGTATTATAATTTTAAAGGAGCAAAAAATAGAAATAAATAATTTAATTTCAAACATGTTGAAATCATGATGGAAATTTAATATTTAATTACAGATATGGTTGAAAGATATTTTCGCCGGGACCCGGGCCGGGACTTAAATTTTTCAAGCCGGGCCGGGAGGTTAATATTTTTTTTCGTTCCTTCATCATTCTGAAAGTGACGAGGTTTTTTTTAGAAAATAATTTCCTATTATTTTTCTTTAATAAAAGAAAGTTCTCGATGAAAGTGATTACTTTTTTTTAGAAGATAATTTTTAAATATTTTTAAAAATTCGTTTCTAAAAAAAACGTCCACACTTTCAGAATGACATAGTTATTGTTAGTTAGAAATTTATTACTGTTTACAATATACAAACATATACAGATATACATAAACTAAACTTTCAGAATGACAAAAGAAAGGAAATATTAAAATCCTGGCCCGGTGATTTTTAGACACCGGGCTGAGCCGGGTACCCAGTTGTTTCCTGGCTGAAATACAAGAGAACAACAACAAATAAGTTGCTTATATTTAAAAGGCCTTGTTATCAGGGATGAAAGTGGATAAAAGCAACTAAATCAGTTTGCTTTATTCATATATCATAAAGAAGGGATTTAACTATTTATGACTATTTATGAATATTAAATGAGGCTGTAATTTTAGACAAATCCATGTTTAACGCCCTCTATTTGCCAAGTATTGAAGGTATCGTTTATCAAAATGTAAATATCTCATACAAATAGAGCTTCATATGAAATCCGAGAAGCTTTACTGTTTATATTTTTGCACTCTGAGGGTAATTTATAATGCATAAGAACATTTTGATATGTTCCTGTAGGAGGAAAAATAAAACATATTTGAATAATATAGCTTACATATATAAGGAACTTATAAAAAGTTTTCAGGTATTTCATTAAAGCATGATTAAAATAGTCGACATTATACACGTTTATCTATCAATGTATTGTTTTATCAATAGTGTAGCTATATATAATTCTGCAAGTTGGCATCTCAGCTTAGAATTAGAAAAAAAAACTCCCAAAATAGCTACTCAACCTCATATCTGTGCAGATGCCGACCTTCAAACGTGTAGTAAGGCTATGGCGAAATATATATATTTTAGTAAACTTTTAAAAATCTACAACATGTAAACCTTTAAATGCATTCTTGTCAATAAATATATGTATGAAACACTCAGAGAGGCAAACCTCGCCGTCACTAGAGGGTCAAAGGAGCTGTAGCGAAGCGACAGGAAGAGGTGGTAAGCGGTCACTCCAAGGAGGCGAACCTTAACGTGTCTGCCCTCCCTTCTTCCCAAGACAAAGGAAAGAGGGAGATATATAACTACGTCTTAATATCAATATATATAATATTTATACAGAATAAAGTTAGTATTACACGAGCCTCGGTCCAGTCATTTAGTGGAGAGAAGGTTCTCCCACATTGGTGACCCCGACGTGATCACGGTCTGATCCTCAACCGGAACAAGTGTGCCATTCACCAGGATGAATTAACATTCATTGGCCACCAGGTATCTTTGAGTGGTATCGCCCCACTCAGAGAAAGAGTGGCCCAAATTGAATCCATGGTCGTACCAACCAACAAGGCGGAAGTTCAGCGGTTCCTTGGGATGATAAACTTTTATCGTCGTTTCGTTCCCTATATGGCCCAAGTCGTACTTCCTCTCACAGAACTAACCAAAGGGAAGGCCAAGTCTGTGACATGGAACCAGGAAGCTCAGGCCGCGTTCGACACGGTCAAAGCGGCACTTGCCAACGCCACTATGCTCGTCCATCCAAGCTCTTCGTCACAAACTACGCTCACCACTGATGCTTCAGACACTGCTATCGGCGCTGAGCTCGCACAACGACAAGATGACAGCACCTGGAAGCCTCTCGCATTCTTCTCCAGGAAACTAACGGTGGCTGAAAAGAACTACTCTACGCTAGACAGAGAACTCTTAGCTATCTATGCCGCGATCCACCACTTCCGTTATTTCGTAGAAGGCCGACCTTTCACCGTGTGGACGGACCATAAGCCATTAACTCAGATCATCACAAGTCAGACTGACCACCCACCCAGACGTACTCGACATCTCTCCTTCATCGCAGAGTTCACCACGGACATCCGCTATGTGAAAGGCGAACAAAATGTCGTTGCTGATACGCTCTCACGCATCTCTTCCTCAGCCAGCAAAGCCATATTGCAGGACCGATGCCAGATGGTTCACCAACCAATGGGCGTGGCAGCGGCTCAAGTTCCTGACATTGATTACACTCAACTAGCCCAAGATCAAATCGACTCCCGCAATGTACAAGCCTACCGCACAGCCATCAGTAACCTCCAAGTTCAGGACGTGAATCTCCCCAACACGGACATTACAATACTCTGCGATGTCAGCACCCGGCGACCTAGACCTATTGTGCCCCCACAGTGGCGCAAACGAGTGTTTGACGCAGTTCACGGTCTCTCACACGCCGCGGCCCGTGTAACACAGCGAGCTATGACAGCTCGTTTTGTGTGGCATCGCATCAAGTCGGACGTACGTGAGTGGTGCAGAACTTGTTTGGAGTGTCAGGCTGCCAAAGTACATCGACATGTCCGAGCACCTCTCGTCGAGCGACCGCCCCCGGACCGACGCTTTGGCAGTATACATGTCGATATCGTTGGACCCTTACCTCTCTCACAAGGTCGGCGGTATATCTTTACAGTCATTGATCGCTTTACTAAATGGGTCGAAGCTATTCCGATGTATGATATCACTGCTGAGTCCACGGCCAGAGCGTTCCTTCACGGCTGGGTGTGCCGCTATGGAGTGCCAGATGATGTAACATCCGATCAGGGCCGCCAATTCACCAGCACCCTTTGGACAGAACTACAACGGACGATTGGAGCGGCCGCGTACCGCACTACGGCATACCATCCACAAGCAAATGGTCATGTAGAGCGGTTTCATCGGTCCCTCAAAGCTTCTTTGATGGCTACGTTAATAAACAGCAATTGGATGGATGCTTTGCCGCTGTCCTTCTGGGATTACGCTCCTCCATGAAGGAAGATGCCGGAACTTCACCGGCTGAGTTGGCTCTAGGCCAAAACCTACGACTCCCAGGAGAACTCGTCGGAGACACTGACCGTGACGCTGTTCCCACAACAGACTTCGTCCAAAGGTTGCGCCGCACTATGGCCGACATGCGTCCAGCACCCACGAACTTCCACGGCAAACCCCAAGCTCATGTACCACGCTCACTTGCCCACACCTCACATGTCTTTGTACGGAACAACACTGTGCGACCTCCTCTCACCAAACCGTATGATGGTCCCTTCGAAGTTGTGGAACGCTTCCCAAAGTATTTTACTTTACAATTGGGCACAGAACGCAAGAACGTCTCTATCGACCGTCTGAAGCCGGCTCACACGCCCCAGGATTTTCGACCTCGGCATTCCTCTCACCAACCGTTCTGGGACGAGCCAGACATGATCCTGGATCCGGAATCTCCAGTAGTACCAGCCGAACCTCCCGACCAAGATGATGACATCCAAAGAACTCGATCAGGAAGGGTAACCAGACCGCCTACCCACTTTCAAGACTACGATCTTTCCGCTATACGTATCGCTCCTAGCCTCCCGGCTCAAGCTGGGGGGGCGGTTGTAGCGGACAGCAAGAGGTGGTAAGCGGTCACTCCAAGGAGGCGAACCTTAACGTGTCTGCCCTCCCCTTCTTCCCAAGACAAAGGAAAGAGGGAGATATATAACTACGTCTTAATATCAATATATAATATTTATACAGAATAAAGTTAGTATTACACGAGCCTCGGTCCAGTCATTAGTGGAGAGAAGGTTCTCCCACAGAGCCTTCCGAGGCGGATTTTTCACGACTGGGGCGGCGTAGAGGGACGGGGGAGGGTTCCCCTAGACGGAAATTCCGAGAGGAAGACCCTCCCGGCACCCGATTTATCAGCACAGCGGCATCTATTGGCAGAGTAGGCTAACTTTAATATTTATTAGTATTTAGCTCATTTTGCATCTTAAGAAGCACTCAGAGATGCCAAAATTTAATCACTTGTTCCTTTTGGCATTTCCAACAACTCAACAAAGTTTCATCCGAATCTGTTCCGTACTTTTTGAGTTATCCTGCTGACAAACAAACCAACAAACTAACAAACCAACGCTAGTGAAAACTAGAGACATATTTACACTCAGAGAGTGTGTACCTCCGCCAATCCCCACAACATTCCTATTCAAACATTCTCCCTTCACACGCCCGATTTTCTATCTCTAATCATGTTTCCTCTCTGTTAGCTCATTTTGCATATTAAAAAGCACTCAGAGATGGGAAGACGGAAGAAGTTTAAGCTACGTCACTGGGTTAACATAGTCCTGAGCTGATATATGAACAATAATACGTCAATGAATATTTTTTAGCGTTTGTTCTTTCCTACTCCCTGAATAGAGACCCCATTTCATTTAGTATTTTGCTCATTTTGCATATTAAAAAAGCACTCAGAGATGGGAAGACGGAAGAAGTTTAAGCTACGTCACTGGGTTAACATAGTCCTGAGCTGATATATGAACAATAATACGTCAATGAATATTTTTTAGCGTTTGTTCTTTCCTACTCCCTGAATAGAGACCTCATTTCATTATTATTATTAGTAGTAGTATTTTGCTCATTTTGCATATTAAAAAAGCACTTAGAGATGCCAAAATTTAATCAGTTGTTACTTTTGGCATTTCCAACAAGTCCACAAAGTTTCATTCGAATATGTTCAGTACTTTTTGAGTTATCCTGCTGACAAACAAACCAACAAACGCCAGTGAAAACAATACCTCCTTCGGCGGAGGTAATAAGGTTGGTGGGAGTGCATCGCCTCTTTATCTTCTTTGACAACTGCAAGTCTTCTCTCTATCGGTGGAATAGAAATAAGGAACAACTGATTGTTCTGCTTATAAATAATATAATAAACTAGAGGCATATATACACTCAGAGAGTGCAAACCTCCGCCGTCATGAGCCTTCGAGGTGGATTTTCACGACTGGGGAGGCGTAGAGAGACGGGGGAGGGTTCCCCTAGACGGAAATTCCGAGAGGAACACGCTCCCGGCACCCAATTTCACAGCACAGCGACATCTATTGGCAGAGTAGGCTAACTTGGAAAATTTAGTAGTATTTAGCTCATTTGGCGCCTTAATTCTGCACTCAGAGATGCCAAAATTTAATCACTTCTTCCTTTTGGCACTTCCAACAACTCCACAAAATTTCATCAAATCTGTTCAGTACTTTTTGAGTTATCCTGCTGACAAACCAACAAACTAACAAACCAACAAACTAACAAACCAACAAACGCCAGTGAAAACAATACCTCCTTCGGCGGAGGTAAATATACACTCAGAGAGTGCAAACCTCCGCCGTCATGAGCCTTCCAAGGCGGATTTTTCACGACTGGGGAGGCGTAAAGAGACGGGGGAGGGTTCCCCTAGACGGAAATTCCGAGAAGAAGACGCTCCCGGCACCCAATTTCACAGCACAGCGACATCTATTGGCAGAGTAGGCTAACTTGAAAAATTTAGTCGTATTTAGCTCATTTGGCGCCTTAATTCTGCACTGAGAGATGCCAAAATTTAATCACTTCTTTCTTTTGGCACTTCCAACAACTCCACAAAATTTCATCCAATCCGTTCAGTACTTTTTGAGTTATCCTGCTGACAAACCAACAAACTAACAAAACCAACAAACGCCAGTGAAAACAATACCTCCTTCGGCGGAGGTAACTAGAGGCATGTATACACTCAGAGAGTGTGTACCTCCGCCGATCCCCACAACATTCCCATTCAAACATTCTCCCTTTCACACGCCCGATTTTCTATCTCTAATCATTGTTCCTATCTGTTAGCTCATTTTGAATATTAAAAAAGCACTCAGAGATGAGGAAGACGGAAGAAGTTTAAGCTACGTCACTGGGTAACATAGTCCTGAGCTGATAAATGAACAATAATACGTCAATGAATATTTTTTTAGCGTTTGTTTTTTCCTACTCCCTGAATAGAGACCCCCTTTCATTATTATTAGTAGTAGTATTTTGCTCATTTTGCATATTAAAAAGCACTTAGAGATACCAAAATTTAATCACTTGTTTCTTTAGGCATTTCCAACAACTCCACAAAGTTTCATTCGAATCCGTTCAGTACTTTTTGAGTTATCCTGCTGACAAACAAACCAACAACGCCAGTGAAAACAATACCTCCTTCGGCGGAGGTAATGATCCTCTTAATGTTATATTCACAAATAAGACCAGAGATATATGAAACATAATATTTATATTGTCACACATGATTGGACTCTACTCTAAACTTTTACCGCCAAAAACATAGAATGGCATTCACGTCTTTACTCATTGTATAATCATTTGTGTATTTTCTTTAGATGAAAATTATAAATATATCTGATACCCATGATTGAACATAACTTGCCTATAAACCAGAACTGGGATTTGGTACCACCGATTCGGTATTCGTTAGATTTTATTATATGTATATCTATATATGAATACCGAATATCGATCAGTGTGGTAGATAAGAAAGAAAGATAAATTTATTTATGTATCTGTCCTGTGACTTTCGTCATATGCATTTAGTATCGGACAATTTATTACAAAAGACAATTATTGCTTAATTTGTTATAATTCTTTTTAGAGATTATTTGAAATTTAATACAAGTTATTTTTATATAAATCATATATGCACTAGGATTTAGCTGGAAATGGAAGGCAATAGCAAACAAATTATTTCCTTAACTGTCTTTATTATACGTTGTCCGATATGAAATGCTCTTTCAGCTCCGGAGTTGTTTATTTATTTTGCAAAGTTCAACTTATTTACACGAGGTAACAACGCTTCCAGTTCTAAATACCGATTTACATTTGGTAGTCGCAGCTCTGGATATAACATTTCCAACTAAAATATATCATACCATAGAGATACAAAGACTTAATATCTTATATGTTTTTTCAGATTATGCTACTTTTTCTTTCTTTCGCCATTCTCTGAATGAAACACTATCTTTATATCTGGTATCCATGATTAACCATAGCTTGTTTCTCAACTTATCCCCCCCCCCCCCCCCAAGCATAGCATGGCATCATGGTTTTACTCAACGTGTCCTTCTTTTTTCCTTTCATCAATCTATATTTTCCCTGATTTGCTCAAAAAATGAATTGCTTTAAGTTAATTAGAATGAATCCAGTTATATAACATGTAATGTTTTCTGTTCTGACAAATCCGTGTCTTCAGTAAATTGGAGATTAATTTTGGAAAAAAAATGTATTATCAAATAGCGAATGTTACCCGGCGCTGCCCGGGTTTTTACAACTTGACAATAGTCTGCAATGAAAAAAATCACACGAATAATTTTAGTGATGTGATCGCATGTGATTTTTCATATTAAAATCAGTTCCTTAAAAAGTCGTCATTGGGTCTTCATTGCCTTTTTCCGTTTTGTGTTCTTTATTGGGTGAGTATTTAAGCATCGAAGAAAGAAAGTATTTTGTAAGTCATAAAGTGTCGAAGATATGTATGGTAGCGATGAATACCAGAGATTGATCTCCGTTGATGGAGGAAAACAGCAAAGAGAAAAACTTAAATGGGAATGCAACTTCATATCTTAATCAAGAAAAGTTGAGAGTGATTGACACCACTTTCCATCTCTAGGTAATATCAAAATTTGATTAGCGCCATGTTAAAATATAAAAAGTTGTTATTTTCCACAAACTTTAAATTTGGGGGGAAAGACAGGGACAAAAAACAAATTTTTAAGTAATCATTTGGAAAATGAATTTTCCGGTAAACACTAAATAAAACAAAAACACGTCTTACTACCTCATAATCATCCACGGAAAATTTGATGAAAATCTAACTTGGCAATTAAAAAAATCGGCAAAGAACGTTTTGGCGAATAAAATAAGCATGGCAATGACGAATTTTCCGGGAGTTGACAACCCTACTAAAACACTCCCTGAGCTCTCAAAACTATTCACTGAAATTTTGTCAAGATCAAAAGAACCGTTCGGGAGATACAGGGAAACGAACGAACGAACAAATGAACGAGCGAACGGATTTCTTTTTTTTGTACATAAAGTTTATATATATACATATATATTGGCTGTTCTTATTTTTCAAATGTTTGAAAGTAAGCAACAGTGGATTTTCTGTTTCTTGGTGATAAAAGAAGACGACATACAAAGTTTAAACAAATCGGTCAACATTACAGGTTGCGCAACGAGATCAAATTGAAAATTTAGTAAAAATATAGTTTTCCCGCAATTTCTTGAAAATGATGGCGTTACGACTTCAATAATAATTATTAATTTAAAGGAATCTAATTTACTACCATCACGTCTCTTTTTCTTTCTCTTTCTATCCAGTAACAGTGGATACCAAGCGGTAATTGTATATTCTCATATCAAAGGATCACTTTTTTGGGAGAGTACGTGCAAAAATGTATTTGCTTATTTCTCTTAAAGTATGGGATTTTTAGAACACAAACATATCAAATGAAAGCTTGGTAAACCAGCTTTACTATTTTGGTATACTAAATCATGTCAATTTATTAAGTGGAGAATTATGTAATTAAAAAAACATATCTCGCGTTACAAAAGACGCATATAATGGATTATAAATGCGTCAGAGACAAAGTAAAATTTGAGAGGATACGTGAAGCAAGTCTAAAAAAACACATTTTTATTAATTTTTTTTCATAATCGATTTCTTATAAGTCAATACAGACTCGAATCATATGATGCAAACTCAGATTGTACTGGAATTCTGAATTGATAGAATGCATTAAGGTCATTTTGATTTATTTTTCAAAAGTGTACTAAACTTAAAACTACTATTTTACTCTGAAGCGAACAAGCATCTTCTACAGGCGAGTGAAGTTAATTGATACAAAAAGCTATGAAAATATGCTAACATTACACACTCCATTTTTCTTCGTTTTAAGAAAAACTGTACTAAAACTTTGTTTAGTAAAAAATATCAACAATACGTCTAGTAGTAAATTAATTTCTTTAAATTATTGTGGAAGTCGGTAACGATTACCATTTTCAAGAAATATGCGGAAAACTATATTTTTACTAAATTTTAAAACTTGGACCTCGTTGCGCAACACCCGTAATGTTGACCGATTTTGTTCAACTTTGTATGTGTCTTCTTTATCACCACGAAACATAAAATCCGCAATGTTGCTACATTTCAAACATTTGAAAAATAAGAACAGTCCTAATAGTATTATATATATTATATAATATAGTATATATATATATAAAATTAAAAAAAATAATAATATATAACCATATATAGATATATATTTATATATATATATATATAGATATATTATATATATATATATATATAGCTAATATATCAGGCTGGGAGCGTTCAGCTTTTTTGGCGTTCATGGGCGTTCCGTTCAGCGTTCAAAAAAATTAGCGTTCCGTCAGCGTTCCGTTCAATGTTTTGCGTTAAGCGTTCCGAGCGTTCAGCTTTCAAAATATTTAAAAAACGAATTTCCAAAAAAGTAATGCGTAGTGATGACGTTGTTTTGTTTTTAGAAAAGCATTCCCAAAAAAAGTATGCGTAGTGATGACGTTTTTTTTTTAAAGAGAATTTCCAAATAAAAGTACTGCGTAAGTGATGACGTTTATTTTTTTTAGAAAAAGAATTGCCTTTTTTTTTTTTTAAGAATTTCCAAAAAAAGTCAAAGAGAAAAGTGGGAAAAATGAACGTGACGCAAAACTCTTTTTTTTGCGTTAACGTCAGCGTTATTAAAAAAAAAGTGCGTTCCGTTCAGCGTTCCGTTCATTGAACGTGCGTTAGCTGAACGCCGTTCAATTTTGCGTTCCGTTCACAAGCTCTGATATATATTATCTATATAATACTTGGGCTGTTTGATGAAAGGAAAGATTCTTTTTTTACTGGTTTGCTCAAAGCAAAACAATCATATCAATCTACTTACTTGAGAGAAACAAATATATCTGCCAACTCGAGATTTCAAAGAATCGTGTTTTTACATTAATAACTCAAGCAAGAATACTAAACAATCAGGAATGTTTTCAAAACCCAAATACAAGTGGGATCGACTAATGTATTTATTTGCCGCGTGAATGAAGTAGTGGAAGTGTGTAGAGGAAATCGTTTTAGAACTACCTATTTATCTTCAAAGAGACGACAATGGGGAGGTTTGTGTTGCCCGGGTGCAAGAGTAGCTACAAACAAAGGGCAATGGGGAAAGATAAAAAGAGACGGTTTCATATTTTCCCCAAGGATGAGTCCTACGCCAACTCTGGACAAAGGCTGTTCCGCGAAAAAATACCTTCAAGACATTCTGCGTTGTGTGACGTTCATTCCATGCCTCCGATTATAAGCCAGAGTCTACTGACTCTAATCTATCACGTTCAACAGATCTGGAAAAACTCTTTGTCTTAAGATACTAAAAAAAGATGCCGTACCTTCCAATTTTCCAAATCTTCCTCACTACTATTCAAAAAGCCTCCACCAAAGCGTTCCTCCACTCAACCTCCTTCTCACGACTTCTTAATGAAAACAAGCGAATTTTAAAAAAGAATAAGGCTTTTGAAGAGGCAACTCTTTTTAACACTCGAAGTGCTCAAATAAAATGGATAGGACTTGCCTTCCGAGCGGCGTTCAAGAACATTATGATGAAAAAGATAAAGAGCTGGTGTTCTTCAAGATGAACATTAGTCATGGAGAACCGTCAATAGACATTCAGTCTAAAGATTAATGAATAAATTACAATCTTATATGTTAAGCAAACTTCCTCCTTAACCTTCTTTATTACCTCCGGCCGAAGGAGGTATTGTTTTCACTGGCGTTTGTTGTTTGTTAGTTGTTGGTTTGTCAGCAGGATAACTCAAAAAGTACTGCACGGATTTAGATGAAATTTTGTGGAGTTGTTGGAAGTGCCAAAAGAAAGAAGTGGATTAAATTTTGGAATCTCTGAGTGCAGAATTAAGGCGCCAAATGAGCTAAATACTACTAAATTTTCAAGTTAGCCTACTCTGCCAATAGAATGTCGCTGTGCTGTGAAATTGGGTGCCGGAGCGTCTTCCTCTCGGAATTTCCGTTAGGGGAACCCTTCCCGTCTCTCTATGCATCTCCCAGTCGTGAAAAATCCGCCTCGGAAGGCTCATGACGGCGGAGGTTTGCACTCTCTGAGTGTATATTTACCTCCGCCGAAGAGGTATTGTTTCAGTGGCGTTTGTGGGTATGTTTATTTGTTTGTCAGCGGATAACTCAAAAAGTACTGAACGGATTCGAATGAAACTTTGTGGAGTTGTTGGAAATGCCAAAAGGAACAAGTGATTAAATTTGGCATCTCTAAGTGTTTTTTAATAGGCAAAGAGCAATAATACTAATAATAATATGAAATGGGGTCTCTATTCAGGGAGTAGGAAAGAACAAACGCTAAAAAAAAATATCATTGACGTATTATTGTTCATATATCAGTCAGGACTATGTTAAACCCGTGACGTAGCTTAACTTCTTTCCGTCTTCCCATCTCTGAGTGCTTTTTTTAATATGCAAAATGAAGCTAACAGAGAGGAAACATGATTAGAGGATAGAAAATAGGGCGTGTGAAGTGAGAATGTTTTTGATAGGAATGTTGTGGGGATTGGGGAGGTACACACTCTCTGAGTGTAAATCTTATTTCTTTGCTCTCTCCTCACTCATTATTCACCAAACACACCTACTTATGGAACATATATGATTGGATTGTAATTCTGTTAGTGATTCATTAGGTGGGAATCGGCGGAGGTTTGCACTCTCTGAGTGATATATGCCTCTATTATTTCACTGGCGTTTGTTGGGTTGTTTTCAAAGGTAACTCAAAAAGTACGGAACGGATTCGAATGAAACTTTGTGGAGTTGTTGGAAATGCCAAAAGGAACAAGTGATTAAATTTTGGCATCTCTAAGTGCTTTTTTAATATGCAAAATGAGCAAAAGACTACTAATAATAAATAATAATGAAATGGGGTCTCTATCAGGGAGTAGGCAAGAACAAACGCTAAAAAATATTCATTGACGTATTATTGTCATATATCAGCTCAGGACTATGTTAACCCAGTGACGTAGTTAAACTTCTTCCTCTTCCGTCTTCTGATTGCTTTTGTAATATGCAAAAAAGAGCTAAAGAGAGGAATAATGATTAGAGATAGAAAATCGGCGTGTGAAAAGGGAGAATGTTGGAAGAGAATGTTGTGGGGATCGCGGAGGTCACCTCTCTGAGTGTATATATGCCTCTAGTTACTCCGCCTAAAGCGTTAAAGGAAAGTAGCGCATCGAAGACAAAACATATATTTTTCTTTTTTTTATCAGACCCTCAATGCATTTTTCTCCACAAGAGGCGCTGTAGGCGATTAGGTGAAATAGTAGGGTTGTTTCATTAACATAATTTATTAATGTTATCTTATATAAAAGGGACGCCCAAGGATCGAAAGATTGATCCATCTCTATAGTTATGACAAATTTGTTTATATATGACGTAATCTTATTCAATTATATTTTTGAAATGCAATAAACTATAATCTATAAGTGCCAATGATCGGTGCAATCGCAGATATTTCGTTGGACCTTCTAAATGTGACAGTTGACAAGACCGCCGGTTTCGTGTCCCACGCTGCAAGGTCCTTTACCACTTAAAGAGTTGAAGATAAGTTGTCGACATCCATGAAGGCCGGAGCTCGAAAGGGATCATGATCTGGGTGCCTCCTCCAACGGTAATCATACTTTCTAACGACAAGAAAAGGGAGCTCTCCCAAGACACCTCCATCATGAAGGAGGCTTTGTCCCTGAAGATAGTCAGGATATGTATTTCCTGTCGCTCTATGATCGAGAATCATAGCAACCGATGATGATATATCTGTTCCTTCAATTTAATATCTCTGCATTTTTTCTCCTTCATTGTTTTATAACTATTTGAGAACTACAGACCTCATGATTCATCTCAGCGCCTTTTATATCAAGAGAGGATGATATAAGTCGCCTTCGCTTTAGGCATCTTTTACGGGAATGGTACAATTGAAAGGAACTCATGACGTTCTTGACATTCTCGTTGTCGTAAAGAACGACTTTAAGGAACTTGAGTATTTAATTTCACTGATAAAATAATCTAAAAATAAATCACAAAAATGCGATTGCCAAAATTAATCATAAACATCTCCGATTTTCTCAGATCAGTATATCTCCACGACACTCATCAACGAACTCCTTGCCTAACAACTTGACAAAACTCTCCTTCCGGAGGGAAATCAGCGAGACAATATTTATTCTTCCCTAAACCTTAGGACAAAATAAGTTTATTCAACTAGAGTGGGATGGGAGGAAAAGTATTTGAAATATAAAAAACTATGTGGTATATAATACAGGCGTGTATAATGATCAAATCCATTTAATTTAATTGAAAACTACTTTTAACTTACCTTGTTGAAAACAATATTTTTTTCATATTGATTAATGAATATTATATGTTTGCGTTTCTTTCAGGTCGTCTGCGGACTATTTATCATCTTGCCATAGTGATTAATCTGGAGAACGGTTTTATGCTTCCCAAGTTTCTTGGATCTGGTGCATCTCTCCTCTTTTCTATAGTTTGACTAAATTGCCTTGGGTTTCCGCCCATATCATTTAAGACCTAGACCTATAATTTGAAATTAAGTGTTACAAGTTTTATGCATTTTATAAATTATATTATACATGTTTTGAAATAAACTATTTGCAAAATATTTATGACTATTCATTTTAACGATAACAACAAAAACATATTTACAGAAACGTTCAATTATTTAAATGTCATCTATTTGCCATACTTTTGGAGCCTAGTTGACTGTTGTATTTGCCGTAATTTTTGATCTCTTGCGCTTTTTAAAAAGTTTTCGCGAAAATTACCAATCTTAATCTAATGAATCGGTTCATGAGCTTATCTTTTAACGAATAGCAAGACGGAATCAAATAGAAGTCTTTAGTGATAATATCACAAGCATTTTTATTTTATTCGAAAGGTTTCTTTTTTGAGCTTTATATAAATCTTCTTTCATGTTTCTTATGGATTTTTCTATAGGTAATATAACATTTTGGAAGACATCATTTGAACAATAGACTAAACTCTGTCCTGTGTAATCAGATAAATTAATAAGTTTGGTTAATTCGTCGTCATAGTTTTCATTATTGGTGCTTTTTAAAACCGATAAGCATGATTCACAATGTGAATCATATTTTTCGACTTTAAAAATTATATACCCCGACAAGTAATATAAAATATTAATTTCACTTTTTGACAGTTGGGGTGCACTGGATAAGTTTAGTATAAATTGCGGAATAAAATCAGCATCCAAGAAATTATGCTTTTGTTCAGCATACGAATCTTTTAAGTCAAATATCTCAGCTAAAAAAGATGAGTCATCATAATTGTAATTACACGATTTTATATCTTTCATGAACTGGCTTAAACAAATTAATCTTAGGATATATTTAAATTCTTTTGCAGAAGGAGAAGGGTTTGTGGCTCTTATCATGCTAAAAACATTTTCCAAGCAGTCCGATGATAAATGGGAGGTCATGACAAATTTAAGACCTCCACGAAGCAGTTCATCTTGAACGTCAATAATTGGCATGCTCGTTAGAATTGATCCAGTTTGAGTTGGTTTCTAACAAACTCTACTGTTGGATTTTGAAATAATTTTATTTTTTTATGATATTTATAAAACCCATTAGAAAAACGATTACATTCTCATAATGAGTTTCATTTTCAAGACTAAATGCATATACTATTCGTCTTGAGCATACAAGTTCATACCATTTTTTCAATGTGTCGATGAACCAAGCGGTGGTTAGCACGCACTTGTCACAAATACTTTCTTTAACCATATATCTAAGTGTCCGGCTTACCTCATTAGACCAAAAATTCTAAGCCGGACCAACTTTCATTTTATCATAATGACTAACATTTATTGTACTCAAATCAATTTGCAAGCGAGTTTTAGTACAAAATCTCTTCGAAAATTAGCCACCATTTCGAAATGTTGTAAAGTTATTATATTTGAACTTAGATTCTCTGATTGAACAATCTCCTGAGATAAAACGATATCATTGGAAAAAAGGAGATTTCGCCAATTTTTAATTAAGTGTGACGGATCAGCAATAAAATGAATGTTTTTAGATTGATCTACTGGATGATTGACTTTATTGATGTATTTTGATTTTATTCCACAATTTATACCAAATCATTTCCACATTGCCAATTTTGTGACCCCATGTCAGATGAAATGCTTATGATGTCTATTCCTATTTTATGAGACATCTGAATTATCTCAGTGATAATTGGACCTAAGCTTGTGCCATCATATGCATTTGGATTAAAATAATAGCCCACTACTTGCTTCCATCTCACAGAGGAAACACCCGAAAGCATGACTACAAGGGCTTTTGTTGCATCACCTGTAGAATGAGGCAAAGTTGATTCGCCCATTATGGAGCCACTTTTAGTGTCGTAATCCAACGAAACTTTGACAGAGCATTCGTCTAATGTTAATGATGCCTTCCTGTCAATATTGGACATACTCCTTACTTTAATTTTTAACATTTCGAAGACTTCAAAGGCAATTC
Source organism: Caligus rogercresseyi (assembly GCA_013387185.1). NCBI lineage: Eukaryota > Metazoa > Arthropoda > Copepoda > Siphonostomatoida > Caligidae > Caligus > Caligus rogercresseyi. The sequence continues at coordinate 16,377,538 of CP045890.1, forward strand.
CATCATTAAACATAAAAAACTCGTTTTTTTGTAAAGTTGTAATGCAGGGAAGGGGCAAATATTCTCTCAATAGTTCATATCCTGACTTTCCACAAGCCATTCGTAATTTCAGAGCATCCTTGATTGATTCATTAGAAAAGATTAGGTTTTTTGAATTTTTATGTTTTAAATTTTTCAATAAATCTGAGTTAAAACCTTTCAACTGAAAAATACTTTCCTCTTCAAGACGGCATATTTTTTTGCGCACAGTTTTGATAGTTTCTTTCAATGAAGATAACAGATTTTTTATGTTTGATATCTTTCAAATACGTATGGCAATCATGACATATAGTTTGAACAGTGATCTCTTTTAAATCAATTTTATCGGATATAATATTGGCTGTAACTTCTTCAGGGTTTTGCATTTTATTTGGTAATGAAATCATCGCCTGCTCTTCAGTAAACGAAGGGGGGATGGAGACCACCTCTTCTTCGGAACGTTGATTTTTCTTGCTGTAAGTATGATCAGATTGAGAGAGAACTTGAATCCTCGGAATTGCTTCAAGTGTTAGAATTTTCTTGCGCATTGTTGTATTTGGATGAAACATGCTTGCTTCAAAATGTTTTTTGCAAATCATTGAAGTAGGAGTTGGTTTCCAATGAGAAGGATATTTTAGACTGGACAGCCATTGTTTCCTTCTTGTAATCTCGTTGGGGCTTTTCGGAAATGGAAACCGGAAGAGCTGAACGTTGCCATAATTTTCTTTGAATTTCTTTGAAGCGAAATAGTTATATTA
>CP045890.1:16378413-16389778 GCA_013387185.1 Caligus rogercresseyi
ATTTCGCCTAAGTCGAACAGATATTATTACAGTAAAACATACATAACAGAAGAAAATAACTTCACTTAAGTCGAAGAGGGCGCTCACTTTCCAAAAACACAGCCCGCATGCACTGCGCCTGCCGTTCACACTGTGTATTACAAGGAAGCAGACACAGATGGTTGAAGTGGAGAAAATATTGAACACTTAAGAAAAATTGTAACTCGAATTTAGCCTTAGTCGATTGTTTTTGCCACAGTCCCGAGAGAATCGACTTAGGCGAAGTTGACTGTATTATATTATTTTTCTGTTTTAGTGTTTTATATTCTTACTAAATTAAAATATTCAATATAAAACTTCAACTAACCTGATCCAATTTACTCATAATGAGATCAATTTAGAGAAAAATTATTGATGTTGAAATATACCACGTTTCCCTAAAGAATAATAACTACTGAAAAGGAAGTACCTACTTATGTAAAGAGTTACCCTTCTATGTAGTTTCTAGTATCCTTGCATAAAAGCACCCTTAGACATATACAAATGCATGTTGAGGAATGTACTTCCTCTCCTTCATTTTTACGATCAGAGGTTTCTCCTTAACAGAGCCATAAAAAACTTATAGGTCTCTGGTTCATAAGCCTTATGTTATGATTTTTATAAAATCTAAAATCTAGATCAGGATTTGGCTTATGACTTGTCCTGTATATATTTTTAGGTTTCATAAGAAACTTGACTGCATTTCATTCATTTGAAAATTATACTTACTCTATGAAATGCATTTTTGTACTCTCCTGAAAAATAGTACTTTTAACAAAAAATGAGCAAAATATGACCTTCAATATTTCCCGCTTCAAAAAGGCAGCTTATTTTGCGTGGGCAACATGTATGCCAATCAGACTTTTTGTCCACATTAACCATTACTTTAACCGTTTATGGAAGCGCTGCCTAAATCAAAATTGGAATGGAGAATAAATATATAAACACGTTTTTAGCTCATTTCTACCCTATTTAAGGGTCCTTGGGTACTCCCAGGGCAGTCTTGTACGCAGAGATTGGGCGAATTGTATATATACAACGTCCATATTGCTTATTGTCGGTTATTATTATAAGTAGTAATGAGTTACGGGACTTCACTGACCCATTTTGGCGTTTATTGATTTTTTTAAATATCAATAATTAGATTGTAATGATCAATATATATGCAAAAAATATAAAAAAAAGATATTTAGAGGTCTTAGCCGATTTTTTCTTTTATAAAATCTCATCGAAATATTCCTGGAGCTTGACGTTGCTCACACCAGCCATCGATTTGAATATACAAGGATATATAATTAAATATGGACGTTACAAATATAAAGTTCACCCAACCTCTGCGTACAAGACTGCCATGGGAGTACCAAAAAGATGATCCTAAGTTTTTTTTTGTATAGTTTTGAAATTATTTGAAATTCCTTTGGATAATATTCCTTTGTTGTTGTTTTAATATTTAATTCTTAACCTATAAATAGACACGTACAAACATGCTCATTTAAGTAAGATATCATTAACATAATCGGACAGGCAAAACTGTTGTCATTATTAAATAAAACTATTACTTTTCTCGTCAACTCAGAGATAAGAATATCATCCATAAAACACAGCGTCTTTTCTTATTTTCCTTGATAAATGATATTTACAAATCATTTGTATATTACAATATTTCTTATAAATTTTATAGAGTAACTCTTAAAACTCAGGAACAAATGAATGTTTATTTAATTTAAAAAAAAACAATATTCATTCTATACCGATGAAACGAAAGAAAATAAAGAAAATGGGGCTATCAAATGTTAAATGATTGATATTGGTGGGTTTGTAATGAGCATCAGAAAAGTATCTTGGTTAGCTTAATACTTTAAAAGCGTCATTTGCATGTCATCGATATCGGTATTCGGTAGATTTTATTGTATATCTACAGTATCGATCGATATTCGGTACGGTAGATTAGAAAAAGAGATAAATTTATTTATGTATCTGCTTTTACTTCTTCATATTCATTTAATATCGGACAGTTTATAACAAAGGACAATTAAATACATCATCATTTGTTATAATCTATTAGAGATTATTTGAAATTTAATACATACTAATCTTATATAAATGTACTTGGATTTTGTAGGAAATGGAAGGCTATAGATTTTTTTTCATTTACTGCCTCTTATTGTCCGATATTAAATGCACTTTTAGGTACTCTAGTATTCAATACATATCATTAGCTTATATTGAATGTCTATTTATGTATCTGCTCTATAATACTATAAGTTGTATTTGTTTATTTTTTTGCGAAGTTCAAGTTCTTCACACAAGGGAACACTTGGGCAAAGCGACAGTTGAACGATGCTTCTCTGCTATTGAAGGAAATAAGCTCTCTATATCTTTATGTCTCTATGTGAATGTCACAAAAGTCATACTTTCAAATATACAGTACCGATTGTCAATCGGTACGATATCTGGTAGTTTCTACCGAATATCATATAATCGGTTCGATATTTGAAATCTACCGTCGGTAGTATCGAATACCGATTTACATTTGGTAGTCGCAACTCTGATATTTATTTAGTGCAATTGATATTCTTGTTACTTTTCTTAGTTTTCTTTTGGTCTTTGGTTTTCAATTTTTGTATTTGAAATCTACCGTCGGTAGTATCGAATACCGATTTACATTCGGTAGTTGCAGCTCTGATGTTGTTAAATCCTACTTTTTGTGTGTTCTAAAAGTTTAAAAGCGAACTTGCTTTGTTATCCGTTGGCACACTTGATTTCGTCTTTGTATTATTTTTTTCGCATCAAACCGAAAATTTTGAGAAAATTTAGATGGAGTAAACTAAAGGAATAAGTAACTTATTTCTTGCAATAACTGTTGTTGCATGCTTATACTCTACCAACTCAATATAATCTAAGTTAATGCATTCACAATTAAATAAACAAAATACAAGCCCACAAAAACATAATACTATGGCCACATTTAGTTCAGTAAAACAAGTTATGACCTTCATATTAACTTTGAAGAAATACATAGTTAGGAAAGGATTGCAGGGGGGGGGGGCTAGGTAGTGGTAGAAATACTAAGAAGTAAGAATCATATTTAAACGATTATAATGATGAATTTAATCGATATATCGATGTTCTTCGACTTCATATAGATTTGTTATGATTAAGGATATATATTTTCCGTTGGTGAAAGCTTCATTTTTCTTAATGCACGCGGTCATCCATGAAGTTGTCCTTCATGTAAAAAAACATGCTATACATGAAAGGGCAGTTGGCAAGTCTATATGCACATTATTTTTGTGATAAGAAGTAATGCATTTAATAATAATAATAATAATGCAAGTGATATTAAACTTTGCACATCGTTCGAGTTGGAATTTGAAAGAAAAAGTTTAACGTAGTAATTATTATTAATCACTAGCAAAGTGTGCCCAATTGCTGTATTAAACGGTATCGGGAGATGTGGATATTAACCATCTATAAGATATAGAACTCACTAGTCCATGTCCCGGCAACGAAACAGCATATAATATATATATTATGTTTTTGTTATTTAATAATTGATGAAATAATGTGATCCCGACAACGCTAAGGATTATATATTTTTTTATGTGTTACACACTAGCATTTCAATCCTCCGCTACTGATTGAAATTCATATTATCTGTAGCGGTATGTGGTAGTTTTATAAAAACAAAAATGATTGCTGTAGCGAAAATCTACCATCAGTAATACCGATCTTCCCAATATTTATGGGTAATCCCTCTGCATAAAGTTGCTTCAAAACAAATGTAGGTAAAAGTATGTCATGTATTGGAATTGATTGCTGCAAAATAACGTGCCTAAAATTCGTAGTCTTCTCTCTATTGATATGACATAATCAAATTTCACTGTATGAACAAAATACATTGAAAGCCAAGGAGCAGTACGCTTTTTTTGCAACCCACATTTTTATTTATTTGCGTTGTATCTAATGTAGAAGAACTTATATTTATCGGAGCTATCAAAACAGGTGGAATGTGATAGTTTATAAGAGTCTAATGTAGGCCTAATGGGGATTAAGTTTAGTGAAAATGTAATAAATTCCTCAACACTAAAGAGTTGTTCCTCCATGAAAAATAATTGTGTTTACAACTCTGACGACAACACGCTCAATATATTTGAAAATCGGCCAAGGTTACGCTGGCTTAGTGCAGTTTAGCCAAGATTAACAACTCCCCTTTCATAAGAGTGGAAATTAAACTGACTTACAAACGACTTGCTACGCTATAAAAAAAAAATATATATATAAATATATATAATATATATATATATATATATATATAATATATATATATATATATATATATATATATATATATATATATATATATATATATATATATATATACATAAACATAGTTAATGTCTATTATTTGGGAAGGAAAAACCTTGATCTCACTGAAAAAAATATTTTGGATTCTAACTAAATATTTTCCATTTCAAACCATCAGCTCGAATTGGTTTTTGAAATAAAGTTTTAAGCCGTAGTTTCCAATCCTGTACGGTAGTTTAGCTTGTTTACTTTTGTTGATTTGTAATAAGGATGGTAATTTTGTTTGGGTCTTTTGTATGATTATATTTTTACTACATCGACTCGATGGTTTCTTTGATTTTTTCTGGCACCTGTTAGGAGATGTGGCTCTGATGTATAAATATATTCAAAGAGGGACAGTATCTACATATTCTATGAGAGGTAAATCATTACTTTGAGCATATATACAGAGCCCCGCCGATATAATGTTTTTTGGAGACCGATGCCAATTATTAAGGTACAAAAAAACGAAAATTGATTGACACGTTGGATACCGTGTTCTCGTTTGTGAGTGACAGTGAATGTTTGTTCGTATCACTAACAAATGAGTGACACTTTAATTTTGGAATTATCTTCATATCAAACGAGCCAAAACAAAATGTATAATTTTTCATTAAACTTTTCCAGCTCCCACGCCCTTGCTTTGCATAAACAACAAGAACGGCTTGAGGGCTCAAGCCGTACTCTATATATAATAATTAACGTTTTTTAAGAATATTTTATTGATTATTATCATTAATTCTCCTGAGGAAAACTATTAAGAGTTCTACGTAAATTTTAGGCACGATATTCTCTAACTATGAATATACTCGTTCTTATTCGTAAAATTGACTCATTTCCATGCAACTTATCGATCTTCAGTTTAAAGAAAATATATTTATGACATTGGACACATCTTCTTGTTTCACTCAATTTATTTTTATTTATGTTAGACTTAGGGATATATTATATGCAGATAGTTCTTGAATTGTCTGACAATGAGGTAAATGAGGCTATGACAAGGTATCTTCCTCTCTAACTTCCCTATATCATTTCATATATTGTCCAAAATATCATTTTAAGAATGTCCACGGGTACTATGAATATAAAATTTAGAGGCCAATACAAATAGTACAAAATACTTGGCATGCAATTAGTTATCTACGCATTTTACATTATCTATATAATCATTTGTTCACATACAATATTAAACTTGTTATATTTTCATGTCAAAAAGAAGGGATAAAAATGAGAAAAAAAATAAAATGGGCCTCTGGATCAAAAACAACTGCCATATTGAGTAATTATCAGGCTTGTGAACGGAACGTAAAATTGAACGGCGTTCAGCTGAACGCACGTTCAATGAACGGAACGCTGAACGGAACGCAACTTTTTTTGAACGCTGAACGCAAAAAAAAGAGTTTTGCGTTCAGTGTTCAATTTTCCAAACATTTCTTGGACTTTTTTCGGGAAAAAATCACGTCATCACTGTTTTTGGAAATTATTTATAAAAAACGTCATCACTACGCATTACTTTTTTTGGAAATTCTTTTCTAAAATAAACGTCCTCACTACGCATTACTTTTTTTGGAAATTCTTTTCTAAAAAAAAGTCCTCACTACGCATTGCTTTTTTGGAAATTCTTTTCTAAAAAAACGTCCTAACTACGCATTACTTTTTTTGGAAATTCTTTTCAAAAAAAAAAAAAACGTCATAACTTTTCTAGAGATTCTTTTCTAAAAAAAAACGTCGTCACTTTTTAAATATTTGAACGCTGAACGCAAAAACATTGAACGGAACGCTATTTTTTTAACGCTGAACGGAACGTTGAACGCAAAAAAGCTGAACGCTCACAAACTAATTATTAATACCATTATCAATTGAGCTGACTATATTTATGCTTGTAGGTTCAAATTTTCAGATTACTTTACATAATAAAACTCTTAAAAAGACAAGATATTTAACATTTGAATCCTAAAGCCAAAAGAAGTAAAGAAAGAAAGTAGAATCATGTCAATTCCGTAACCGCCCAATTCGTCCTTTCCATTTGTCCCTGCCCAAATTGTCCCTGTCCAAATCGTCCCGTGCCCAATTCGTCCTTGTCCAATTCGTCTAGACCCAACTCGGCCAATGGACTTTCGGGTACTGCCAAACACAGTGATGGGTTTGGGGTTTCTAACCCTCGGCCAATGGACTTTCGGGTCCCGCCAAGCACAGTGATGGGGTATTGGGGTTTCAACCCTCGGCCAATGGACTTTCGGGTCCCGCAAAGCACAGTGATGGGTATGGGGTTTCAACCCTCGGCCAAAGGACTTTCGGGTCCCGCCAAGCACAGTCCGTTGGGGGAAGGTTTGAAACCTCAATACCCCTTCACTGTGCTTGGCGGGGGCCCGAAAGTCCATGGCCGAGGGTTAGAAACCCCAATATCTCATCACTGTTCTTGGATGGGTCCGAAAGTCCTTTGGCCGAGGGTTAGAACCCCAATACCCCATCACTGTGCATGGCGGACCCGAGAGTCCTTTGGCCGAGGGTTAGAAACCCCAATATTCATCTGGTGCTTGCGGGACCCGAGAGTCCATTGGCCGAGGGTTAGAAACCCCAATACCCTATCACTGTGCTTGACGGAACCCGAGAGTCTATTGGACGAGGGTTCCCTGAAGCTAAGGAACTCCTCATGAATGAATTTAGGGGTATGTCTTCTTTTCTGGGGAAAAGTGAGGACGAGTTGGGTCTAGGACGAATTGGGCACGGGACGATTTGGACAGGGACAATTTGGGCAGGGACGATTTGGGCAGGGACAAAATGGAAAGGACGAAGTGTACGTGACCCAAATAATTTCCAAAGCGTAAGTATCATTTTCCAAAAGTTTATAAACGAAAGAACAAAATATTTTTTGAAGAAGGGGAAGAAATCAACTCTTGAAGATACTTTTTGAATTTTGAAATTCTGAAAAAATACATAAACAAAGGAACACGTTAAAAAAAGAACATCAGAAGACGAGTTTAGCCCACCTCGATTAATTTGATCTAAAAGTTTACTTTCATCATCAATATTTCTAAGGAGAATAATTTACATCGAATTTTTATTTAAAGATGTCAATAAATGTGGCAAGAATGACAGGCTATAATTTTACATAAGGAATGCGCGATATGACCAGAACAAAAGTAAACTATAGATACGTCATTATATATTTAAATGAATCTTTAAAAGTAAAATGTTTTAAATTAGAAAATATATTTAAAGAAGAAGATTAATCTTTTCATTTGTTTAATTTATATCCTCAGAAAAATGATATTTTAGATCTTCAGTGAAATTTGCAATCCAGTTTCTAAATTCAAAGATGAAGAAGTTCCGTAAGGTGACGTATTGTAGGTAATGTGATAACTTCTTTACGTAGATCTCTATAAAGACTCGTTGAGAAACCTTTCCAGGACATAGATAAGGCGTACAAGGCAGGACTGTATTCCGTTGTTGGGGACATTTAAACAAGAAGGATAATGTTCAATCAAAAAGTTTAATTTCTTCTCTTTGCTTCGTCCAAATGGGGCAAGATATTGTCAAATGATTAAAGCTGTGTTTAATCATTTTCCAAGCTAAATAGTTGATTGGGGAAGAGTGGATGTCAATGAATTTAAGAAGGCCAAAATATTAAGAAGGGTGTCACATTTTGTAATATGATTGTTCTTGTGATATGTTCGAGATGATTAAAAGATAAATCACTATCTTTCACCCTGAAAAATACAACATAGCAGGGAATAAAGTCATCGTGGTTGTATGAATCAGTATTAATAAGAAAACACTGAGGAATCGTCAAGTTTTGCGTAACAGGACTAGCACCCCCCCAGACAATCACCCCCTGGACTAGCACCCCGGACATTTACCCCCCGTTAGTAATATTATTATTTCTTAAAGTCCACTTATGAAGTTAACTATGTTTTCCAGCTATTAAACAAAGGTGACGTCACTGGTAAACCACTTTCTTGATCCCTTTTCTGCTGCTTGCGAAGACTAATGGGGACTTTGTTATCTTTAAAAAATGCCGTTTTCGGGTATGAAGAAATGAATATAATAAATTGAGAATAAAATTATGTCAACTATTTGAGTGGATGAGTTTTTGATCATAGTCTTCGATTTAGGACAAGTGGTTCCTTGATGAAATCTTAGAAAATAGCTTAGGACTTGTAGTGACGTCAGCTTGGGTCATGGGGGAGTGTTTTGAAGAGCCACGCTGCCGACGTGCGGTTCAGTTGAAATATAGATATTAAGTGAGTGAAGTGTTTTATATAATGTCTAGAAAAGGGAGTCAGACGACCTCGGGATTGTCGTCAGAAACACAAGCTATCACGGCCTGTCTAATTTAAAATTAGTAGACGTGTACCTGTAGTTCTTTATTCTCTAGTGCCTTGATTTCAATTAACTGTATTTCTCATAAGGGATTTAACATTACACTTTTTTATAATAACGTCTCATTTTACTATTTACAACTTATAATTCAATAAAATCCTCACACGCCCCCGTGATCTCAAAATCATTAACGTGCATAACACATATACTGAAGCTAAGATCAAATTTGGTAGTCCAAATGAAAGTCATTTAAATAAGAAGTAGCGCGCCTATTCCTCAGGGGCCTTGCATCTTCTGACGTCCACTATCCTCGTATTCCCCTTTCCATGATCTATCTTCTCCCATTTTCTGTCTAGTTCATCCTCACATTTGGAGTACCGTCGACCCGATGTTAAATCTTGAATTCACGCCAGTTACCTTTCCAGTAGTCCATTGTTGGGCACTTAGCGTTTGGTGGCTTAACCCACACGGTATCCCCAGTAGCATACTCGACCGAGAGACACAACAACAAAACTCAACAAACAACTGTCCCCCGCCGCCGCAAACAAACGAAAACGACACTTTGAAACTTTGTTTTTCAACCGAGAGACAGACAACAACAACTCACAAACAACTGCCATCAGCGGGATGACTCCATCTTCTACTTAGATTCACAAGGAATGATCCATCCACTTTTGACCCAACTCAACAAAACAACTGCCATCAGCGGGATGACTCCGTCTTATACTCTTGATTCGTTTAGAGGCACAGAATCCTTACTTTTAAGACCGTATTTTTCTCAGATGAGACTCCGTCTTCTACTCTTTCTTCATATCATCTCGATTATTCGGATCATAGACTTTGTCCAACTCCTTCCTGAAGAGTACTTTGAGCTCATTTTCATCCCACGGCTTGTCCCCATTGAGGTCATGCATGGCGAAGAAGTCTTGGATCCCAGTCCTCTGCCTCATGTGATCCTGTTCTCCCAGACTTCCTCCAGATGATCCTTGGTCATGGGGTGGTTCACTTTGTCATGCTTCTTATGCCGGACACGGGGCCCGTCCAGCTTCACACGCTCCTTCTCACGGTCCTCCTCCTTCCGATGTGACGAGGCGGCTCTCGTTCTCAAACTTCTTCTCCATCTCGTAGCGCTTGAAGTCATCCGCCTCGCTTCCGATCCGCCTCTTCAGATCACGCGTCGTGGATTGAATCAGACGCTTGAGGTCCTCCACCTCAAAGCGCACGGAGTCGATCTGAGGTGCTCCGGGGCCATGATGTGCTTCCGGTCCAGTCCCATGTTGAGCTCGTACTGTCGCATGGCCGCGTTCCGGAGGCGGTCCAACTCACGGCGCTTCACATCGTCCAGCAGGAACGAATGTGATGACCCACCAGCTCCAACTCATGTGCAATGCTACCATCCTTGATCTTATCCGCATCCACGGACTCCAGCTTCTTACGGAAATCGGGTCGCTCTCAAGGATCTGAACCACTTCCTGGAGGTAGCGGTTGTACTCAGGCCTAATTCGACGTCAGAGACGTTCACATTGGGTACAGGATGTTCACTGGGTACATCAGTATCGATGAGGCCCATTAACTCCCCCCATTGATAGTGAGCCTCCTTAATATATGATGCGCTTGTCCTCGGGACGGGAGGGTGCTCGCGCTGACACACTCCATTTTTGCCTGTTCCTGGCAAAAGCGAGCTATATGTCCCTCCTTCCCGGAAACAGTCCAGGGCCTGGGCCTCATTCACCCTCTTTATGTTATCTCGAGGTTCGACGCCCAAGGATCGATAGCTTGATCCTCTTAAGCCGTGTAATTGTTTATATATTCTAACTTATTTCAATTGTATTTCTAAAGGAATAAACTATACATTTATAAGTGCCAATGATCGGTGCAATCGCAGATATTTCGTTGGACCTTCTAAATTGTGACAGTTGACAAGACCCGGTTCCGTGTCCCACGCTGCAAGGTCCTTACCACTTAAGAGTTGAAGATAAGTTGGCGACATCCATGAAGGCCGGAGCTCGAAAGGGATCATGATCTGGGTGCCTCTCCACGGTAATCATACTTTCTAACGACAAGAAAAGGGAGCTCTCCAAGAAACCTCCATCATGAAGGAGGCTTTGTCCCTGAAGATCGTCAGTAAGGAATGTTACTGCGCTCTATGATCGAGAATCATAGCAACCGATGATGATATATCTGTTCCTTCAATTTAATATCTCTGGCATTTTTTCTCTTCATTGTTTTATAACTATTTGAGAACTACAAGACCTCATGATGCATCTCAGCGCCTTTTATATCAAGAGAGGATGATATAAGTCGCCTCGCTTTAGGCATCTTTTACGGGAATGGTACATTGAAAGGAACTCATGGACGTTCTGAATTCTCGTTGTCGAAAGAACGACTTAAGGAACTTGAGTATTAATTTCATGATAAAATAATCTAAAAATAATCACAAAAATGCGATTGCCAAATTAATCATAAAACATCTCCGATTTTTCAGATCAGGTATATCTCACGACACTCTCAACGAACTCCTTGCCTAACAACTTGACAATAAATACTTCCTCCGGAGGGAAAATCAGCGAGAAATATTATTCGTCCCTAAACTTAGGACAATAAGTGTATCCAACTAGAGTGGGATGGGAGGAAAAGGATTGAAAATATAAAAAACTATGTGGTATATAAACAGGCG
>CP045890.1:16389878-16430040 GCA_013387185.1 Caligus rogercresseyi
ATAGACTTTTATAGTGAATTATAATGCAGATACACCGACAAAACCATTAGTTTCATTTCACAACACGTCTTAGAGCATAAATACATTAAATAGTCTCAATTTTTGACGTCGCTAAGCATGGTTTAAAAAATGCAACAACTGTTATATTAAACATTTAGCTATTGACTGCAATATGAACCACTGATGATTTAAATTTCAAGAGATAATGCCTTGTCATTATTTCTTATTTACCCTCGATATTTATAATAATGATAATAATATAATTATTTTAAGACTTTATCGACAAATGAAAACTTACTTATAATATTTTAAGTATTTTGATAGCCACCCACAAGGACAAAAAGTAAATTTATATCAATTTAAGTTGAAGTAACATTTTACTTCATAAAAATTACCCATCCCAAAAGTTTTTAAAGTCATTTTAGAGAACAAGAACAAACGAAATAATGCAAACAAAATAATTTTTATTTTCAGTATGTTTATTCTTAACTATTAATAAAAATATCGACAGGCATAATAATGGTATTGCATTAAATCCTGAAGACAAAAATAAATACAAAGGATATTACAACAAATTTTGATGAAATATATATATATGTAATGTAAATAAGTTGCCTTTTAAAGAAATTAAAATATTGTGAGTTTATGATTAAGACGTCTCCTTTTGCCGTATACTAGGTAACATTTAATCTGGTAATGATATAAGATACAACAAAGTATAATAACATATTTAGGGGAAGGAATTATGTGTAATAACATCAATAAGCATTGTAGTTTAAAACTATTCCTCGACTGAGTTGCCTTTCAAAACATAAATATAACAACAAAATATTAATATATAATGCCAAATCATCAAAAAAATACATAAACACACACAAACGTTAAAACCATAATAAATCATTTAAATAAATTAAATTGTTTTAAAAGTTGCATAAGATTTAATTATATTTTTTAACATTGTAAAATACTTTGCCGAAACTTTGGGGTAGAACTAAAATAAATCCGTCGCATATTGTCATCCAGTACCAGAAGTGTTAGGAATATTCAAAGAGAAGGACGAATAACGAGCAGCAGAAGATATTAGAACGGCTCTTATTTCCTCCGGGTCCATAGGATCATTTTTGCAGAGTTTACTCGCAATGAGTGATTTAGCACCCAATAAAGCACACTCCAGTGCCTTCAAATTATCGGACAGGGATTGGCCTTCCATTACTCCAAACAGTACACATGCTTTTACATTTACCTCAATGTTATGTCCGTTAACATTTAGAGCTACCAACATTATTCAAAATCTGAACATGAAGGCAGTCTACAAAGGCGTGTATAGTTGAATTAAATATCCTTCCGCAGTTTTTGAACGGATAACTGAAGAATAGCAGGTTGCCCGAGATCTGAAGTTGCGCAGTGAATTTTTATCATCGTATATGCTACCATGGATTTTTTTAATGCCATTCATCAGGAAAGTCTAAAAGAGTAGAATAAAACTTGCACAGTTTATTGACTTCGTCGTCATGTTGGCAGTTAAAACACATTTTAATGTGCCAAGGAGAATATGGCATATGAATTCCATAATTTCCTTCCTCTAGAATGCTGCTTCTTGAAATGGAACACTTTGTTGACGTGTGTCCTTCAAATGATGCATCAGTTTCCGGAACTCCCAGTGTTATTTAGAACAATTTCTGAAAAGATAAGAAGGTATATCAATGGAGACAAGTATATATATGCTATGTTTCAACGCAACAAACTATATTTTTATTTAATCAGGACTTAGATGAAACCTTCGAGTATATAAATGCAGTACCTAAAAATACATTATAGCTGAGGAACTATTAGTTATGAGTGAAATGGTTGAAATCACTTATTTTTGAACGGATTGAGTGTCCAGGCTTCTTGACGTGTTTGTTGAGATTAATTAGGTCGATACATAGTCAGAGTCCACTGCTGGGTTTTGAGACGGCCGTAGGCTCGTGTTTCTCTGCTATGGCCCCTTCCTGACAAGGCTGAAGAGAACTTCTTGGTCTCCTCTCGCATAGGTATGATGATAGGTCTTGGAGCATTGATGTGGAATGGTGTGGCGCCTTCTCGGGAATTGATGTGGATTGAAATTGCGTTGTGAGCGGTAGAAGGCCCTCCACCCCTCCCTCCATTCCTTGAATTCCCGGAAGAATACGTACAAAGCTTTTTAGTATATGATGGTGAAGCCTTTGGAGATCCAGGGGGGCTTCATGACGAGGATTGCTTTTCTGTGCCCTGATAGGTAAACTAGCTAGCCGTTCGGTGCCTATTGGGATCTTTATCTCCAGGTTTTCACTTAGGGTGAGGTGTTCATCCTTCTCGTCTTCCACTTTGTTTTCGAAGACGAAGCATGTATTTCATACACATAAACCACCGACCTATACAATAACTGGCCACTCAAGAGAAAAATAAATAAAATAGAGCCACTTAACAAGGAGTTCAAATGACTGCCTCACTTGGTGAAGCAATTAAGTAGTATTGGGACTAAATAAAATAAAAATATAGCAAAAAATATCCAGTGATGTCATTCTATCTTATGCTTCATAAAAATAGTCGCTTACAATGACGTCACTGGAGAGTCTTTCTTTCTTTTTATATTCCTTAGAACTTGGTAGTTAGACATTGAATGCTCAAAGGACAATAATACTAGAGTAAGATAGCAATGCATCATAATTATTCTTATAGGCGATTCACGGCTCCATTTCTCAAGTCAGAACACAGGTATTTGGAGGCAAGAATTATGATCTCATGAGGTTGCTTGTGATTAGTTTTCTCCGTGTTGTTGAGATGAGTTTTAGTTGATGGTCTTTCCTCGGCGAAAATCAGGGGACCTATGATGATAATGATAACTAATGGAAATGAAAAAAAAAAACACTTTATGGAATAAATCACTATTTCGACACCATACGCGTGAAATTAACTTCCAAAAACTGAGATTCTACTCCGTACGGGGTATTCCTCGAAAAACGTAGGATCTATTTGACTCCTTTATGATCTAGGAAGTCGGAAACATTCTCGGGATGCTGGATGATATTGAACCTGTCAGATCACATGAATCAAGGACGACCCACACTAAAAAGGAAGCCCAGCCTCACTCAGAAAAAAATTAAAAATAATAATATCTCACTCCCTTTATATTTAAATCCTGTGTAAGATTTGTTGTTATGATGAGGTTGGGTTGAGAGTCTGGTTTTTAAGGCTTAAAAAAATTCCGTTATTTATTCTTGTGACGTCACCATGAACTACTCCTTCTAGATGAAAAAGCATTTTTAATTTTTTATCGACTTGCAAAAATAAATCCTTAATTTCTCCGCATAAACAAAAAACACCTCTCTGAATTTTTGATATATGCTAGAAAACCCTTGTAACTATATGATACGACACTTAACTTTTTCTGCCATAACAAATCCTAACTCACAATAACCGATTGGCTATAAATATGAAGCTCAAAGACAAAAAATAAAAAGTTCCATTTCTCGAAAATGGAGGCTTCGAATGCAAAAAATAAATATCGAGGAGCTTGATCTTTCACAATCCAACAATATAAGTAAATAAGATTTCGGAATAATTTCATAGGGACTCAAAAAAATGAAAAAAAATATTCAAGCTATAACTTTGGCCGTAAAAAATGTTCAAATTCAAAGTCTAATAGCTTTGCCCCCACTTCAAATTTTGTTCTGAAACTTTAAATATATACTGTATGTGACAAAATCCCTTTCTGCTGTGAATTTCGTGAGGATCCATGAACCCTTGATTTCATTGAAGTCAAATATTTTTTGGAATGACCCATATATAAACTTAGTTATGGCAATATTTCTATCTGATCACTATCAATTATTTATAAATAAACTGCGTTTCCGAAAAAAACTAGACGTCACAACTTTTAAATTGTCTTGTCAAATTATGATATTTATATAAAAACGTTATTCCCATTTTCTGTTGGGGTGCGGTGTCAATCAAAAGCTTACGAATCACAAATGCGACTAACCTAATATTGGAAATCCGTCCTATTTAAAAAGCCTATGGTAAAACACACATATAAATAAATTACGATACGATTCATTTGTACCATTATTATGAGTTTCAATATGCACTAATTTATAATCGCACTTTTCAATCGGATTGTGTATTTGCCTGAGCGTCCATAACTCAGATAAAATTACGGTTAAGGTCAGGAATCATTATTTGGTGATATATGTAATCAAAAAAATAATATAGTACTAGCGAATATTACCGGCCTGCCCGGGATTTCCAACTTGCCATACTCTGGACGGAAAAAAAAATCACACCAATAAGTTTAGTGATGTCATCGCGTGTGATTTTTTCATATAAATAAATTCTATAAAAAGTCGTCATAGGGTCTCATTGCCATTTTTCCGTTTTGTATTCCTTAAGGCTGGGTATTTAAATATCAGTAAAAAGAAGAATCACACGAATAATTTCAGTATCGTCATCGCGTGACATTTCATATTAAAATCAGTTCCTTCAACAGTTGTCATTGGGTCTTCATTGCCATTTTTCCGTTTTGTATCCCATACGGTAGGTATATGAAACTTGCATAAAGAAGACAATCGTAACACGAATAAATTTCAGTGAAATCATTGCATGTGACATTCATATTAAAATCAGTTCCTTAAAAAGTTGACATTGGGTATTCATTGCCATTTTTTCCGTTTGCTATACCTTACGGCCTAGTATTTGATTATCGTAAAAATAAAAGAATGACACGAATAATTTCAGTGAGGGTTCGCATGGACTTTTCATTAAAAATCAGTTTCTTAAAAAGTTATCATTGGGTTTTCATTGCCATTTTTTCCGTTTTGTATTCCTTAACCTGGGTATTTTAACATCTTAAAAAAGAGAAATCACACGAATAATTTCAGTGATGTCATCGCATGTGACATTTCATATTAAAATCAGTTCCTTCAACAGTTGGTCATTGGGTCTTCATTGCCATTTTTCCGTTTTGTATTCCATACGGCTAGGTATTTAAACATTGCATAAAGAAGAAACACACGAATAATTTCAGTGAAATCATTGCATGTGACACTTCATATTAAATCAGTTCCTTAAAAAGTTGACATTGGGTATTCATTGCCATTTTTTCCGTTTGTTATACCTACGGCTAAAGTATTGAGATTATAGTACAAAAATAAAAGAATGACACCGAATAATTTCAGTGATGTCATCGCATGTGACTTTCATTTAAAAATCAGTTTTTAAAAAAGTTATCTTGGGTTTTCATTGCCATTTTTTCCGTTTTGTATTCCTTAACTGGGTAATTTTAACATCTTAAAAAAAGAAGAAATCACACCGAATGTTTCAGTATGTCATCGCATGTGAATTCATATATAAAATCAGTTCCTTCAACAGTGGTCATGGGGTATTCCTTGCATTTTTTCCGTTTTGTATTCCTTAAGGTGGGTATTTAAGCATCGTAAAAAAGAAGAAATCACTAGTGATGGGATTTTCGGCTCTATTTGAGATTCGGCTCAATGCTCTTCTACTGTGGAGAGCCGGCTCTTTCGGCTCCAAAACGGGCCCCATACACATTTTTACGTGATTAATTAATAATTAAAACCTAATTTTACGCCATTTGTTTCATTATTGACATTTTAAAGCACTTATGATGAGTAAAAAGCTGGGATAACAATGCTTTATAAATAGAACTTTAATTATAAACCAATTATAAATCATGTGGAATGTTGAGTTCCAGCGGGTGACACACTCCTGTTTAGCTTGAGCTCTGCCATCGACATCTGCGCTGGGTGGCTTTCAGCTTTTGAGGGGCTGTTGTGCTGCGGTGGAAGAATTCACTATTGCCTTGACTTTGTCCACAGTGGCCTTCATTGCCCTAAAAGCACTTCGTACAAAAAGGTTGATGGTATGTGCCAGGCAGGGATGGTGTGTCCATTTCAGCAGCTGGATGGCTCTCGTTATGTTTGCTGCGTTGTCTGAGACGCAGCAAACTACTTTCTGATCCACCCCCCACTCTCTTGCCACACGGAGGAGCTCTTCCGCCAGATTTTCTGATGTGTGTCTCTCGCTAAACTCGAAGCAGTCCAGCAGAGATGATGCCATTCTGTAATTCTCCACGTAGTGGCAGGTGACAGACATGAATGATGTGGTGGCGCGGGAAGTCCAACAGTCCGTTGTCAAGCACACTGCGGGGGCTCTCTCACCCTTTCTTGCAGCGATGCCCGTGCTGCCTCATATAGGCCTGGGATTATTTTTTGGGACAGGGTTTTTCGGCTGGGGAGGGCATACATGGGGGTGAGGGCATAGCTGTAAGCCCTAAATCCAGCGTCCTCTACAATGGAAAAGGGCTGGAAATCTTGTGCTACCATCTTAGCAAGCTCCTCATAAATTGAGTTCTGTCGGGCGGGGGTTAGAGACTTCGTAAAAAACTGCCTCATTGTGCTCTGGGATGTTGATGCGGGAAGGTGGGGTCCAGGCTGGGTTGTAGGGGGGGGCAGGCATTGTGGCAGCAGCCGAAGATGTAGTGGAGGTGGATGCCCTGGCAGCCGAAGATGTAGTTGAGGTTGCACCAGAAGGTTCGCTTGGTCGCGACTCCGCCAGCAGCACCGCTGAGTGCAACGTCCGCATGTGCCGGTGTGATTGGTGGTTGAGCCTGCTTGTAAGAAATGCTGGCTTTGCAGAGTCTGCACTCTGCCTGGAGCTTGTTGTTGCATTAAAATGCGTCCAAATCTAGCTCTTTTTCTTTCGCTCATTTTGGCCTAGTGTTCTCACTCCTCTTCTTCTGCTGTGCGTGCGTCTTGACCGCTGTTATGTGAGGGAATGTCTATAACACCTGCCGATGCATTCTATACATTTTCCAGTGTTTTCCCGCCACCTTATTAATGAAAGCTGTGATTGGTCAAAATCAGGCTTTGTGAACGGAACGCAAAATTGAACGGCGTTCAGCTGAACGCACGTTCAATGAAACGGAACGCTGAACGGAACGCAACTTTTTTTTGAACGCTGAACGTTGAACGCAAAAAAAAAAGAGTTTTGCGTTCAGCGTTCAATTTTTCCCAACTTTTCTTGACTTGTTTTGGAAATTGTAAAAAAAAAAAGTCATTACTCCGCAGTACTTTTTGGGAAATATATTCAAAAAAAAAAAACGTCATCACTACGCAGTACTTTTTTTGGAAATTCTTTTCTAAAAAAAAACGTCATCACTACGCAGTACTTTTTTGGAAATTATTTTCTAAAAAAAAAAAAAAACGTCATCACTACGCAGTACTTTTTTTGGAAATATTTTCTAAAAAAAAACGTCATCACTACGCAGTACTTTTTTGGGAAATTATTCAAAAAAAAAAAACGTCATCACTACGCAGTACTTTTTTTGGAAATTCTTTTCTAAAAAAAAACGTCATCACTACGCAGTACTTTTTGGGAAATTCTTTCTACAAAAAAAAAGTCATCACTACGCATTACTTTTTTTAATATTTGAACGCTGAACGCTAACGGAACGCTGAACGCAAAAACATTGAACGGAACGCTGAACGGAACGCTAATTTTTTTTGAACGCTGAACGGAACGCTGAACGCAAAAAAAGCTGAACGCTCACAAGCCTGGTCAAAAGAAAAAAAAAACCGGCTCCCAAATAAAATCCTTAAACGGCTCTTCTTGCGGAGCCGGTTCCTATCGTTCACTCAAAGAGCCGGCTCTTAGAGCCGGATCGTTCGCGAACGACAACATCACTAGAAATCACACGAATAATTTCAATGATGTCATCGCTTTTCTTTTCATATCAGTTCCTTCAACAGTTGTGATTGGGTCAGAGCCCTATAAGGAGAGTTACGTCGTGAGACCTGTCTGTAGGTTGGCTCATAATATTTATAATTTATCGAGGGGGTTGTAAGTAAACAGTCTTTGAAATATTTCTTTCTTTTGTGTGTGACGTCATGAGATGATTTACACCTCTCTGACGTCATGGGCTACCCACACCGACTCCCTTAATGCATAAACCTATCCTCTTATATTATTATATTCTTATTATCTAGTCACTTAATAAAGACACTTAATACTGAACACATGTTCCTTTTGTCTACGTCTTCTGCTCCCTGTCCTACTGTGATTGGCGACGAGTCTGGGATACCATGAACTATATCCTTCTGTATCATAGGTATCTCCATAAATTTACAACACTTTCGAAGTATAAAAACAATATAAACTCTAAAGATCTATTTAAAAAATCATTTCATTAAGAAACTATTCTTCTTCTGGTGGATTAATATTTCAATTGGATAAATTAATAAGGAGTTTACGAAAATTGAAGGAATATTTAAATTATATGTAAAAGAATTAGTAAAAATGAAACAAATAGGATCTTCAATAATAGAAATGGCAGTTCAACTAATTAGATCATCATTAGAATATACGAGTATACCACAATGTCATTAACTATAACAATATATATCAAGATATATAAAAATTCGTTTACACATACATTTACGAGAACAGACGACTATAGTAAAAAATAGGTCTAATAAAACCTCCAATTTATTGGAAGTAGAAGTATGTACATGGGAAAATTATGTAAATAATTATCAAATTCATGTATTTTATAATAATTAATATATCCCAGATTAGTGAAATGACTAATTATAAATTACAAAATAAAAATTAATATTTTTTTTAATTGAAATATATTTAACAACACGTAGTAATAATAATAAAAATAAATTTTTATTACTACGTGTTGTAAAATATATTTCAATGATAAAAAAATTTTTTTTAAATTATTTTGTCATTCATAATTAATCATTTCACTAATCTGGATATATAAATCGGGTTCAATGATAAATCCAGTTCATCAATACTTGGGATATTTTTGGGACAATCGTTTCTTATGGATATTTTTTTTTTTACCACATGATTTATATATATATTTTATATTATTTAGTAAATTACGTATAAAATATGGAGTTAAATGCATAAGAGAGACTATTTAATTACTGAAACAATACCCCCATCAATGAAAGGTTTGATAGGCACAGTTTTTGTCATAGATTCCGATTTATTTATCCTAAGAATAACATAGGAACAATAATAGTTTCTTTCATTCATGCGTTTTTTTGAGCCATCACCAGGGGGCGCTCCAATCTATTGTCGTAACTCTTCTTATAGGGCTCTGATTGGGTCTTCCTTGCCATTTTTTCGTTTTGTTTTCCTTACGGTTGGGTATTTAAATATCACATAAAGAAGGAATCACACGAATAATTCCAGTGAAATCATCGCATGTGACTTTTCATATTCAAACCAGTTCCTTAAAAAGTTGCCATAGCTCTTCATTGCCATTTTTTCCGTTTCTTATTCCTTAAGGCTGGGTATTTAAACATCGTAAAAAGAAGATTAATAATTTTAGTGATGTCATCACATGTGATTTTTCATATTCAAATCAGTTCCTTAAAAAGTTGTCCTTGGGTCTTCTGTGCCATTTTTTTCGTTTTTTTGTTCCTTAAGGCTGGGAATTTAAACATCGTAAAAAGAAGTTATTTTTAAGTCGTTTCATAGAGTGCCTATGTTATTTTCTTATGAGAAGTAGTTCCTTAAAAGTCGTCATTCCATCGTCATTGCCATTTTTTCCGTTTTGTATTCCTTAAGGTGGGTATTGAAATCCCTCTCCATCTCTAGGCATTATTGAAATTTGATTAGCACGACGTTGCAATATAAAAAGTGTTGTTATTTTCCACAAAACTTAAATTTGGGGGGACATACAGGGACAGAAAGAAAAATATTTTTAAGAAATCATGAAGAAAACGAATTTTCCAGGAAACACTCAATAAAACAAAACACGTCTTAGTACCTCAGTCTTATCCACAGAAAATTTGGGCAAAATCTAACTTGCAAATTTTAAAAAATCAACAAAAAACGTTTTGGCGAATAAAGTAAGCATGTCGATGACGAATTTTTCGGGAGTTGACAACCCCACTAAAACACATCCCTGAGCTCCCAAAACTATTCACTGAAAATTTCATCAAGATCTAATGACCCGTTCGGGGGATACAGGGAAACGAACGAACGAACGGAATTCTTTTTTATAAGTATAGATATTTCGCCTGTTTAGCAACCCATGGGATATTAACATTATCTAATCACATGTCCTCATTAACTCTTTTTTCACGCAAAGCTTGACTCATTTGTATAAAAGAGTGAAAAGAAATCAAATAAAAAATCATTTTTTGTAAGAATCAATGACTCATTGATTTATCATGAATTAATAATAGATTTTGTTCAAAATTAATGGTTCTCGTAATTATGTCAATAAAAATTAAGCTCTAAAGTATCAATTTAAAGACCTTTTAGTAGATCAAAAATGTGAGTAAATTAAATAATGATATTACTTCTAAAATGTTTTCTTTATAGACATTTTTTATAATTATCATGTTTCCCAAGTTTGACTTTATTAATGTATTCTTTAACATTGTGATCTTTAAATTCTGTTAGCTCACTTTTGAAACAAAAAAATAATTCAACATAATGTTTACTTATGTATGCTATTTTACAAATTTGCCTCAATTTTAAATGTAAATAATATGTATTAACTAAGTTTATGTATTAATGTCTTATTTTATTAAAAGCGTAACTATACATTGTAATACTGTTCTCAGCCTTGAATTAGAAACAGAAACCCTAAACAAAAATATCACCCAATCTACATCTACTTCCGTATTCATCTTCTAAGTTCAACATTCCAACTGGATAAAAAGGTTGGGGGTGGGATTCGCAAATGCAATGATACGCTATTAATAAATTAAGACATCAATACATAAACTTAGTTAAGGTCTATTATTTTATGTCATAGCTCCGCTCTATGACATAAAATAATTTATTTTATGAATTTTAGAGCTTCTGATTTTTATATAAATTGAATACCTCTTAACAGAACGGGCTTTTTATAAATATGAAGCTTAACGCTATTGATTTATTAAAACTATGAACACTGAATGTAAACATATTTTTTTAGTGTTCCGTTCATTACTTCACAATACCTTGCATTTAACAATATCAATAGCGGAAATAAAATCAAAACCTTAAGAATTATGTGTATATTTGTTACAAAATGAATTTTGTTTATAGGATATTGAATTAGTACATTTCATGGTGTCTAAAAGACTTTTCATATCTAACCAGGAATATGTATAGGAGTGATATTGATCACACATAGTGAATTATTCTATTATTCATCAATATCTTTGTGGAAATGATAGAAGGGAATTCTAAATACCTTTATAGCTGCTTTCATTTATCAGGTAAGAAGGTTCTTTCTGCCAACAAATAAGTTAACATGGCTTTGGAGTCCAGCTCCTCCAAGCTATCACAAATTCAAGATGATATTGCAGAGGACCTCCGTCGACGGATCGCATCCGCAAGAGAGGAGCAAAAATCAATAGCGAGGGAAAAGGGAGAGATTCTTCTCCTCCGAGAGGATCACTTAAAGAACTTATCACGGGTCCAGGACTCCTTGAGGAGGGAACAAGCTCGCACGGAGAGATTGGAGAAGGAAAAGAAAGGGATTTCCGAGAAGAGAGCTAGGATTGAGGAAGAGGCCCTGGAATTGGAGAGGAATTTAGAGGAGAGTCTTTGCAGCTTAAAGAGTCGACTCTTGGAGAGACAAATTCTTAGGGATCGATATAATGCTCTATTGAATAGGCAAATTCAGCATGAGGCCCGAAGGGTTCAGATTGCGGGGAGTCTATCAAGTGAAAAGGAGGCAAAGCGTAAATTGGAAGGCGATATTGGATCCGTGATTGAGAGCAAAAAAGGCCAAGATTTATATTTGGATAGTTTAACAAGTAAGTGTTTTATTAAATGAACAGAGTTCTTACATCAAAGTTATAATACATCATAAAAGAGAACAACCTAAAGAGTTCAGAGACATTATTTTTTGGAAGCTATGTTGTTAATATTAATTGACAGACTTGTTGACGTTCGCGAAAAATTGTCGTTCGTTTGTCGGTCACCAAGTTATCGTTCGTCGTTATTTTAAAAATGAATCGTTCGTCGTTCATCATTCTGAAAAAAAAATTGACGTTTTTTTTAGAAAGGATTTTTTTCTCGCCATTCTGAAAGACTTTTAGCAAGGAATTTTTTTCCTTGAAAATTAAAAATCTTTGTCTTCTTTGGGCGCCAAAAAACTTCGTCGTTCGTCAAAAACTTTGTCGTTCGCTAACGACAACAAATGAACGATAAATCAACAAGTCTGTTAATTTAATACATATCATCGAAACAAACACTCATTTAAAAATACATATTGGTATTTCAGAACTATAATTATAATTGATAGTAGCTAAATGCATTTTGGATGACAAAATAAATATAAAAATATACCCCTAAAATTGTGAAATACTCCGCCAGCTCTATTCGAATTCGAGTCTAAATTTCTATTAAGTACAATACAGCTTTGACCAAATCAAATCAAATTCTCCAAAATAATATGTTTGGGCTTTTCTTTATAATAAACTAAATGGTTTAAAATGAATTTTCATTGTTCGTTTTATAAAATGTGTTTGTAGTTTATTAACAATTTTTCAACAGTTAATCTATTACTTAAATATTGGCATTATATTTACTCATTTAATTTCAGTTAGAATTGAATCTTTGAATCAGAGTCTGGAGGAATATCGTCGTCAGAGGGAAACATTAAACTCTCACACCAAAGAAATGGAGGGTCTCATTCGAAAGGCGGAGACGGACATAGAAGACATCAGTTCCGACAAGAAGAAAATCATCCAGGCATGGAATTTGGTAGTCATCAACGTGGGCAAGAGGATGAAGCCATTTCAGTATTCAAAGAAGCACGGCGAGAGAAAGGGATTTTAATCAAGGAAGTCCTTGGGTGTACGGAGAAGGTCAAGTTTGAAATTCGAAGGATACAGAACCAACATGAGTATTTAAGCGCGGTATCAAGCCGCCACGCTCAAAGAAAGGAATATTTTGAGGGATGCTTTACTTCTGTTAAGTCAAAGATTCAAGAGTCGCAACTTGAACTGGCAAGTATTTGCAAAGTCAAGGAACGGACCCTGGCCTCCTTGGAGTTTTCCTCCAAGGAGCTCCAAGATGCTGAGCGAAGAAACGATACAATACAAAATGAAATCCAATGCATGGAAACAAATAAAAGGACTCTGTTAGACGATCTCTTAGAAATCATAAACACGAAAGCCATATCCAAGAAGACAACTCAATATATCAATTCAAGTATCAAGCAACTGAGAAATAAGTCAATCGACTTGGAGGCAAGCCTTTCAAGTCTTCGAAGGAATGTTCATACTATATTTCAAGATATTGTTTCGAAGGCCTGTTCTGTTGAGAGCTTCCGGTTAGAGAAAGGAAGCTCTCAGGGGCCGTTCTTAAGATTGAATTGGATGTTAAGAGTATGAAGCTAAAGACTAAAAAATCTCAGGGTCTCTCTGACCGAAATAGGAGCGCGATTGAGGCTTGTGCAAATAGTATACAGGGCCTCTCATCCAAACGCAATATGGATCATCCACATGACGATGAACTGACTCAGGCACTAAGAGAAGAAATCAAAGCCATTGAGGAGCATAATATGAATTCGAAATCTGCATGGCTAGAATGCCAGACGAATTATATATCAAAGTTATCTGATAAAGAGGATAAATCCAAAACATTAAATAATTTAAAAAGAAGATCATCATTTTGGGAGAAAAGCGTCGGAAGAGTGAGCACGAATGTGTAGAATTAGAGACGAAGATCCTTGAAATCAACAAGAAATCGGAGCATCCGATCATCAGACACAAAGGCTCAATAAGACTGTATTTGAGGAAAAGGTTCGAATGGACAATCTTAAAGAGAGCGGAGAGATTCAAAGAGCACATGAGGTTCAAAAGATACACTTCTTAACTCAGGAAATTGAGGCTCTCTCAAAGATGAATACGAAATATGAAGAAGAGTTGTATGGATCCAAGCTAACGTTGATTGCCACAGAGGAGGATCTTGTACGATGGGAAGACCGACTCAAAAATATCAAAGAGTCCACATCTCTTAACGCTGAGAGAGACATAGAGATGAATGAGATCCGAGCTGAAATACATCGTCTCAATAAAAATTCTGAGAGTCTCAGTAAGAGAATGAATGAAGTCATATCCCATATCAAGGATACTTTCGACAAACGAGGCTCACTCGTGGACTCACACTCCTACTCCAAAAAGAAGAAAGACTCCAGAATTGATAAAACGATTGAGGGTCGAAAGATAAATGAGCTCCAAATCCGATTAAGACGATTGCATATATCCCTGAAGGCGAAGAGAAGCAAACTGATGAGTCTAAGGGATCAAAATAAGCTCTTAAAAAGTGATTTGGACAAAGCCCTTACTCACTTGAAAGAAATCGATGGAGCCATTTTGAAACTAAGCCGAGACATCTCGGAGGCGGATAAGGGGAGAAAGGTTAAGTTTTTGGAGGGTATTCATTGCCAAAGCAAGCTTAAATGGTTTCATGCCCTTGAAGAGGGCAAGTATAAGCTCTACTTCCCTCCGAATGCGGAAGAAGAGGCTCTAAGGGACATCTTTGAACGAACGTCCTCAGATAATGCCAGCCTTAAAGATAGACTCTTGAAAATGCAGAGTCACTTCCCACAACACGCTGAGGACTTGGAGATCCTTGCACATGGATTGGAGTAGCAGCTGCTTGTAGCTGATTAGTAAGACACGGGACTCAAAATTGGGTTAGGTTTTATTAAAAAGTAAAGAAGTTCGAATACAATAAATGTGTGTGTATATATATATAAATATAAATTTGTATCATTCATAATAAAGATTGAATGCATAAAAAACGATGAAGTAAATATTACTTCTTCCTTTTGTTAGTTAAGCATTTTTGATTTGTTGCTGAATATATTTAACATGAAAAGCGTAATGTGAGGATTATATAGGCTTTAGGAACCATTTGGATGTGCATTGGGTCTTTTTGTTGTTTGTTTACTATGGTTCTGCCATATTTTAGATTCCTAAAAAAATCCATGGCATATAAAAGTAGCTAATAATAGTACAAGAAAAAAAATATTAATTTAGCAAAATATTTTTCATTTTTTTTTTTTCAAATATATAAAAGAAAAGATCATCCAAGCCATTTAATACTCCTTGATAAACATTAAGAAGCCCTTAAAATTTATATATATACACAAATAAATGATTCCTAGTGGCCTATATAGTGCGTTTGTTTCCTTTTGTGGGAGATTGTTGTACTCCTTAAGGAGGAGAGAGCTCAGTCTCATGCCTACATCAGTTCAAGTGGCAGGGATTGTTTTTCGTAACTTTTTTGTTTCTTTCTTTTTTATATAATTTGATTGCATCGAAGGAGGGGTGAAGACAATAAAAACTATGTATATATAATAATAAATGAGCGGAAATAGTTTCGGGTACAATCAAGGAATACTAGAGATACTGGAACGGAAAGAGATAAGAAATAAGGAGATATATATATTGAGAGTATTATTAGAAAGAGAGGGAGAGAGAGATTCATTTAAAGATTCAGCCATTAAATACAGTATCTCATCTACGAGGATGAATTACAAGTAGATAAATGGGTTATTAAGAAACCAGAATGCAATTTCCATACAATTGAAAAGAAGCAGCACTTTAAGTAAATATTGGACTGTTTTGTGATAGATATATTACATATGTTAATTTCTATTCTAAACACCATATCGAACATCTTACATTTATATTCTAAGTATTTTAAGAATAATGAAGACTATGGAATTTGAAAGGGTCAGAGATTATAAATAGTGATGATTTAGCCCTCAAATTGAGTATATCTTCCTATTGTAAAAAAAAACGCCGCTTGCAGTTTCAAGAATGTTCAAAGTATTTCGAGAAATAAAGAAAATTAGTGAGCTTGGAAGGGTTAGAAATAAATAGTGATGACAACTATTGTAACACCCTTGTCTAAAGAGCTTCATTGAATCCAATTTTAACTTGGATAAATAGATGGACTTGAGGTATAAATTCAGCAGCCTTCATGTAAATTCATTTTTCCATTGACAATAATTCATTATTATTTGTGGGGCTTAATTATATTTGATTCCCTCAGGCTTTCTTATTGATAGTCTCAAATATAACATACAAAATGGGCCTCTTTCCTTTCTATGTATTTTTAACCATTATTCCTTGATACAAAATGATTCAAATTCGCATATAATAATAATATTGAAAAGGTAAATAATAAAGATAGTACACAACAATGAAAAAAAAAAGGGTTGACTATTCAGAGGCTCGTCCCACAAACATTCGTATGATGAATACGCATCCAATGCAGCAACAGCAACAGACCATCATTCCTACGACGATGAGTGCAATGAGTAGGCTTCCAAAGCCCGCAGCTGCACCTCCGCCACCGCCACGGAAATTCTGGTTGCCTCTCAGGCAATGCAGATCATCGTCGTTCCATAAAAAGTTGTTTTTACACTCGCACTGCCCTCGGATGCTCGCCACGTCCCCGCCGAACCAAAGGTTGGAGGGGCTAAAGTCAATTCATAGTCGTCGCACTCCAGGGAAGGATCGATCCAACTGCAGTCCCGATCGTTTCGGCAGAGGAAACCGTCCTGGGATCGCCATCGATTCCAGTCGTTGAATCCGTAGCCAAAGCCGTTGCCTCCTACTCCTCCTCCGTGCCCGAAGCTGCTGAAGCGGCTCGTAAGCTGGCCCAGCTTGTAGCCTCCATAGGCAACGGCTCCGATGACGGCGGCCTTCTTGAGGGTCTTGAGCTTACTGCCCTTCTTTTTAGTGACACCGCCCTTGTTCTTGCTTTACCGCCCCCAAATATCTTCTTTAGGACACTCTTCTTGCCTCCAGTGGAGCCAGGCACGGAAGGATTGGTGTTCTTGTTTTTCTTGCCAAACAAGCCACCAAGGATGCCTTTTTTATTTCTGAAATGATAGGAGAAAATTAAATTAAATAATTTATAAAACAAAGTTAACATACATTAAAAGTAGAGCCCCCGACTAATGTTTAGGGTACACAAAAAATTGCCCGGTCAAGTTTT
Source organism: Caligus rogercresseyi (assembly GCA_013387185.1). NCBI lineage: Eukaryota > Metazoa > Arthropoda > Copepoda > Siphonostomatoida > Caligidae > Caligus > Caligus rogercresseyi. The sequence goes on from CP045890.1 coordinate 16,406,907, forward strand.
TATGAAACGACTTTTAGATTGCGAGAAATAAAGCACTTTTTATCAACCAATAGTATTAAAATTATATGCCAGGGGATTTTAGATAGAAAATTCAAAGAGGTTCATTTATGAAAAAAATAATTTGAGGTGTGGTATGATTTTAAATAAGACAAAAATATATGCTTCAGTGAAAATAATAGACATTAATTAGATTATGTAATAATGTCATATTTTATTAATAGCGTAGCCATACATTTGTCCTGTTTATTTTTTAAGTCTCTAATTGATTTTTGGTTATAGGCCTGATTCCGTACAGGACGTGTGTATCCGGAATCGGGTTGCCAGTTAGGGACCACTGATATATGCTAAAATATATGCACATCTATTATATATATATATATATATATTTATATATACATATATATATGCTTATTAGACAAGAAATTATTTTTAAACCGTTTGTCGGTACAACCATTCAGGGATAAAAAAAACTTTAAAAAATATATTTTTAAGTGGAAAACTAAGCAAAATAAGTCATTGTCATGGATTTACAATGCCATGTTCTCTAAGCTTCGAATCCATATCACCCCCTTCTCTTCTCATATATCATATTGCAAATGATTATTATTAATAAAAATTGTACCGAAATATGAGAGAATATGACAAGGATGTTGTCAAATCTAAAGAATATGTTTTTTCCACATGCATATGGTTCCACTTTTAATTGAGTATTCTGTGTGCTTAATAGAACTCTCTTCTGAATTGCTTAACACACCTTATGCAATGAGAAAAAAGACAACAGAAGGATGAGATAATCGATATTTAACTAAATGGGCTGGATTTAAAAAATTAAGCAATTAATGATAACTCTTGATAAGGTTCAACTTTTTTAAAGGCTTATTGCAAAGGTATCAGCCATCACTATTAGCTAGTCTTCAAAAATCAGGAATGATAGACTCCAAGACGGCTTTTTGTAGAAAAATACAATAAATATGTGGGTTTTTGTAAATTTATCTGGTAATTGATTAAAACAATATTATTTTTCTGAATAATTAAAAAGGTTATACTATTCGCATTCGCCTGTATGATTTTAAATTCTGGGATTTTGAAAAAAAGTTTTTTGTCTTTAATAAATATAATGACATATCATAACTCTGATAGTTTTTTATTTCTTGCAAAAAAAATTAGACAAGGTGTCAGTTCCATTTATTAAACGTAAATATTGACTAGAATATCTCCCAATTCCTATAAAAACCCTTTTATATTTCCCCCCATGTTTCATATATTCGAATCCACAAAATAAATACATATTAAGCCGATATGTCTTATATATTGCTGAAAAAAACTAAAAAAAAAATTCATTTGTCACTTAAATGAACAGGATGCATTAATTTCATAAATACATAAATAAGAACCTTTCGTCTTGTAGTAAACAAATAAAATCAGTGAGTTTTTATCCTCTCTTGTAGACAAAATGGATAATGTTTACTGCTTTCTATCTGTTGAAATGTAGTACATCCAATAGCGTTTCGGGTATATTTCTTATAAGTTCTTATTCCATAAATAGTACAAAATTGTCAAACGTTATTTACTCTTCTTAGACCTAAAGTCAGTTAAAATCCTTGATCTTTTTGCAAAATTCCATCGCATAACATGTGAACGAATCACAAACTGCTCAAAGTTTCCCTCCTCTTCCACGTTTTTAGGCCCTTTCTAAACTCTCAATCCAAGGCCACATCCATATCGGTATTGAAAAACTATTTTCCCACAGATTTCAAAGCTTTTCAGTTTTTTTTGTCCAATTGTTGTTTCGTCAAAATTAAAATTTCTCGAAATATATGAAGTGACATATAGTACTTTGAAATATGCTTCTTCCAGATTTTGTGCTCAAAAGACTTTCAGTTTTTTCGTTATTGAATTTGCACTTCAAGCCAGAAAAAGACACTTATGCGGTCATTCATTTTAATGCTAATCATAACATTTATCTCCATAAACATTCCTTGTCCCAATATATGTTATTAGATGATTATGTCTGGAGCTATATTAAAGGGCTGCACAGGAAGTGTCAAATTGAAAGAAAAAAAGCCAAATCAGCATTTAATATTATTTTATCTTTATGCTAAATAAATGTAGTTGTGAAATGGCGAATTCATTTCATACATCAAGATAAATATGTATATAAAAGCGCTGTTTCGTATTTAATAATAATCTTATGGGTCAAAAGGATCATCCTCAGGAGTCTCATAATTTGATTAACTCATGTGTAAAACGTAAATCATCAAAATTTTCAAACATATTAGAAGAAGCAACAAAGAAATTTCAAACGAAAATATCTACAAACCAAAAATATATGACTCTTTTAAAATCAAAATGGGTTCCATAGGAACCCAAGATCATGGGAGGCTTAAGATGTTGTAAAAATTCCCGAAGACAAAAATAATAATACGTAGAACAAAGTTAATAGATAAATTAAATTTTGTACCAAATTTATGTACAATTTTAATTGATTTTATGTATATTTAAATATATATTCGATGGGTTAATGTCTGTATCTTTTATTGCGAGTTGGATACTAAAAGTATCCATATAGGAAGTTGACAAAAGTAATCGCTGATAATTTTGACGGATTCAAACTAAGAGAATCTTTTTAAATATCAAGGATTTAGTCAATGTTAGGCCGTCTCCAAATGACCACGATACTTACCCTGCGCTAGAAGATGAAGACGATGATGAGCCTCCGCCAAAGTTCCATCCTCCGCCACCGACTTGGCCTCTGGAAGATCCTTGGGAGGATGAGCCCCATCCTCCACTGCTACTGCTTCCTCGGTTTGCACCGCCCGTGGACCATCCACCCCCGCCAATGCTCCCACCCTGGGAAGACCCCCCGCTTGACTTCCGAGACTCCCCCAAGGCAATGAACCCCAGGACCAGAAGAAGGACCCAGGAGACTCGAAACATGACACAATTCATAGGATCCAATGAATAATACTAAATAAAATGTGTGAAAACGATGTTGAACAATTGTTGAAACAAAAAACAATGATTCCTCATTTACTTCTGCTCTTACTCTTACTCAGAGGAGGAGAGAAGAAAGTATCAATAAGTAGTAAAGGAAGCAAGCCAAAAGATGCTGATGGCCAAGGCAAACATGAGTACAAATTATAGCAGGCCTTCAAGTAGTGAGAGCAAGAGGACTTTGAATATGCAATCGTTAAATATTTGTGACGTCGAAGGGGGCTATAAATAATTTAAAACAAGGTATATAGAAGGAGTAGATCAAAGAATACATTGAATCAATGAGTCAAAAGATAATATGATTATTTTACATTATTTTCTATAGTGATGTCACTGAGTTATTACTTAAGCTTCTTAAATCCCTACTCCTTGTTATATAAAAAAACATAAGAATTTCGTATTCGCATGTATTTTTTACCCTAATCTTGATGAATCTCTCTAAAGTACTTCTCTGAAGCAGTCATTTGGAGTAAGGTATAAATGTGAAAGGGGTACCCTTAGCATTAGGCTCCTATAAGTTGAAGCGAGTATGATTGTTTAATTGTCAGTTTGTGACGTCACATTGCTATAAATAATTCAAATCAATGTCCGATGCTAAACAAATTTGTGAGATGTCAAAGAGTTGAAGTTTTTTTGCTGAATTTAATGGAAAACTACTACTTTTATATGAAGCTTTTGAGACATTATATGAATAACACATCTCAAAAGTCAAGGTAGTAACAAATAAATAATAATTAAAATTGACCGTTTGGCAAATAATGTTAGCATTCGTAAAATTAAATGGTTAAATAATAGTACTTAAATAAAGCTACATGTTAACACCAGATGAGTGTTCTTTGTGCCTTGACCTGCTTATATCATGGAGGACGATTCAATATTAGGCTAACTTTTTATTAATTTATTATTACACTTGGCAATCCTTTCTTATCCTTTGAACAAAATGGTCAATCGGCTCTTAAGAAATGTTTTTGCTAGGTTGCAACTGGTTGCGTAGATATGTGTGTACAGGTAAAATAAGACTGTTTTTGGTTAAAAAAATCAAGTCGTCCTCAAATGCATATAACTATAAAATTTGCTAACATGTAAAGACAGGTTTTTGTATATGGGAACTTGCCTTTTGCAAAAAATAAGAGTGCGCGCCTTTTTTATTAATATTTTTGCAAACTGAGTTTACTTATGAACAAGTAATTGCCTGGAGCTCCTTATCATGTCTGAAGAGAGTATAAAAAGATTGAAAGCTTAAACAACGCAGAGGCACACATTCTATCAGTCTACAAGTGCATTTTTTAAAGATTGAATTACCATCTGCACTGGGGGACTGCTAAAGAGCTCTTCAGCTGTCGCCATGGCCCAAACAAACAAAGTAATTTGTACTATGATCAACTACATCGTAAGTTGATCATAGCGATAGAAAGATTTGTTTATATTGGGCACAATGAGTATTTTTCTGAAGAATCTAATAAGTTCTCTATGTTTTTATCAATGAATACTAAAACAATAAGGGAAAGAAGGCTCGTGAGGAAAATACGATGAGGGATCTAAAAAGGAAAAAGGAGAATACGCGTACATTCTCCCTTTCCTTATTAATTTCATAACAAATTAGGATTTTGAGAACGAAATATATTTTTTTTTACTATTTACAAATTTTATGGACATATATTAAAAAACATAGTACATTTAAGACATTCTGCAAAATTATAATAACATACATACATTTGTTTATTCTCCTTTAAGTTTTTTTCAATCTCTTAGAATTGAATATATGTCATATTTTGACTGCTTGTTTTTCTTTGTTTTTGTGAATTTGATCATTGATTTCCGAAACATAATTTTTGGACATACAATTAAAAATTTACCAGCGATTTGTGGAATAAATTTTTCAAAGGAATGGTCTTCTTCGCATTCTGCTAAAATAATTTCCAAAGCGTAAGTATAATTTTCCAAAAGTTAATAAACGAAAGAACAAAAAGTATTTTTTGAAGAAGGGGAAATAAATCTTTGAAGATACTTTTTGAATTTTGAATTTCTGAAAAAAATGCATTAACAAAGGAACACTTTAAAAAAGAACTCAGAAGGACGAGTCAGCCCACCTCGATTAATTTGATCTAAAAGTTTACTTTCATCATCAATATTTTCTAAGGAGAATAATTTTACATCGAATTTTTATTTAAAGCTGTCAATAAATTGTGGCAAAAAATGACAGGCTATAGTTTTACATAAGGAATGCGCGATATAACCAGAACAAAAGTAAACTATAGATACGTCTTTATATATTAAATGAATCTTTAAAAGTAAATTTTTTAAATTGGAAAATATATTTAAAGAAGAAGACTTAATCTTTTCATTTGTTAAATATATCAAAGATGATCTTTTAATTGTTCCAGAATTCAAAGTCGAAACAGGCTGCATAACTATCATGTCATGATAAACTGAATGAAAGCCTAATCATGACACAAAATAGGGTCTTAGTTATGATCATCATACACCGTAAAAATTCCCAGCAAAATATTCAACTCGTTTTGTACAATATGTTTCGTCAAAAATTATACTAATATTTTTATCCCTATTTTGACTTAGATCCTTGAAGCGAGCCTTTAGGTAAGTTATTGTAGAGTCAGCCAATCCAGTTTCTAAATTCAAAGATGAAGAAAGTTCCGTAAGGCGACGTATTGTAGGTAATGTGAGAACTTCTTTACGTAGATCTCTATAACGACTCGTTGAGAAACCTTTCCAGGACATAGATAAGGCGTACAAGGCAGGACTGTCTCCGTTGTTGTGGACATTTAACAACAAGGACAATTGTTCAATCAAAAAGTGTAATTTCTTCTCTTTTGCTTCGTCCAAATGGGGCAAGATATTTGTCAAATGATTTAAAGCTGTGTTAATTCATTTTCCAAGCCAAATAGTTGATTGGTGGAAGAGTTTGATGTCCATGAATTTAAGAAGCCAAAATATTAAGAAGGGTGTGACATTTTGTACTATGATTGTTCTTGGTGATATGCTCGAGATGATTAAAAGATAGATCTCTATCTTTCACCCTGAAAAATACAATATAGCAGAGAATAAAGTCATCGTAGTTGTATGAATCAGTATCAATAAGAAAATACTGAGGAATAGTCAAATTTGATATGTTAAAAACAATATATAAAATAAGAAGGTTAAGGAATGAAGTTTGGCTTACCGTATATGGATTGACATTTCTTCATTAATCTTTAGACTGAAGTCTATTGACGGTCCTCCATGACTAAAGTTCATCTTGAAGAACCATAGCTCTTTATCTTTTTCATCATAATGTTCTTGAACGCCGCTCGGAAGGCAAGTCCTATCCATTTTAATTTGAAGCTCTTCGAGTGTTAAAAATGAGTTGGCCTCTTCAAAAGCCTTAACCTTTTAAAATTTGCTCGTTTTCATTAAGGAGTCGTGAGGAGGAGGTTGAGGTGGAGGAACGCTTTGGAGGAGGCTTTTTTGAATGGTAGTGAGGAAGATTTGGAAAATTGGAAGGGACGGCATCTTTTTTAATATCTTAAGACAAAGAGTTTTTCCAGATCTGTCTGAACGTGATGGATTAGAGTCAGTAGACTCTGGCTTATAATCGGAGGGCATGAAATGTACGTCACACAACGCAGAATGTCTTGAAGGTATCTAATTTTTTCGCGGAACAGCCTTTGTCCAGAGTTGGCGTAGGGACTCATCCTTGGGGAACATATGAAACCGTCTCTTTTTCCCCTCATTGCCCTTTGCTTTGTAGCCACTCTTGCAACCCGGAGCAACACAAACCTTCCCCATTGTCGTCTAGTTTGAAGATAAATAGGTAGTTCTAAAACGATTCCTCTACACACTTCCACTACTTCATTCACGCAGCAATAAATAAATCAGTCCATCCCGCTTTGTATTTTGTTTTGAAAGGTTGCGCGACTCTACCTTTCCTGATTGTTTAAGTATTCATTGGTTTTTATATATCTATGTCTCTATGATCAACTTACGATGACGTAGTACAAATTACTTTGTTTATATTGGGCACAGGCAACAGCTGAACGATGTTTCTCTGCTATTGAAGGGAATAGGCTCTCTATATCTTTATATCTCTATGATCTCATGTCAGTTAAAATGGGAAAACCATGCCCAAAAGTTTTCTTGAGTTGGATTTGACGCGTAATTTATAGGTGTTGAATTCAATATTGAAGCAACAGGTTTTGGTTGGGTGCTCTGCTTTCTCATATGAGAGTGCAAAGTCATGCAAGTGAGGAGAAAGACTGCCGAATTCTCAGATTCATGAAATCCAATAAAATGAAGAAAAAATTATAAACAACTTTAATATCTAAAAAGGAATCTCCTTTTTGTTTTGTAATGTAGTGACCCATTGTGTTGGTTGTGTCTTTTGCGAACGCAAGTTCAAAATCGAATGCCTTATCGGATTATAAATGAACGGACGAACGGATTTTTTTTCTTTTTTGGCGTTCGTCCGTTCATTTATATTGTTTTTAAAGAAAACTGTTAAAAGACCTTCTGTGCAAAAGTGTGGACGTTTTTTATAAAATAAGTCATCTTATGCCACAACAGAGAAAAAGTGGAGGACGTTTTTAGCAATTGAAAGTGCAATGAAATTACTGAGAATCATTCTAGATAAAAGTGATAAAACGGTATTTATTTCCATGGAATTTTTGAATTATTTTGAAATAGGAACAAATTAAATAATAAATATTTTTTCAACGAACGTTAAAAATAAAACGGACTTGCCAGAACGAAAAAAAAATCAAATCGAACGGCAAACGGACGAACACTAAGTCGCGAACGCCCAAGAGCCTATATATAACTTAGGACCATCTTTTTGATGTAGAGGATGGTTTGAAAAGATATTTTCCTCATGGGAGCGAAGCTGAATGCTTAATATGAAAAACAAGGATGTTCCATAGGGCTTGAAAGGTTGGAAATGAGGTAAAACGTCTTTTTATATTTCGTTTCTTTTCCAAGTTTGATATAAACTGCACTTCCATACAGCTAAAGTACAAAACTGCATAGTATATATGTTGATCGTGCAAGATAAGTTGAATTCTGTAACGGAAATATTTTTAAGCGATCCCAAATGATACAACCGATCAAAACAATTATAACCTATATAATTTCAGCATTAAATAATCATAACAATTTGATATAAAATCGCGACAGACATCGGTATATGGAGTAAATCTATAGTTTTGAACAATTCAACAATATTCTAAGACTTGTTACAATTCATCTATAATAAAGTAGTTCTCTTAATTAAAATTATAAAGTTATCTCCTTATCAGCTAATCGTAGTGAGAAAATGCATATTGGAACAATATGATGGACGGTTTTTTTTTATTTATCAAAACGAAATTTATTATGGTTTATATAATATTTCATTGTTTGTTAAAGGTTTTGTATGAAGTTTTTGTATTATATAGGAGTATCTACTAATACAAGGACTCCGTCGAAGATGTGATTGTTTGAAAAAAAATGAGCGTGAATTATAAAGCAGTTATAATATAAAAACAGGCATCACTTCACTCATGGTTGTTGAAATGTGAACAATGTCTCGATATAAGAATCCCATCCTTCAAATCACAATTCTAATGAACCTCGATCCTTGGCATTATATGATTGAACGATATAAAAGGCCTTCCTTCTCTGATGAATGGACGGTCAAAAATAAACACTAATATAATAGTGTTTAGCAGACTTGGTGACGTTCGCTAAAATTGTCGTTCGTTAATCAAAAGTTATGGTTCGTCGTATGTTTTAAGATTGAATCTTTCGTCGTTCATCGTTCGTCATTCTAAGAAAAGTGATGACATTTTTTAGAAAGGAATTTATTTGCCCATGAAAAAGAAATCTGTTCTTTGGCGCCAAAATGAACAACGAATAATTGGAATTTTTTGTTGGCGTATTCAGAAAATTTGTCGTTCGTCGTTCGCGAACGACCGATTAGAAATGAACGACAAATCAACAAGTCTAGTATTTAGTGGTGAGTTTGAAAGAACAAGGAACATGGAAGGGTGACTTTTTTCGCGCGCCGGGAAATCAATACCTAAGCTGGACAATTAAATTCTACTTAGTTGATTTATTCCAAGGAATTCTAGAAACTAACTGGAAGGAAAGGGAAAATTGTAGCTTCCAAGTTAAGGCCATGATACGTTGATTAACATAGCAATAAATAAGAGTTTTATATGTATATTTTAGCTAAATCAGTCATTTTCACTTCAATAATTCATAATTCAACGATCAAAAAAGTAGCTATTTATTTTAAAAATACTAATTTAATGCTATAATGCTTATTTATATCCTATCGGATGCAATTCTATCGAACCATATAGGCAAAAAAAAAATGAATAACGAGTGTGATATATATTTAATACCTTTTATTTATCAACAATAGTTTCCGCATATAAAGTAATATTATTTACAACGATACATAGTTTAACAGTTACAAACAAGTAATTCAAGATTATATGTTTTCATTGGGAAATAGACTGTTATTAAGAAATTTTCTTTTCAATTAAATTTCATATCTGACGATCTTTGTTTGTCTGAAACGACACAGCCTCATTAAACTTCTAGTTTTGGAGGTACCATGAGTTTCAAATCGGAGGATCTTGAGGAGGTTACAGCGGGGCTGGGGTTGCGTTTGAGGGCGGCTCCGGTTCGGCTTGAGGTCGAGCCAGACTTTTTTCATCCACGGAAAGATAACATTCTGCCACAGCGACCCGATAGTATTTGCCTCTTCCGCCCCTATTACAATATGAAGAATTAATTAAAAACATATAGGTAATATTAAATTTAACGTCATAGCGTAACTCTATTCTATTCTATCGGTGTCCAGAAGAAATGGACCAGGAAAATATGGACTAGGAAGGAATGGACCAGGAAAGAATGAACTAGGAAGGAATCGACCAAGGTAGAAAAGGAAAATGATGACTCATGGAAGAAATGGACCAAATACATAGGTATGCAAGTTTTTGAGTGGAATATATCTAATTATTGTACATATACTATTTATCATGTAAACTGAGTAAATTATGTCATAATTTACCATGTTGTTTTTTCATAGTATAGAAAAGTAGTGCCTTCATTCAGCTGGATTTAATACACAAATTCTCGACTCGGATCATTGGAGGATCTCTCATTCTATTGTTGACTGTGACGTCACACCTCACTCTATGTCTTCAAATATTCCATTTATAATAATCGTGCCCGAAATTAGGCATATATTTCTTCTTCTTTATTTATTTACTTTTTGAGTGCTTTAACATCGCTATGTTCGTTGTTCAAGACAATATGTATTATTTACAATAATTTGGGTGATTTTGAACTACAGTTGACATAAGGAAGAGAGTATTTATCTAAAATTGCAAAAATAAAATCATTTTATGTCATTATTTACTCAGTTTATATGAGAAAAGTATTTTTAAAGTAATTAGATATATTCCACTAAAAACTTGCCTACTTATGTATTTGGTCCATTTCTTCCATGAGTCATAATTTTCCTTTTCTACCTTGGTCCATTCTTTCCTGGTCCATTTCTTCCTAGCCCATATTTTCCTCGGCCAATTCTTCCTTCATTTAATTAAAAACAGATGATGCAATATGCATTTCATTACAAAAAACAAAGTCAATAACAGAATAAAAGCTACGTATAGCTACGATACTATTAAAATTGGACAACAATACACTCAATATATTTAACGTTTAGTTAATACTTATTTACTTATTTATTGGCTTGATATTGTGATAAAGTAAAAATCTATATCATAAAATGAAATAGTTATGATTAATATTATATATATATATATATCTTTTAAATCATTCATATTTTAAATTGCTTTAAGATTTTAAAAAATGGTACTTTTATTTTTGATGAATAGTTAGAAACTCTTACTTTGACTTGGACATCCATCCACCAATAAACTCGATGCTCGAGCTAAAATACGGAAAATCCCCAGAGTCTTCTTCGCTATTTAGAAATGCAGCGTATTCCTTATCCTCCAAATAACTCAACCGTTGGTCCAAAAAGCTCTGGCAAATTGGGATAAGTTCCTCCTCGTAGCTCTTGTATCAAAGCTCCTTCATATGAACAATGTCCGTTATTTCACCCTTGGAGCAAGGCAGCTTAATAGCCATTTCACGGTAGCAGTCCACGGGAAGGGCAGCATAGCAGTTTTGGATGGATTCTCTGGTTGGACCTCAAAGGCCAAATTCTGTCTGTTGAAGGAGGAGAGAAATCATTTTGGAGACTTCTTTTTTAGATGATGTAGAATGTGCGTTCGGACGTGGGGTGTCACGGTGGCCGTTAGTGTAATAAAAGGGACTTTCCCTTTGGAGCTTATGGAGAAGCTAGTAGTCCGGGTGAAAGTTGTGTCCCCACTGAGACACACAGTTGGCCTCATCAATAACGAATCGCTTGAGGGGATTCCGCGAATAAAGGCTTCAAAAGACTGTATTGAGCTTCCGAGAGATACCTTCTCGGGAGTCATGTAGAGGAGTGTGATTTTGGGCGTGAGGAGACGGAAAATTTCGTATATTTTCCGCTGCCAGCCATAGTCGTCCCCGATGAGATGATCTGCAGGGATTCCCAGACCGTTGAGCTTTGTGAATTTATCATATATGAGGGATACCAGGATGGATAGGACTGCAGTGACTCCACCTGGACCGCGGCGGGTAACTGATAGCAGCGACTCTTTCCGCCTCCGTGGGCATAAAGACAGAGGTGGTACTGTTCAAGAGGGCCGCATTAATGGCTGACCGATGATTGAGGCGGAAGCTGTGGATATCAAAGTGACTCTTGAGCTTCCCAAAGAGATCGTTCGAGAAAGAGTAGTCCCTCTTTGGCATATTATTATATCCCTGTTTACAACAGAAGCAAAAAAACTGAAATAAATACACCTATGATGCCTTTAGGTGTGCATAAAGGGCGTGCCCGTTTATGACGTCATCCTTCCAGTTAGCTTCTAGTATTCCTAGATTTCTTCGGACGAGGTCTTGGAGACCCATAGGAAGTCCACATCCGCACGTTCTTGAACCATAGAGGGTCCTTTGTACAGTGGATATCATGTGCTCGATCTTGTAAGCCTCCTCGTAAGTTGGAGATGTTGATACAAGCCAGTCAGTAGAGGTTAATGATACTCCGAGTTCTTCTAACATTATCTCTTCCACAGCTTTAATGACTGGGACCACTTTAAGGCAGTCATAGAAGAAGTGGAAAGACGTTTCCTCGACCTCCCCACAACCAATGACATCCCGTTTCTTTGGATCCACATGGGACTTGCTCATAAATAGAGAAGACGTGGCTAAGCGGTATCGGAACCATTTTTGATGGGAGTCTGTAAAGGGGTTTTTCATAATAATTTCCGGACACAGCGGGGGGAAATCCGCCTCATTATGTAGTAGCCTCAATCGTCTCTCGATGCCAGGAAGGGACGTCCAGAGCAAGCAATAGACCTTCGAATATGGGTGCAACCTCTTCGAAAAGATCCTATTTTCTATCAAGTAATTTTGAAATGCTAGTATGCATATCCTCACTAATGCAACTCATTGGAACCAGAGTAGCAAAAAAAATATTGTTCTTTATAGCACCATAAATATAGAATGTAGACCATAATGCAATATCTCCCTTTAAGCCCAAGTTTATTATTTTTTGTTGTTCTTGTTTTTTACAGAAATATATATACATATTCACAGCATAGAAGTTAACAAATTATATTTCTTTATTGTTATCTTATTAAATTAATACATTCACAAATAAAGTCTAAGCTGCCTTTCGGAAATAAAGTGCGAAAAATTAAATTACATTTCGAATAATATATAAGCTCAGGGTATAAAAAAGAAAATATATATTTGACTGTGTTTGCTCTTGAATAGTCTACGTTATAAGGTGTGCAGTAGTGAATGCATTGCACATTTATATGCTTAAATATTGCAAAAAAAAACATTTAATATTCATATGATTAAGAGTAAGTATATGGAAGATAAACTCAGGGCCTTGGGTATAATAATAATAATGTTTTAATCTCACTTTAAAAATAAATACATTGTTTCATTTAAAATGAATAATGGCTGTGTATAGATATTCAGCTAAGAGTTAACAAACAGGTTGATAATAAGAGTAAATAATTTTTAAATGCTACAAAAAGCAGTTTTTAAATGTGATTATTATTTAGAATATCCAACCTTAAATATCCAGGAATAAAGATGAAGCAATAAATATTTAAGCTCTTAAAGAATGGTCATATTATTTATTTCATATGTCATTTTTATTTACTTTTTTTGTATTGGATTGAGTTTCATCTTAGGGGGTTATAAATAAACATTAAAGCAATAGAAAAATCAATTGAAATTAAGACACTCAATTTATTGAAGTCGATCATGGAGAGTTGAACATGTTAACAACTGTGCTAAAACTCTGCATAACGTTTTTGTTTTTAGTATTTTTTTTTCTTGGCCCAGTGGGCATATATTTCGACAGATCAACCAACGTTATACAAAAAGGTTGTGCACATATTTAGTGAAAAACGATCAATCATTTAAACGAAAATATAAGAAAACATTAAAATAATTTGAAAACAAACATATCAATAAAAAATTATATCTCTAATAAAATTTTTGAATATAAAGAGGCGATTGGGATGATACAAGAAAGGTCGTCGTTTTTAACTGTTCGCATTTTATATAATATGTAGTGAACTTTAGTTATGACGGCGTCACATTTGGCATTCTTTGTGAATGTCAGAAAGTCTTCCTCAGAAGTTTTGGTCTTGAAGAGGTTTTCTAGTGAGATTTGGAGGGCTTGGTAAGTCTCTGCTAATGCAGGGCAGTTCCAAAGGAGATGATCCGTGGTCTCGGGGTGTGTTTTACAAAAGAAACAGTTCTTTCGATCGTCTTTGAAAAACTTGCCTGCAACCTCCAGCGAACCGGTCAAAAGTCGGTATTTGAACCATTTCTCTGAGGACGTAAGAAATCTATTATTCACAGCGGCGACACAATCGCTTATACTTCTTTGTATCCCACGTCTCTTTAAGTAGGCTTTAAAAGGTACTATTGTTGAGACTGTGGAAGCATTGCGTAAAATCTTTGTGGATAAAATGGAGATCTTGATCCTGAAGGGTAAAAATGGACGATTCACTCTAGAAAGCTTCCCGAAAACACTAGTAAAATACTTATGTGCAAGTCTGTTTAAAAATTTCGATGAATGTATAACATCGCTTGCAATGTGAGCATTCAAAGTTTTTGGGATCGATACATTTAGGCAATTTAAAAGAGGCATTTCCCAAGCTAAGGACGTTTCATATGTTTTGATGCACTCTGTTGAGCTATTACAAAATTCTCTTATTCTTCCAGACAACATAGAGATAGTGGGTAAAACTTTTGATAGCCCGTGATAGGGGGATTCATTATAGTCGATTCCATTATTTTTTAAATATTGCTTGATATAACAAGACCAATAGTGGCTGTTGTCCCATAGCTTTCGAATCCAAAAGCAATTTAAAGATTTCCATAAATTTTGGACGTCCAAGACTCCCAATCCTCCAAGTCTGAGTGGATTGTGAATTCGTTTTTGGGATATATTTCTTCTTTTGTGGAAGCCCAAGAGAAAAGTCTCCATAGTTAGAAGTTCTTCGGATGTTCCTTGGTGAAAAGGTGTAACACGAAGTAAATGAATTACACCTGGGACAATATAGGTATTCCAGGCTCTGACTTTATCCCACACGTTTAAGTTGAGGGAGTGGAAAAAGAACACGATTTCTTCAGTGTTGACATCATGAGATCACGATTTAACCTAGAACTGTTAGATCCAATCCAAGATCCAAGTATCTTCATATGATCAGACGAATTTAGTATTGCCAGGCTTTTTCTACAATGCCTCCAAAGGGGCTGAGAAATTCAGTCTTTTCAACGTTTATTTTTAAGCCGGAAATAATAGAGAATTGATTTAAAATTTTAAATGTTTTGCCGATTGATCTTATGGTTTGAAGTGGATTACCAGAATATGTCATGGTCATGTCATCTGCGTAGCACAAACATTTTAACACCTTTCCTGATGAATTAAATCCACGAATGTTCGGATCAGAGTGAATTCTTTGAAGCAGACCGTCAATGCATAAGACAAAAAGGATTCCAGCCATGGGGTCTCCTTGGCGAACACCTCTATAATTATAAAAGTGTGCTCTGTGGCTTCCATATTCTATTAGGGTTCTTGTTTTGGCAAGGGAAGTACAAACCATTCTTATAATAAAATCGCCAAAACCTTTCTTGTAAAGTGTTTGGACAATAAAATTGTGTGATAAAGAATCAAACGCTTTGGCAAAATCAATAGCCATTAAAGACGTGTGATTTTCACATTCGGTAAGTGTTTGAAGAGTAAAAGGAATTATATCCATAAGCTTGTCTTTTAAAAAACCATACTGAGAATCGTGTAAAACTTTATTTAAAACTCCTTTTATTCGATTAGCTAAAATATATGAAAATATCTTGTAAATCGAATTTTGCATAGTAAGAGGACGTAGATTTATTAAAAAATTCGGATCTTTATTTTTCTTAGGTATTAAGACTATTCTCCCATCTGAGGTAAATTCTGGGAAGTGTCCAACGGTTAAAACTTTTTCATAAAACATGAGTAAGAGAAGAGATAGATTGTGCAGGTATCTTTTATAAAATTCAAAGGTTAAGCCGGAAGGACCAGGTGACTTATGACCTTTGCGTTATTTACTATTGCATATTCAATTTCTTTAATAGTTAGGTGGACTTCCATTTCGTTTTTGTCTTTGTCTAAAATATGTAGAATGTCGTCCACGGAACATCTTATGCTTTCGCAAAAGTCGGCGTTCGCCTACTTTCAACGGGCGCATAATATAGAATCTCTGCAGTCGTAGCAGCTTTACAATTTGGAGTAGTAGGAGCTAATTTCCCTACATAAAATCAGGGTGACTAGAAGTTTCTCCAACGGAGTTTACGATATACATGTTTTTAGATGATTCTCTTTTTCTCTCTATTTTAACGCACTGTAATCTCGAATGGGTTAGGTCTGAGATACTTTCAATTTTATTTTTAGTCCTGTGCATGAGATCCGCCTTTCGGTAAAGTTGATCCAATTTAAAATTTATTTCTTGTTGGAAATCTTTTCTTTATCAAAGTTTTCGATTTCGTGGATTGCCCTTCGTTTCTGCATTGCTTTTACTACTCCAGCATTCCTAAAGATCCCTTTCAGGGATTCAGGCGCTAGTCTTTTTTGTGATCGAGGATGATTTTGAGCGAGAAGATAAAATATTAACTTTAGAGTAGCCAGGTGGAGTTTTTCTAGATTTTCTGAATTGAGGGATTATATTGATTAATAATTCTTCTTCGTTCATATTATTCTTGCAGCTAAATTCATCTGAACTATCTCTACCATTAGACTCTGAATCGTTTACTTGACTTTCTTCATTGCCCAAGTCTTGACAATCTTCTGAACATTCCTTGTCATCGCTGTTTCCAATATCTAAAGAAGATGGGGACTTTGTAACTGTACTGTCAGATTCTGTATTTAATGGTTCTTCCCTTACTGATCTAGTAGAGAGTTCCGAAAGGGTAACCTCCAAGTCAGCAATTCTTACGTCATTATTGACATTATTGATTGTTTCTTTTTCTTTTGAGCATCAGTAGAATTTATAACACTTTCTGTGTCATCATTAGTTCTTCTGTCAGACTTCGAGTTTGCGTTGTGTTTTTCATATTCGATAGTCTTATATTGAAGTACGGTCTTGTACTCAATAATTTGTAGTCTTTTTTTCTGTACAATTGATTCTCGAGTGACCAAATCTAAAACATTTTTGGCACTGTTGACGCACGCCAACGAATCTCAAGTTCACGAGGGAATCGTCAACAGGGATTATCTGTGGGACATTTGATGGATCCCCTTCAACCTCAAATATGAAATTTGACGTTCTCCATACAGATTTATAATTTTTGAATATTTTTCCCGCGTCTTTGTCTTCAGGGTTTAGCTCAGAGTAAGCCTTGACAATTTTACAAAATTTATTGATCCAGCTTTTTAATTTAATTTCATCAACACGTTTGAATGTGTTAACTGCAGTTATCTTAAAATATTTCTTATTGTCACATTCAAAGGTGTCTATATACTTTATTTTCATGCAGATAGGCTTTATTTCGCCGTTTGATCCTTTTACATTTATTTTGTAAGGCTTTTTCAATCTTTGCAGTCGTGGACGAATTGGAGTGTTGGTATAGAAGGAAGCGTATCCAAATCCATATTGCGCTTGCGCACCAGCAATTTCATCTTCTGTAAAGCCGTAATGTAAAGCGGCGTTATGAACATCAATTTGTTTCAAATTTCGATTATTGAAGACACGGTCATTTTCCGATTCAGTCAATCAAATGACGAACTTTTCCCATTTAAACATAGAGTTTAAATTATTTTTTTAAATGCTTCATTAATGTTATTCTCCCTTTTAGAGAGAATCTTAGCGTAGGACATTTTGTGTTTATTTCTTTCTGTATTATGAAAACTCTTGTCCTTTGTTACGTTCGCATAACTAGTTTCTCCCTCAAGTCACTCTTGTCAGGAGGTTTGACAGGAGGAATAGTCTCCATCAAGGCAGTGCCTTAGAGTAGGAGAGTCTGGACGAAAGACTGATGAGTCATAACATAAGCTGACAAAAACCCATAACAAACAAATTTCATATCATAAATAAATAGGTGTTTGGATTAAATAGCAAATTTGCTGATATTTGTATAAATCAATGGGGATATATTTTAATGTAAAAAGATGACAATTGAGTTGAATTTGCTATGAATTGCATTATTTTTATGGTATTGCGATTATTTTGAGCAGTAATAGGATTTATAAGTTGAATAACAATATTATTGCATTTCTAATTCTATTCGTAATGTGGGCAGCCCTTCATCAATCACGAAACCTTTTTTATATTTATATCTATAGGATCAGTCATCAAAATAGGGTTCTCTTAAAACTTTACCCAGAATAAGAGCAACAAATGATCTTTCCGGAGTAAAAAAACCATTGGAAGCATCCCACATACTGCCATCGGAGAAAACTTATGTCTAAAGGCAATCCTATCGTACATCGCACAATTGAAGAGTAGAATGAGGCTACTGCCAATAGTCTCATTCTACTCTTTAGACTGATTGGACGATCATTTGTTGCTTTTATTCTGGGTAAAGTATTACAAGAAACCTATTTTGATGATTGATCCTAGAGATATAAACATAAAAAGGTTTCGTGATTATTGAAGGGCTGCCCACATTACGAATAGAATTAGAAATGCCATAATATTGTTATTCAACATATAAATCCTATTTCTGCTCAAAATAATCGCAAAAGCGTAAAAATAATGCAATTCATAGCAAATTCAACTCAATAGCCATCTTTTTACATTAAAATATATCCCCTTTGATTTATACAAATAATATTAAATTTGCTATTAAATCCAAACACCTATTAATTTATGATATGAAATTTATTTGCTAAGGGTTTTTGTCAGCTTAAGTTATGACTCATCAGTCTTTCGTCCAGACTCTCCTACTCTAAGGCACTGCATCAAGGCAGAGCCCTATAAGGAGAGTTACGACAATAGATTGGAGAGCCACCTGGTGAAGTAGCATGTCGGGCTCAAAACAACGCATGGAATGAAAGAAATTATTATTGTTCCTATGTTATTATTAGGATAAATAAATCGGAATCTATGACAAAAACTGTGTCTATAAAACCTTTCATTTATTGGGGGTATTGTTTCAATAAATAAATAGTCTCCCTTATGCATATAACTCCATATTTGTCACTAATCTGCCAAATGTGTCCAGCGGAAGTTCGTCGTCACTCCTGCAGGATATACCTTACACTCCAGAGCCCCTCTTTAACGAACTTCAGATTTAACGAACTTTTGGATATAACGACCCTGCCCTCCCCCCATATAGTTCGTTATATCGAGGGTTTACTGTATTTGCAGTTCCCTCGATATTTTTTTTTTCACAGTTCATAATATATATACAATAAACAAAGTATAAGGTATATAAAAAGATGCTAATGCGTAAAAAAATACATTATTAAACATTCTAGTTTAAATTTTTAGCATCCGAGCTGAACAATCTTAAAAATATATATCAATTAAAAGCACATAAAACCGAAATGACACAAGTAAACGAAAAAAAAAACACGGAAAATTATAAAAAGTCTATTTGTAGTTTCTAAATTTCTTTAAAAGCTTATTTATGGCGTCATTATAAAACAGGGACCGGGAAGGGAAGTATCGGATTTCATCGGCGGCTAGTGTCCACGAATCACCAAATACGGAAGGAATTTTGAGGTCCAAAGCGGCGTACCTCGCCGCAGCAGAAAGAATTATTGGCCTCAGCTCTGAAGCTTGCAGAGGATGATATATTGTTAGTCGTTTGGCTATTAAAGCCTTGGCAGAAAGAAGGGCATTGTTAATTGCTTTCAGTCGTGAGGAATTCTCACGACCTCCAACTCCAAATAATATTGAAGCCTTGATGTATTTATCTGCATTTTCACCATCCATTCCACGTACATTTAGTTTCAGAAATTGCATTAGAATTTGAACAGCCTGGCACTCAACAAAAGCATGAATTACGGAGTTATATAAAATACCACAGTCCTTACAAGGTAGATAAAACTTAATAAGCTCTGCAGAAATCAACAGCTGAGCTGTGAATTTTTCCCGTCAGCTATTCCACAGAGAGACCTCATGATCTTCCTTTTCCAACTTTCTGGAAGTTTCAGACTGATCATATATTTGATGCAAAGCTCATCACATTTCCTGCCATCAGACTTCGGAGAACCAGACATTTTAAGGAACCAGGGCTTCAATAAGCAATGATCATTTGCTGATCTTTGCAAAGGATATCTGAATCTCCCGTCCTTAAAAATGGGATGGAGATCACTACTGTGGAGTGTCAAAATTCCATTTGTAATTGCCAATTCTTCCAGTGTTTCTGGTATTCCCAAATTTTTAAAGAAGTGCTTTTTATGACAATTATGCCTTATGACATCCACCGTTGAATTGTTTTCATATATCGGAGTGTTTCTCCAAATAATTCTCTGCGCACATCCCCAGACGACCGAAAAATCAGAGGTAACTTTATTAGTTAACTCTGAGCCGAACATGAGCAAGGAGTATAACTTATTATTTGATGAGATACATTTTCTCCATTCAGACGCCGGATATTTTGGAATAGTAGCAAACACTTTTAAATACATTTTGGGGATAATAAGAGCTAACTGAGTAAGGCCCCCACCAAGGTGACCTCTCTTCCTTTTCATTGTTGGCAGATACCATTGGTGAGTCAGCTGCTAAACAGACAGGTCTCACGACGTAACTCTCCTTATAGGGCTCTGCATCAAGGTATATAGAATACAAGGTATGTTACATTTAGAATTTTACTTAATAAACATTTATAAATCCCCGGCGTGCTCTCAGTCGTCATTGGTCCGACTTCATCTCCGTGCTAGCTGGGGATATTTTATAAATTTCCTTATAATTAAATATTGAGATGATTTAAAACAAAATCACTAATATTTAAAAGGAATATTTCAATTGTCATTTATTTAATTTAAAAGAATCGAAGATTTTTTGTTCTTGTAAGAATTATCGCTTATAATAAGATTAATATAACAAGGTAAGGTAGAAAAGAAAGGAATAAATGTAACAAACTCTCCAGTGATGTATATGTAAATAATAAAGTAAGTAATGTGAAGAAGCGAATTGACATCATTGGATATTTGCTTACATCAACTTTTTTCTTTACTTCGCAAGTCGTGGAATGTATGATAAAGAAAAATATTTCAACTATAATAAGGACATCTTCTTTTTATGGACAAAAAAAATTAACTCTACGGAAACTTTATAAATAAAAGTTGAATAATATGATTAAATTATATAATATTGGACATCCATTTTTTATCCTCATATATAATAGTTGGACAGAGTATTCAATATTACTGTTGAACTTTATAAACAAGTTTAATAAAAAATGAGTAAAGTATGATTATAAAAAATATTGATGAATTTAAATAAAAACTAAGACTGATCAATTGAAATAAAACTAATATCCATCAAATTAAAAATAAACAATAATAATTTAAATAAATATCACAAACTTCTTTCAAAAACTGCCATGGAGGCATTCAGATTTATTAGTGTAGTACATCTTATCCCTGAGTTAAGTGTAGCAATAAAATCGGATTGAGACTTTTTATTCAGAAAAATATAGTTAATAGCAGAAGCTGTCGTATGGTTCAACAGTTGAGGCGCTAGACAAACTCTTTGCTTTTGATTGCTCTGGCATTATTAATGAATTTCCTTGATTTTATGAACTATTTATAATTCTTGGGGATTTATTTTTATTAAGTCCAAAAAATCTTTTATAATGGTAGATCCCTCAATCAGATAATGGCCTCTGTCTAAAAGGTGATTTCTTAAGAGTTTGATCAAATGAGAGACATCATGAAACATAAAAATTATCTTTGATGTATCAGAAGGATTCCAAAAATATGACAAATCTTTTGAGACTTCCAATGAGTTACGCAGTCCAACATTTGATGGGGCATATCAGAAACTAAAGTCAAGACTGCAATGCTCCTTCTTTCAACCTCATTTGTGTGAAAATAATGTCAAGAGACATCGAGATGTCAAAGATAAAATTGGCAAACATCTTCCACAGATCATGGCAACTTTAATTCTTTTATTCGGACAGCACACTTGATCAATAGATAAGAAATAGTCAAAACTACTTTTCAGATCCATTAATCGAGCGAAAAGACGCAAATATGGGTGAATTGATTTTCCACTTTCCAAAACCCTAAAAAATGTAAAACAATATTCTGATAAGGTAGATGAACTTTAAATTTAATATGCTTTATACATTGTATTTATCCTTGGAGTATTAACTTTAACAAAATAAATGGAAGCTCTATTACACAGTTAAAATATATATTATCTGAATTTATAAGTCTAATAAGATGATAATTTTTTTTTCAATTTTTAATATAACTTTTACTAGCAAAACAATGTTCTGAGTACAAAATAAATATTCTAAATTGCTATATTTTAATGGATTTGAGATATCATACGGAACTTGAATATCACAGATCGACAAATTTTGGGTGAACTCACTTGATTGAGCAATGAAATATGAAATAATACTCAATGAATCCAAATATGATATTAATATCTCTTTTAGCAATTATTTATCCTTAAACCCAAGATATTTAAATATGCCATTATTAAAAAAAAAAAGTACATTTGTCCTTTAGATATTTAAAATATCATTCAATAATTATAATAACATAGAAATTGTCAAACAATTAAAAACACTAATAAAAACTAGTAAAGTAGTACGGGAATAAAAAGTATTTAAATTATCTTATCAATTTTTATTAACGACATATTGAAAGATTTAAAAAATTACTGAAAAAGTATTAGGTTTGGAGAGCCAAAAATACATTGTTGCGATACTTAAATATATTAAGATTTAGTATTGCTTTAAAGAAATCTACTTATTTCAATATTTTTACATTCATCTTGCTTTATTGATCGTGAACTCGTTATTGTTATTAACTCAACTAACCTGAAGAATATTTACTCAGTTTATTTCACTGATGCTTTAGAAATGAATAAGTCTAACCTTTTCTAAATTTAACCACTAATAAAAATAATATAGCACTAAACTTTGATAAGATTGGCGTCCCGATAATTAAATTTATTGAATTAATAAGTTTAGCCTTGTATTTCATACTATTAACATTACCTTGTGCGAAATTACAAATATTTTTTAAAGAGCTATTTATATATTGCTAAACTTATAACTTAAGTCAATTGTTATACGACAATATTTGAAGTTAGATCTAACCTAAAGCTTAAATAAAGTATATTGACTGTGTTATATGTTTTTATTTATTTATTGCAACAATAATCTAACATTAAATAATTACGCAATGAACATACATTAATTATTTCTTGTTGATTGAGGTTTTGTGACCGACATTTTATATACAAATATGATCATAAAAGAGAGTATGACGTCATCGGTACATTCTTTTATTAAGTGTCCGAGCCACTTTTTATATCACATACCGGTATTCTATATACCTTGA
>CP045890.1:16430140-16450650 GCA_013387185.1 Caligus rogercresseyi
GTTTCTTTGGTGTTAAACAAAAACACACCCACACATATATATATATATATATATTTTTTTTGGTTTGTTTGTTGTTTGTTTAACACCTAGGAAGATATATATTAGATAAAAAGAAAAAAAAATGCTAGACTTGAATTTGACACACAGCCACAAATACTGAGAGAAAAGGAGTGTAAAAGTATGTAGTAGATTAAACATCTGTATTCATGATTAATTCGCACATTAGCATCACTTTATATAGATTTCTGTTGTTTTATATATATTTAATATGAACTGTGAAAAAAAAAATCAACAACATATTCTACAGCAACCCTTGCTACATCTTGCTGATAGTCATCAGGTATATGAGTGTCATATCAAAAATTCGTCAAAGTTATACAGTCCCGAAAAATGACCAATTTTTAAATTTTAAAACATAAAAATAAACCTATCTAAACTTAACAGTTATGGACTGAATCTTCAAAAGATCAGGCAGCGGATAAAACATTAAAAGCTTTGAACAAAATACGAATGAAAATAAAATACCGATAGGAGACGATTGAGAATTGTTAACCCTTTTCTAACTGGCTCCAAATTTAAAACAGGTCAACATAAAGCTCCCTGGACCAGCTGTGGGTTTATGTCGAAAGGCCATTTATTACAATTAGTTGGAAATTCTTGACCAATGAACATATTTAATTAATACATCAACCCTAAAAGGAAGAAAAAAAAAAATATCCAAATTTATTTATTGATAATATGCCAGATGGTTTTGTCAGCTCACCAAAGTTTAAGTTGACCAAAAAAGATTTAGAAGCTGTGTGGTAAATTAAGCTTTGTTCTCGCATCAATCCATCTCTTTCTGTAAATGTTTAAATAGTACAATGTTTAACCAAACTTGGTATTTACATGAAAGGATGATTCCTTTAGTCTTTGAAACGAAGTCTACCGGTTAAAGAAAGAGTAAACATTGCAAATCAAATACTGTAAGAAACCTATAAAGATACTTTACAGCCAAAAACCTACGAAAAAAAAAAAGGAAACAATATTAAAGCTCATGTAGATCAGCGGCCAAGCTAATCGAAATTTGTGAATTAAATTCTGCTCTTATTTTAACTTGCTTGAAATGGACAAGAATGGAATGGATGAAATTGCCTCCATAGTCCCCTGCATATTATGCCTCATTATCTGAGTTTAAAAATTTGTAACTAACGATATAAACCTAAGATGATTTAAGACTTCAATAGTACAAGTCATGATGAAACTCTGTATCAAGACACTCTTCTTTCAATCAATAAATAAAGAAAAATACGAAGAAAAATCTTGAAAAATGTAAAACATGACTTCAATGCAGTCATGGGGTATGAATTGATCTCAAGATGGACCATCCATACAAAAGGGGATAGGCGTAAATACTTGCTTCCTTAGCGGTGTGGATAAACGTATTAACATTTACGTGGCTATTTTACACAGCTTCAAAAACAACTATAAATATAATTATAAAGGTCATGAAAATTTAAATATTGAAAAAACTTATAGCATGAGTATACATCTATATGGCAAGTAAACATAACAATTTTATTTCGTCAATTGTAAAATAAAAGTTCATACAAACGTCATTATCATTGTGATCCTTATGAAAACGTGTACAACCCGTGCTTATAATAAGACAACTAATTTGCCATAACAAAACAAAATTGCTAGAATAATTTCTAGGACGATATTAGCAAAAAAATAGAAATATTTATTGGCTTGATTGCTCCAAAAAAAAATTGAAAGATCCAGTGCCTTAGAGTCTGGACGCATGGCAGGTGATTCATGACTAATGCTCATAACAAACAGATTCCATCTAATAAATTAGTGGCTGTATTGATATAATATCAAATTATATGTTTTTTATCAAATGGAAAATAATTTTATCTAATTGAATTAATTTGTTATAAATAGTATATTTTTTAGATTTTGAGGCTATTTTTAGCAGAAATAAGATTTATATGTTGAATAACAATATTAATGCGTCTGATTTTAGTCGTAATGTAGGCAGTCCTTCATCAATCCCGAAACTTTTTTTTTTTATATCTCTGGGATCAATCAAGAAAATCAGTTGCTTGTAATACTTTACTAACGATAACAACATCAATTGGCTGTTCCGGAATCCAAAAACACATTGGAAACATCCCACATACTGCCATCGGAGAAAACTTATATCTAAAGTCAATCCTTTCGTAAATCGCACAATTCAAGAGTAGAATGATGATATTGCCAAAGTCTCATTCTACTTTTGAAACTGACCCGCTATATTAATAAAAAATGTGCAATGTACGAGAGGATTGCCTCCAAACACAAGGTTTTTCCGATAGAACGTTTTTCCCAAGACAGAAGCAGCACTGTGAAGAACTACGAGGATTTCCCTAAGAATACCGTTTCTTTTATTAGGAAAAACCTATTGTGCTGATTGATCACAGATTTATACAAACAAAAAGGTTTCGTGATTGATGAAGGGCTGCCCACATTAAGAATATAATCTGACATGTAATAATATTGCTATTCAACATATAAGTCCTATTTTAATAAAATAGAGGCAAATCGTGAAAATATCACTATTTATAGCAAATTAATTATATATATATATATATATACAGGTATATATAGTATTCGTATTGTTCTTGAATGTCATGATTCTTGCACAACGTACAACATTTCGTTTCATGGAAATCCCCCAACTGAAGGAGCAAAGTATATAAAGGGAGATTTTCATTTGATGCCTCACACTTTCAAAGACGCTTTATAAGAATGAAATCAATGGTCTGTCTGGTTCTCCTTGGAGTTGTCCTCCTGATTTCTGTGACTTCGGCACAACGACCAGCTAAAGCACCAGCCATAGCCAGTGCTGCTGCCGCCGCGCCAGCAGGTGGTAGCTTCAATGATTGCCTCTGCCAGTGCATTTCCCTTCAGTTTGTGGATAACCAAGGCGTCACCAATGGAAACTGTCGAAGGTAATTAATATTAACCATATCTTAAAGAACTAGCTTCAATCTTTTCTATTTTTCATCAGCACGTTTAATGGGGCACAGTGGTGCTATGTCAAGTATGGCCAATTCAGCCCTTGCATTGATCTACGGAAATCCATTCGCTTCCCAGGACAATACTGGTCCTATCACGCCTGCGCCACTCCCCCTCAAGACTCCCCTGTTTGTCAAAACGTCTTCCCACCACCATTCTTCTTCTCTGCGCCCAGTGTTCAAAGAGCTCCTGCAGGAATGTCGCAGATAACGTGTACTAATTTCATATTGTGTGACTTTTATTGAAATTCTAGTATAAAAATATATTTATTTTTGCATAAAAATGATAGTATATATTTGCAAGAGTTATCAAATAATAGTAAATTCATACAGAAGGTACGTCCTAAATATATTCTAATGATTTGTATTTTTTTAAATCACGACTAAAGTATAAATTTAAATACAAACTTTAGTAAATTGGGTATATATAAATATAATTTATATGTATATATACTGATCATATATATATGTATATATACCTTATGTATGCAACTTCTCTAAATATATTAGGTCATTGGAAGGAGGAAAATTAGATATATAAAGAAACTGAACCAGGAAAAATTGATCATGGATGGGTCATTCAATGATTATATAACTATTTGGAAATTTAGATGTTTGATTACTTCATGACTAGAGTTGGTATTAAATCTATTTTGAAGTATAAGTGGCAAGTGTATATAGTTTGTATTCTTATAGCTCAAAGGGCGTCAAGAGAAGAAATTGCCTTGTAAAATACGTTGTGTGGAAGTAATGGCCCAAGAAAAAATAGACCAGGAGGAATGACCCAACATTGAAAAGGAAAGTACTGACTCACAGTAAAAATGATCCAAATGTATAGGAAGGCAAGTATTTGAGTGAAATACAGTTATGTACTGTACAAATATTATTACTATTGGATTACGATCCAATACTATATTCTATTATTAGGTGAGACACCTGAGTCTCACTGCATCTCCCTTCACCTCACCTCCCCAGGCTACAATACTATATTCTATTATCAGGTGAGACATCTGAGTCTCACCTGCATCTCACCCCACATCATGAGCTCTGCTCTAGTGTCCGTATGTAGCCATATCTATAATGTTATATAAAGAAGACGCCTCCTGTATCAGGGGGCAGAAATAAACTGGTAGTCTAACTATCAACACTGGGTGTCTCTCAATACATCTGGCGTAGTATAAGGGCAACACCACATGGGCAAGCACCAATCCAACATTGGTGGCAGCGGTCCAACATTGTTGGAGTAGTCCAACAATTACTAATACAAATTTATTAAATAATGCCAAAAATTATTTTATTTAGCAAACTGGTGTCAACGCTACCAGTTCTGTGATTGAGCTGATGGTATCGTCTGGTTATGACGCCGTTAGATTCATTTACGGAATCATAGTTCAATCCATAATTTTTTTGATGTGTCAAAATATATGCATATATAATATATATATGGTTCCATTGGTATTCAGCCCACACGGGATTCAGCCCACGGGATTCAGCCCACGGGATTCAGCCCACACGGGATTCAGCCCACACGGGATTCAGCCCACATGGATTCAGCCCACACGGGATCAGCCCACATGGAATTCAGCCCACATGGGATTCAGCCCGCACGGATTCAGCACACACTTGCATGCCAAGCAAGTCCCTGTTCTGAACAAAACTCTTGCATTGCCATCAGTGCCATATTCTGCTCTGCTTTGTCACATACGCACTCGCCTGTCCACCTAAGCTAGATAAAATGGCAAACTTGACGGAAAGAGGAAATCAAGTGAGAGGATCAGGGGCTTTGAGTATGTCCTGAGGAAAGACCGTATGGGGAAAAATGGAGAACTCACCTGGAGATGCAGAGAAAATGTGAAATTCAAGTGTCCAGCCAGTATAAGAACCGTAAATGGGATAGTTCTTGATGGTCAGGGAAACCTTAATCATTCACACCCTGGGGATCCTCTAACTGGAGTAGTCAGGCAAGTGCAGTCAGACATCAGGTCTGCTGCGGCAGCTAGGCAAGATTTCACCAGGTCAATTTTGCAGAAAAAAATGACTGGCTTTTCACAAGATGTTCTCCAAAGGCTATCCAAAAGATCAACCCTGGAAGACAACGTGAGGGCAAAAAGGCGCGCAACCAACCCTGTTGAACCGAACCCTCAATCCTTGAATTTTGCTATACCTACCAGGTTTACAAATATTACGTTGTTCTATCAGAGAGGCTGGCTGCAAGGGTGGACTGCTATAATGATGTAAATGACAAGTTGCATTACTTGCGATCAGTGGCACACATCTTTAGCAACTAAAATAAAATAAATTTAATAATTGTAAAATGATATAAAAAAAATTAATAAAATTAAAAAAAATAAAAAAAATATACAAAAATTAAGCCCTCCAAAAATTCCTTGGGCTGTATCCCGTGTAGGCTGAATTCCATGTGGGCTGAATCCCGTGTGGGCTGAATCCCAGGTGGGCTGAATCCCGTGTGGGCTGAATCCCGTGTGGGCTGAATCCCTTGTGGGCTGAATCCCGTGTGGGCTGAATCCCGTGGGCTGAATCCCGTTTGGGCTGAATTCCGTGGCTGAATCCCGTGTGGGCTGAATTCCATGGCCACCATATATATATATATATATATATATATAATTAATAATAATAATAATATTTGTTGAAACAAATGTCTATTAGGGAATTCACGAGATTAACATAATGACATTTCCATTGAAAAGCTGCATTTTGAGAAAAACAAAAATTAAAAGAATTGGTATCATACTGATGAGAGGGATTCAGAGGGAGTAGATTGGGATTCGATGGGGGAAATCTACTATCATTAGTCGTTTTAAAATCGTATTTAAAAGATAACTTAAAGACATCAACGTGAGTACCCTCTTTTTCTTTTTCCTTCTTGAAATCTAAAGAAACCTAGTAGGAGCTGTTATTTAAAAAATGGTTGGTGCGTCAGCACTTATGTTCATTTATTGGCACTAAATATTATTTGACGAAAATTTGCAAGAAATCCAAAGTCATAAATTGATCATAGCTAAATTTAATAAAACTATATTTTTTCAAATAAGTAATAACAAATAAGTTTGTTCATAACGAAATCTTTGAACCCAGTGACGTCCGATTTCTAACAATGCTAGAAATTTTTAAATAGATATTCGTTATTCAGCATCAAAAAAATGAACCAGAATCGCTGGGTATATGTAAAAGAACTAAAAAAAGTGGTTTTATTTGGGAGGTCTAATATATATATATATATAAGGGCTGTTCTTATTTTTCAAATGTTTGAAATTTTAGCAAGATTGTGGATTTTTGTTTATTGGTGATAAAAGAAGACGATATATAAAGTTTGAACAAAATCAGTCAACATTACGGGGTTGCTCAACGAGGTCAACGTTTTAAAAATTTAGTAAAAATATAGTTTTCCGCAAATTTCTTGAAAATGGTGGGCGTTACAGACTTCAATAATAATATTAATTTAAAGGAAATCTAATTTACTACCAGACGGATGTTTGATGTTTTTTAATAAAACAAAGTTTTCAGTCAAAACAAAGCAAGAAAGGGAGTGAGTATTGTTAGCTTATTTCATAGCTTTTTTGTATCAATTAACTTCACTCGCCTGTAGAAGATGACTTGTTCGCTTCAGAGTAAAATAGTATTTTTAAGTTTAGTAAACCTTTGAATGATAAACCCAAAAATGACCTTGGTTGCATTCTATCAATCCAGAATTAAGTACAATCTGAGTTTACATCATATGATTCAGAGCCTGTATTGACCTATAAGAAATCGATTATGAAAAAAATTGATAATAATGTGTTTTTTAGATTTGCGTCAAGGTATCCTCTCAAAATTTTACTTTGTCTCTGACGCATTATAATCCATTATATGCGTCATTTTGTACGCGAGATAGGCTTTTTTAAATTTAAATATAGCTCTCTACTTATTAAACTGACATGATTTAGTATACCAAAATATTAAAGCTGGTTAACCAAGCTTTCATTGATAAGTTTGGTGTTCTAAAAATCGCTATACTTTAAAAGTAATAAGCAAATACATTTTGCACGTACTCCCCCAAAAAATTTGATCTTTTGATACGAGAATATACAATTACCACTTGGTAACTACTGTTACTGTTACTGGATAGAAAAAGAAAGAAAAAAGAGAAGGGAGAGAGTATTTTGCCTCACTTCTCTCGCTTCTTTTTTTCTTTCTCTCTCTCTATATATATATATAATATATATATATATATATATATATATGTATGTATATAAGTATATATATCACTGTATCATCACCAAAATACTTTTAAAAAAGGTATACATTACTTTTTGTCCTAAACTGAATTTTCCAGACTGAAGAGCCTCTTCGAAAGAGAATATGATAATAAAAATATATTCGAGTATTATTCCAACAAAGTCTAACAATATTATACGTCCTCAAGACGATGTTGCTTCGTGAAGTGACTCTTATATATAGTGTCCTTCTTAAATATATATATATTATTTTTTTTTTTGGCCCATGGGCATTCATATATTTCATTTGATTTATCCCGACATCTTACATGTAAAATAGTAATAATGTACAACTCAAACAAAGAAATAAAATTATAACGAAAGAAAGACGTTAATTAGGCATAAAATATGGTAAAAATATAAGTATACAAACAAAAGAATAAGTTAAAACAGTCATTGTCGTATTAAAACTTCTAAATATTTTCTTGCTATGTTTAGTATGGATCCGCGAATCTCTTTCTCTTTGCTTTGACGGCGTATATACAATATTGGAGCTTAACAATCACTGCATGCTGAAGAAGTTTGTCCTTGGCCGAAAGTGTAAAAAAGTCCTCTCTACCCAAGGAAGTCCCGAACCTCTCCTCTAGTTCCATTTTCAAGGTTTCATAAATGGGATGAAGAATCTTGCACTCGAGTAGAAGATGTACCGTTGTCTCCTTAGCTTCTTGGCAGAATATACATTGAGTGTCACTGCTTAAGATTGAGGAAACTTCAAGGGTCCCGGTGACCACGCGATAAACGAACCATTTTTCCGGAGGGGTCAAGAATGGGTTTTGATAACTTTGGCAAGCTTGTTTATCCTTTATCTTGAGACTTCTTCTTTTTAAAACATTATTTATAAGAGGAAGTGATGAGGAATTCCATATCCGTCTGAGGTCACAGAGTTTAATGGATGCCAATTGTTCCCTAAAGGATTGCGATGGATTAAAGTTGTTGTGGAAAACGAATTCCATTTTTTGCATCTTCTTGATTTTTTTGAATGTCATTGTAGCCAGTAAGTTGTCCTTATGTTGTAAGAGGTCTTTTAGGAAATATGAGGAATTCATCCTCTGTAGAGAAGTGTGAACCTCAATTGTGGATCCCTTGAGAGGAGTATAGTCTCCAAAACTCAATTCCACCAAATAAAAAGTATCTAAAACATTTTTCAGAAGAGGTTTCCAGAAATTTAATTCTGAGAGCTGATTTATTATAAAACGCACACCGTAGTTAGAATACTGATCGTTAAAACAATCACTTGAAACTGTAAAATTCCAATAGTCTGGTCTTCTAAAACATTTAAGAACCCATTCTGCTAAAAGCGACTTCCAGAAACTCTTTAAGTCCACGGCTCCAAGTCCACCAAAGTTTTTGGGTGTGACAACTCTTTTTATAGAAATGTTCCGTTTTGTCTTTAAGTCCAAAAACTCCATTAAAATGTCATCAAATGATGATGCAATTCCGGAGTCAAATTTGCAAACTCGTAAAAGGTGAGTCACTTTCGGAACAACATGTGAGTTCCATAACTGAACTCTCTCCCATCTGTGGAACCCTAGGCTTTTGATGTGTTTGACACCCATTTTTATTCGGAGTTGAAAGTCTTCTGTGTTGGAAGCCATAGCGTTATCTCCAATAGTTGTTCCGAGAATTTTAACTTGATGTTTTACTGCAGATTTTAGTATTGATTTTATATATAGGTTTGTGGACAAAAACTCTGATTTATCAACGTTTATATTTAGTCCGGATATATTTTTAAACCATTCTAGGAGACGTTCAATTTCAATTATTGATGCTATTGTAAGAACACGCCCAGCAACAATTATGGCAGAGGTGTCGTCGGCATAAGCGTATAAGGATTCCCCTTTGTTAACTCTTGTTTTCTTCAATAAGATGTTCTTGTTCGCTTTCCTGAACAACGGGTCCGTTGAAATTATAAATAAAATAGAGGCTATAGGGTCACCTTGTTTGCATCCTCGTTCTACGCTAAAATAATTAAATCTTTTTTTAGAGCCATAAAATGTACGGGAGTCAGCTAAAAGTGTTGCAACAGCTCGTATCATAAAACTTCCAAATCCTTTATTCTTTAAGGTCCCTATTATATGTAGGTGAGACACTGAATCGAATGCTTTCTCAAAGTCTATGGTCATTATGGTACAGTTAAAACAATTTTCATACGCCGTCTGCAGGTTTGCTGTTATATCTTCCATCCTATGACCTGTCATGAAGCCTCTTTGAGAAAAGTGAATGATTTCGGGAAGAGTCTGTTTTATTCTTTCAGCCACGACTTGTGAAAAGATTTTATAGAGTGTGTTTTGTAAAGTAATCGGTCTTAGATTTTTAACACAGTTTGTGTCTTTTCCTTTTTGGGTATGGTTACAAGGAGACCATCACTTATGTACTGAGGAAAATATCCAACCATCAGAATCCATTCAAAAAGATCTTTGAGGATCGGAGCAAGTTCCACTGCGAAGTGACAATAAATTTCAAAACCGAAACCGGACAGTCCGGGTGCTTTTCCTCGTTTGCTACTTTTTTTAATTACTTTTATAATTTCTTCTTCAGATAGGTGTCTCTCAGTATCTTTCACTGAAGAAGGTACATCCTCTACAATATTGGCATAAACATTATCTGCAAAATCAGCATTTTTAATTTTACATTGACACATTCTGATGAGAAATACAGTCACGGCACTTATATAGATGTTTATAATATTGTATTACCTCAACGGGGTCGTAGTTCATGGATCTCCTGGGGGGCTTTAGTTCTGGAAATTGATGTTTTCTTAGACGTTCGATGGATCTTTTTTCATTTCACACTCCTTCTTAAATATATTATAGTAAATTTAAAAGGATTTAAATGTTAATAGTGTGTAGAAAAAACATGGAAGTGATCTGTAAATAAAGATAAGGAATCTATTGATTTTCCAATTCGCCAATATGGATATTACATCCTTTAGGGTCCAAAGTGTCCTCATAGTGAGAATAATTCATAGAGATATAAAGACATAGAGAGCTGATTCCCTTCAATAGCAGAGAAAAGAGCGTTCTATTGTTTCTGTGTGTACAAAATAAACAAAGTAATTTGTATTACGTCATCGTGAGCTGATCATAGAGATATATATCGCTATGATCAGCTTACGATGACGTAGTAAAATGACTTTGTTTATAGTGGACACACAGAATACAGCTGAACGATGTTTCTCAGCTATTGAGCGGAATCAGCTCTCTATATCTTTATATCTCTATAGAATAATTCCAAAAGGAAATTATGAACCTGTTTAATGACGTATCAGTAAAAGATTCTAAAACAAGCAACACAGGAGCGGAGGTGGATTGCAATAGTAACATGTAAAAATACGTCAAAAATGTTACTGTATCATCTCATGCCTCGATAAATAAACAGATATTAAAGAGTGTATGAAATCAAAGGACAGCACAATGCTTTAATAATTAGTGTATCATGATCAGCTTAAACATATATTAATGATTTCTATGTTTTATTATTAATTTAAAAAATATATTTCAGGACAGATACAAGGATGAAATGGTTATTCCCCAAAGTTGTTATTGTCACGTAATATTATTACGTTGCAAGCCCATTGATGATTTTCATCTGGATCTCCCCATATATAATTACGAAAATATAATTTGAAATCCATTAAATATAGACTGTCATTCTCCCAACCCAATATTTGTCATTATATTTTTACACAATTATACATAAATATAGTTATGCTTAGAGGCATTTACCTTCCTCCATGATATATTCATAAATATCTATATTTATCTAAAGTCGTTGAGACTTCAATTAAAAAAAGAATAATTAAAATAGGAAAAGTATGTTTCCTTATACATATAAAATATATTAAAATAGTCCATATAAAATTAAATTGAGCTTTATATGTAAATACCATCTACAACAAAATCTAAGGGATTCTCCTTTAAGCATTGCTCTGTGTAAAGCACCTCTCGTTTTTGAATAAATGAATATAATATGCTAAATACCTATAAAGTGGACCTTCAATCCTTCACCTTATGACTTGTTCTAAACGTAATTACATATGTACATAGTTTATAAAAACTATTTTTAAACTACTCTTTGGTAAATTTCATCGATCATTAAATTCTTCGTGATAAACAATTCTTCGTAGTAGAATTAAAAGTAGCACATTACAGGGATTTGATGTTTTCAAGCGGTGGATTTTAAAATTCAGGTACCTGTGAGGATCTTCATAAGAACGTCACTGGCAACTCCTCCACTGACGTCATATATATTTAAACATCCGAGTCAAGACCTACAAATAACTACTTTGAGATGATTCCAGAGGAGGAAAAGCGACAAACTATGCAATGGAAGGGTTTAACAGTGCATGGAATGCTACTTTGTGCAGGAATGAGTCAGTGTGTTCTGTAAAAACCCAGATAAGGGATGAAGATGGGTTGGCACGACAAAAGTGGAGGGATGAAATGTCTAGCGTCCGAATAAATGATGATGCGATTGAGAGGTCATCAAGAAGAGCTAAGATAAGGGCCAAGCAAAGAAAAATAGCAAATATATGTGTCAAATACAATGATATTACCAAATTTATTAGAAAATAAATATGTGGTGTAAAATCATTCGTACTAACTTTAAATACATAGTATATATGGTTTGAATGTGTTCATATCTAATTTATATACATATGTATCGTAAAATGTGAGATAAATGAGCTAAGATATATGGGCTTTGGTACAAATGTCGTTGGATACAGATGTCCGGATACAAATGCCAAGATACAAATGGCACAATCTGTATTTATTTTACGATTCCCCTTTTTTATTCTCTAGTAATCTATCACATTCTATATAATATTTCATTGTTTACCTCCCTTGGCAGCCATTTTAACTACATTGTTGACGCATTCAAGTTGGTGTTATGACGTATTGTTTCCTCTCAGTTGAGTACCGACTTATTATATTATATTATACATATTTTTTCTACATGTGATCAGGTAGGTATTAATAAAAAGAGTCGTTGAGTGTTAACCCCGAAATCCCTACATTGGGTTTACTCTGCATCTATCCATATTTCTATGTTTTAATCAAATATGGCTGCGAATATACTCTAAAATCCGCATAATGACCTCAAATTATACAATAGTTATGATCTTTAGGTATCATTGAAGTACTTATTGAATTACTAAGGTTATAAAGAATGGATCGGATGAAATGACATTGAATTTACTCGACACAAGATTGGTGGAGAGACCTTACGAGTTTTTCAAAGCCGATATCTAGTAATTGTACTGTAACACACATTATGGTACATAAGGTAACACGGCGAATTGGAGCAAATAAACTGTATTTGTATACAGCCATGAAAAATAAATATCTCCAAATAAATAATGAAACATAAAAAACCATGAGAGGAAACTGGAAAAATATCCTTATGTAAAATATTAGTAATTTTTTTTGTCAATCAGGTTATCATAAAAATAAATATTTATAAGGAAAACTATTTGTCGTTCACAAGAATTCATCGAGGATGATAATTAGATAGCGGTTACTTACTTCTATGTCGGACAAAATAGAAGAGAAATGAACAATCTCTTAAACCATAGGCGTAGGAGACAGGAGGGCAAGGGGGGCAACTACCCCCTCCCAAAATTCGTGTGAGTTCTCAAATTCGGACAAATTGGTTGAGGTATTCGGGCATTCAAGTTGAAGAAAAAAAGATAGGAAATTATGAAAGCAGCCGCATTTAGAATTGTAACCAAATAAATTAATATAATGAATAGTATGTAATTACTATATAAAAAATATTTAACTACATAACTTTCTTCATTCGATTATTTTTGTTAGCGATTTAACAGTTCTTGTTAAAATTCGGACAAATTAAATGCTGCCCCCCCCTCCCAAACTAAACACTCCCCATCGCTTATGTCTGAAACGTCTCCGTGGATCCCAAACCCTCACAAGTTAGATTAAAATAGAATATATAAATCAAAGTCTTTTGTTTTTAAGTCTTGATTTTTATTAGGAATCCGATTGGGAGTGTTCTTTACTTTAATGACGTATTTTTTCCATTCATATCTATTGGAAGGGTAAGTAACACTTTTTGAACCAAAGAAACATTAACTGTGTACACTATAGAGTGAGAAGAAATTATTCTAGGTCCAAATGTATTTCAATGCCCTAAAAAAGCCTTATTTTTTTCAATAGAGTACCAAATTATTTATACTCTACAAACATTATATTGATTTCATAAAAATACTTTTTTTTAACTTATTTTAAAAAACTCCTTGAATCATTAGTAGACGTTTTTTTTTTTTTTTTTTTTTTTTTAGTTAAGAATTTATTGCTGTCTTACGATAGTACATACAAATACTACAATTATACAATGATAAAAGCAAATACATACATACAGCAAAAGAACACGACCACACAAAGGGGTATATGTGCTACAACAGCAAAAATGGATATTGAGCATTGCATTATATAAATTATTTTATAATCTACTTATGAAGCAATTAAATTAAAGTTAGAATCAATAATTTGTTGCATCTTTTTACATTTAATAAATTTAATCATACGAAGATCTTCATCCTCCTCTTGCATGACTTGGTATCTCTCATATGAAAGCGATGGGCATCTGTTGATTAGGTGGTCAGCGGTTTGGGACTCCTCCATGCATATATTACAAATGGCATTTGTGTTTTTCCATTTGCTCAGATGGGCCAGAAATGGTCCATGGCCTGTGTAGGCTTGAACAAGTAATTTAATGTTGGGACGTGAAAGCTCGACAACCTTTGGTTTTGGAATATTCAACATCCTATGAGTATGTTTCATTCCAAGATCCTTTTTGTATCTGTTGCACCAAACTTCATAGAAGAAGCCATCTATCACTTTCTTTATGTAGCTTGGTGGTGCTCCAACACATAAGCGATTTTTACTTTGCGTTCCTTTCTTTGCAAGGTAGTCCGCAAATTCGTTGCCTGAGATGTCTGAATGGCCCTTACACCAATCAAGATGTATATTTATTTTGGATTTTGCGTTGTTTAATACTTCTTTGCATTGCTTAACTGTGGCACTTTTTGTAAAGGGGTTTAGAATAGCAGCAATTGCTGATTGAGAATCTGACCGAATAATCACGTTCTTAGATGGCTTGTCTTGTTCAAGTAAAGCTTTAACAGATTGTGTGATGGCAATTACCTCAGCTTGGAAGACTGATGCTTCCTTATTAAGAGATATATATGATTGATAAAAGGATATATCACCTCTAGTGATTGCCCATCCAGCTCCTGTGTTGTCTTTATCGTCTTTTGATCCGTCTGTGTATATAATAATGTCAGAGTTTTCAACATGAGAGTTATCAACCCAGATACGATTGCCTGTAATGTAGTCGCTAGTTTCATTCAATTGAAGTCGATGGAGTATTTTATCACTAACGAAACGATGTCCACGACGCCTTGAAAGATTGCCCACACCATCCCAGGTATCCCGGAGAAAGAACTTTGTTCTCCATCTTGACTTTGTTGCAAGTGCTTGTATGTAGAGATCCAATGGAGTGATGCCCAATACTGCCTCTATTCCTGATGTTGGTGTTGATCGGAGTGTATGAGTCATACTCATAAGTACCTTTCGCTGAATATTGTTCAATTTTCTTATTTCGACTTTCTTTGCAGTAACAGTGTGTCCCCATATTAGACATGCATATGTGATAATGGGTCTAATCATTGCTTCATAGAGCCAGAGAACCCTATCCGAAGTTAAGCCCCATTTTTGACCTATGACAGCCTTTGCCATATTCCATATTCGAGAACATTTGGCAGCTTTTTCTTTTATATGTTCAGTCCAGGTGAGTCCTTGATCGAAAACCACGCCTAGGTACTTTATTTGTGTAGCATATTTAATTACTTTTCCTGCCATAAATAGTCGCGGAAAGTATTTTGATCTTAATTTGTATGCTTTTGAAAAGACTATAGCATTAGATTTGGATGGGTTGAATGTGAGACCATTTGTTTTCCCCCATTCCAGAACAATATTAATTGCTTCCTGCATTTTATAAACAAGTGTACCAGGGTCTTTACCACTTATTAATAAAAGGACGTCATCCGCATAGCCTACAACATGGATGGCGCCATTTTCAAACTTAGTCAAAAGAGTGTCCATGATTAAGTTCCATATAACTGGAGATAGAACTCCTCCTTGTGGACTACCACGTGTTGGATTGACGCTGACTTTTTCCCCTTTTAATTCCGCTTTGACTGTTCTTGTTTTAAGAAGGTTACAGTACCAAGATTGAATGCTTTCTGGAATTCCAAGCCGTGACATAGCTATGTTTGCAGAGTGAAATTGTACATAATCAAACGCACCTGTGCAATCAAAACTGACTGCAAGTGTGCAGTGGTCTTGAAAAATTGATTTTTCGATTAAGTCCGTAACTTGTGACAGGGCTGTTTCAGTTGATAATCCCTTAGTATAAGCATGTTGTGAATAAAGTCTTGGGATAACGTCGTCCACTTTCCATTGTACAATTCTCTCAAGTCCTTTAAGAATGTAGTTCGAAAGAGTGATTGGCCTGAAAGCCTTAGCTGAGCTGTAGTCATCTTTGCCCGGTTTCGGCAAAAAAGTAACTTTCATCTCTCTCCAGATCCTTGGTGTATAGCCAGTGTTGAGAATTACTTCATAAAGGTTTGTGATGTAAGATATTAAATTTTTACCGAGTTGCTGTAGTACAACTGGTTTCAGCCCATCTGGGCCTGAGCTTTTAAATGGTTGAAAAGAATTGAATGATTCTTTGACCTTATTTTTATCTACATAGTTAATGTTAAAGCTTCTTTCTTCCAATGGTCTATCATAGGTCGTATTTATTATACTATCAGGGAAATGAGTTTCCATAAGTACTAATAAAGATTGAGCAGGTGATTGCGTATATCCATCGTCTTTTTTCAGTAGTCCAATTGAGTCTTCCATTGGTTTTTGTATTTTAATCAGTTTTGCAATATCTTTAGCATTTGCAGCTTTACTGCAAAAATGCCTCCATGCCTCTTTCTTCTCTTTTCTGAGTGCTGTACGATATTCGTTTTTCTTTTTTAAGTACTCCTCTCTATGTGTGCTGTAGTGACGCTTAGGCTCGAGTTTATTGAGTTTATATCTAAGGCTTGCAAGATGTTTTGTCCACCATGGCACGGACTTAGTTGCTGTTGTTTTCCTTAAAGGGCAAGCAATGTCGAGTGCCTTCATTATTGTATCATATAATGATTCTGCACATTTATCTATGGCGATAGAATTGGGAATTACTTTAGGCAGTGACACATTTTCGGTTTGAGATCTAAATATATCCCAATTGACTTTTCTGAAATTTCTTGACTTTTCGGAGATAGGTTTGTATTTTCCGAATTTGAAATTTATATACCTATGATCAGACATTGATGGCCGAAGATCTACATGCCATCCTTTGATGTCCAACTTTTTAAAGGCATGCTGATTCATGATTGTAATGTCAATGACTGAAGAAGCCCGTTGTGTAAGAAAGGTTGGCTCATTACCTTCATTCATGACTGTCAGATTATTTTCATCAAATATGTTCTCTAGAGCCTCTCCTCTTGTGTCGATATGTTTACTTCCCCACAGACAGTTATGTGAATTGGAGTCCATGGCTATGAGAAGTGGTTTTTGCTTAAGATCACAATGCCTTATGAGTCTCAACAAAGTTTCATTTTCAACAGGTAACAATTGATCAAGGTAAGCCACACATATATATGTTAGAGATTCCTCAATCTTGATACATGTGGTACAAATATCTCTGTTAGAGAATTCAGGTATAAACCATGCATTCAAATGATTTGCTGTTCGAATGCAGGCCCTTGGTTTTGACCTAAGGTGGCTATGGATTGTATATCCTCTCAGAGAAAGGCTTTTTGTCGAGCCGTTAAAAAGGTATGGCTCTGTTATTAAGGCAATTTCAGATGTTCTTAGTTTAAGCTCTGAGTTTGCTGCTTTGCAGTGCTGTGTATTTATATAGGCACAACTGATCATTTTATTTCTTTGGTGGTTTTGGGGGGTACAGGATATTGGCTGTATCAGTAAAAAACCTGTCAATTTTACCTTGTTTTCTTGTGTGTTTAGTTGTTGAAGGTTTGCCCGGCTCAGTCAAATGAGTTTTCTCACCTTCAGTGATATAAATTTCTTTTATTTTTTGATCAGAAGGTTTATCAGAACTTGTAGCCTCATTTGTTTCTCCACCTACAGCGCTCATGGTAACCTTAGTGCTATCTTTATATTCTTCGTTGTCATTTGATTTTGGATTCGTGACTTCCACAGAATCTTCGTCCTCAGTTTGTTCCTCTTGCTCCAAAATCGGTGCGTTTCTAGGATCTTGGAAATGCACCTTTCCTGCAGAAGCTATCCTGAGGTTAAAGTCTACAGATTGAAGGCCTTCGTATGACTGTTTGTCTAGGCAAATGTGCAGCACTTTACCTAGTTTAGTGAGGTCTGACCTCACAACTTCTATTTGCCCTTTAATTCCAAGGATATTGCACTGATGAGAAATTATTTTGCTTAGAATTTCATCCCCAATGTTTCCTGTTACTCCTCGAATGAATCCAGTGAGTTTCTTTTTTTCATTTCTCTCCTCCCTCATTCTCTCCGCCTCTGCCCATGAGGTAGACAACAAAGGGGTATATTTTTTAATAGTATTTTTTACGTAGAGACTCGAAGCCTCTTCATTTACATAGAGTACGGCCCTTTTGGTCGTGTATCTACGTCCCTCGTATGTCGGGATAAATTCACTATTTTGAGCTGATACACGAGTCACGTAATCCGTGTCAAGAATTTGAATGAGTTTCTCCCACTCAACAAAAGAAATGTGGTCACCGTTCTTCCGAACAATGACTATTTCATTAGCCTCTTTCGCAATACTTGCATAGAGGAACTTCCTTTTTGGTTTTTGAGGACCTTGAGGTCTTTTGGAT
Source organism: Caligus rogercresseyi (assembly GCA_013387185.1). Classification (NCBI taxonomy): domain Eukaryota; kingdom Metazoa; phylum Arthropoda; class Copepoda; order Siphonostomatoida; family Caligidae; genus Caligus; species Caligus rogercresseyi. The sequence continues at coordinate 16,448,386 of CP045890.1, forward strand.
GGAGGAGTTTCATTCGAGTGACCCTCTCTTCGTCGCTTTTTATCACGAAGATCTTCTTTTGTTTGGGCAGGGTTCACCTGCACTGCATTATTTTTAACTTGAGGCTCATGGGTAGCCTCTTTCTGGGGTCTAATTTTCTTGGGCCTTTTTTTGTAGACAACAGTCTCCCATTTCATGGATGACTTTTTGTCCAGTAGTTCTGGATCCCAGTTAGAATTACATGAATTATCCTCCATGATATTATGTTTCCTTAAGTACTATTCAACACCTTACTTATGAGAAAGGTTGGGCGATATTTGCAATACTTAAGTTCCGTTGATATTTATGATGAAATAATTCCTCTTGAAGGTGAATGATAACAAAAGACTATCTTAGCTGTATCCAACAATGATTTCCGATCGTCGAAAAGCGGGGATCCAACCGGCTGAAGAGTAGTCCAGATCCAGGAAAGGTGCCCAGGGATTCTCACAACACTATTTAAGTGATTAAAAAGGTCAGAGAACACTTGTAACCTTATAAAAATAAATATTTTCCAGGAGGATTATAAGAACGTGTGTTCATTATACATAGGTAAGGCAATGACTCCCACTTATTTCGTTATTGCAAATAGTAGACGTTATCTGCGACATTCCTGGCAGGAGCTCTTTGAACACTAGGGCGCAGATGAAGAAAAAAAATGGTGGTGGGAAGACGTTTGACAAACAGGGGAGTTTTGAGGGGGAGTGGCGCAGGCGTGATAGGACAGTATTGCCAGGAAGCGATGGATTTCGTAGATCTGCAGGGGCTGAACTGGTCATACTTGACATAGCACCACTGGCCCATTAAACGTGCTGATGAAAATAGAGAAGATTGAAGATAGTTCTTTAAGATGGGTAATATTAATTACCTTCGACAGTTTCCATTTGGTGACGCCTTGGCTATCCACAAACTGAAGGGAAATGCACTGGCAGAGGCAATCATTGAAGCTACCACCTGCTGGCGCGGCGGCAGCAGCACTGGCTATGGCTGGTGCTTGATGGTCGTGTGCCGAAGTCACAGAAATCAGGAGAACAACTCCAAGGAGAACCAGAACAGACCATTGATTTCATTCTTAATAAAGCGTCTTTGAAAGTGTGAGGCATCAAATAAAAAATCTCCCTTTATATACTTTGCTCCTTCAGTTGGGGGATTTCCAATGAAACGAATGTTTCGTTGGCAAGGATTCTGGTATTAATCTACAAACGAGAATATAAAATTAAAAGGTATATTAAAATAATCCTTAATTGAAGTAATATGTACAAGGGGAACGTCCTACACAATTTACAATTTTGTTGTTCTATAAATAAGTATCATTATAACTAAAAGTTTTAAACTCAAGATGAAATTTAATACATACATAACTAATAAAGTCAATCACACAAAATTATTAAAAATAAAATTCAGCGTGTAATGTATAGCTATGACGCCTTCTCCCATTGCAGTCGAAATCACCAATTTCTTTAGCGAATAGTCCAAGAAAAAGTCTACATGCAACCGTATCACTGGAACCATTAGAGTATATTCACACTGAAATCTATAATATATTCAGCCTTGAAGAGATCTTATTAGAAGACGAATAAAAGACACGCCATTCCGATCGGGATAAATCGCCAAATTATGTTATTATGCGTTCATTCCTCAACCCCACCAGAGGAGCCACCTTGCTACAATTCGCACATATATGATCCAAAATTCTCCATTTCTTTAATTAAAAAAGGGGGGAAAAGTTAATCTTTTTAAAACGTGATTGGTTGAAAATTTAAAGAAAATATTGGCATTGTGTAATAGTGTATCCCTTCACTCGATGTTGGGATGGGATGATGCGAGCATCAATATAGAGATAAGTTTATCATCCTAAAGAACACAAATGGTTTTTTTCTCTCATATGCCTCGATCAATGTCATCTATGAATCCCTTACAAAGTGATATTAACCTTGTAAAGTAACGGCTCAATCTTAGGGAAATTAAGAATATTTATTTTGTTTCGTCATGAGCTGCGACTACCGAATGTAAATCGGTATTCGATACTACCGACTGTAGATTTCAAATACCGATTATACGAGCTATTCAGTAGAAAACTACCGAATACCGAACGATTGACAATCGGTACGGTATATTTAAATGTATGCTGTTGTGACATTCACATAGAGACAGACAGATGAAAGAGAGCTTATTCCCTTCAATAACAGAGAAAACATCGTTCAACTGCGCTTTGCCAACATAAACAAGTATTTTGTGAAGCGCTCC
>CP045890.1:16450750-16464926 GCA_013387185.1 Caligus rogercresseyi
TTGCTACTTTATATTAATTAGATGTTCCTAAAATTCGTATTCAAAAGAAAAGGAGGGTTCTTTTTCTTTTTTTTACGAGGTAGTTAAACTTTGACATAAAAAGGAGATAATTCCTCTTCCAGGTATAGTATTCCATGTGTTAGCTAACGGATGGGTTCTCTAGACTCCCCAACAGAGGAGCACAAATAATAAAAATAACAATATAAAATATATACAATTTAGCAAAACATTTTATATGTTTTAATTGCATAAATGACGTCATATTACTGGCTCTCACGTAGACTTGGGCAGAGAATCCTTAACCTGGAATAGGAACTCCCTCTTTTAATGTCGAAGTTTAACTACCTTTGTAAAAAAAAGAGAAAAGAACGTGCATCTTCCTTCTTTTACGGAAGTAGTTAAACTTTGAAATACAATGCAGGGAGCTACTATTCAGGTTTATAGTATTCCTTCCACTGACACAATGTAAGGCTTTTGTATGGAACCGCTGATTATCATTAAAAGCATTAAAAAAATATATAACAGGAAATAGATTAACAGGAACAATGAGGGATTATCGTTTGGGAGCTTACTCGAGAGAAAGAAAGAAACCAATAAAAATTTGGACAAGAAGCAAAAAGGTATATTTGTGTTATTGGTATGGTATATAATTAAGAAAAGATAATGTTAATCTGAAAAAAAATATATTTCTTCTGTTGAACAAAAGAAATATATTCAAAATATTTGATACATTATAATAAGTACTAAATAGTTTTAAAATCCAAAGCCCTATCATGTGATTGACTAATTTTTAATGCTATAATGCTTACTTATATACACACAGATGTAATTCTATCGAGCCAAATAGTTTTTTAAAATTACCAAAAAGTATATTCAGACATATGTTTTCATTGCATAAGTTTAAAGTAGCGGCAAATGATGAGAAGTACATTTCAATCATGTTAAGACCCTACAATATAAGCAAATATTTGCTCAATATATATGTAAATTATAATTAATGAAATAAATTTCATTATAATAATGAAAGTACGACGCAAAAGATGGGAGTATTGTCATTATTGCCTTCCAACTATAACGCTTTAGGCGGTCTTCTATATTAATGGATATTGCTTTACTTCTTTGAAAGAGAGTACAATCATAAATCACAAATTCCTATTGGATATCTGTCCCCACATTTAATATAACGTATATAGTTTACTTAAATATGTAGCTGTCGGATATGGAGTCGATATATGTATATAATTATTGATGCATTTTCAGAGGGTTAATCGTATAATAGACGGCATCAAACAAAGCAGGGGGGATAGCACGCAAGTCACTTTCACCACTTTGTTTGTTTTGTTTAGCTCCTAGATCAACCACACCACACCGGAACTTAATCCGGTATCAGCCGGTCGTGAACTGTCTAGGAACTACTAATTATATTTTTAAACAAATTAATTTGGACAAATACATATTTAAAATAAATTACTCCAGCGTCTTCTTTCACTCTCTCTGGTTTCCAATGCAAGTTACGTCCATTCCAATCCGTGTCCATGGACAATCGTAGATTAGATGAATTGGAGTTTCATCTTCCTCCTCGCAGAGACGGCACGTTGAAGTTTCCAACCTTCCTATTAGGTGAAGGTGTCCATTTAGGTTATGTGGCCATTAGTCATGGAGACAATTCCGGTCATAGAAGCCCTCCCATAATGGTATATTTCATTCCAAGATGGGGCTCGGATATGAATTTTTTTTTTCTGCTTGCAAGAACCCATCTTCAGCCAATTGGCCTTCCACATCCTTTCACCAGTTATTGAAAATGCTATTTCTCTCTCAACTACGGTGGATATTAATGTCTGTAAAATAAAAATATTTATGTAAAGAATGTTAAGTCCAATAATTCTTCTTCTAGTTATATATTTTATACTGTGTTATATTATATATACTGTGTTATATATATTTATACTGTGTTATATATATTTATACTGTGTTATATATATTTTATACTGTGTTATATGTATTTGCAAAAAAAAAGTATTAATAGATTTAAAAAAACAAGTTTTTTGTAAAGAGTTAATGTTTTATGAGGTAATTAATTAACTTTCTACTTTGATGACTGGTATTGAAAAAATGTATTGTTCAACCAAGAGTACCTTTACAATGTGTGTTTGATTATATTGGGGTACCCCCCCCCCAAAAAAAAAAAATTGGAACTATAAAGTCAAAACCACCACCCACTAAAGGAATTATATTTCTTTCACGCCTAAAGTCATGTTGAATCAATCTTATCTAATATAACACTTACAAAGTACATTTCTTTATGTGTATGCCTTCTTTATTGGACATTGCTAAGGAAATCTACAAGTGTACACATATATTGTATTGATCAACAAACTATTAAAAAATAAATATATACGTATCTCTTTGCGTGTGTGTATTTGGTGTTTAAAATATCATGTAGCGTATAGAGTTTCCATATAATCCGACTATATCTGTATATAGAGTAATCCGATAGCTTAATGCCTGGCTGTATTAGTGATACATACACTGAGTACATTTAAGTACAAACACGTATACATTTGTCTATTAAATAATGTTTGCAAAAAAGAAAGAAATATCACTTCTCTATTATTATTCTCGATATTATAGGATATTACGCAGCATATCATGGCTGCTACGCAACCCATAAGTACTTGCTTAATTGGTAAAATAAGATCTTATACACCCCATCCACTTAATTTAGTATCATATATGTATACCAATCAGCAATATCTGAAGGCTTAACATTATGACATATAATTAAACCTACAACAAATGCCTCTCGAACCGTTATCGATTAGCAAGACAGTATTGTTTCTTAGTTCTATGTTTATCTCCTCACCTCCAAGGACACTCAATCTTCTTTACCAATTAAGGAAGAACAAAATGAAACAATTATAGATAAATCTTAGATGTAAAATGAGTATTTTTTAATTTGTATTATTTTATATTTTAAGATTTGCTTTATCTTATGCTACTATAATAAAAAAAAATATTTCTTTTATTTTACACAAAATTGTCATCTTTATTTTACATTTATTATTCTTTTATTCTTTATTAATCAAACTCATTCTATAGTAAAAAACAACAACGACATAAGTACGCATTGTTATACTCAAAGTTTATAACTTATATAATTTTTGTAATTTTGAAAGTGGTCGACAAATTAATTCATTTACCATGAAATATGATACTCTCAGACACATGTCTATTCAAAATAATCATACATGGCCTCCAATACCAACTCCAATCTGAACCGTAACTTGTTCCAATGACTGTGCAATGAGGCTTAGGTAAAAATTGATTTAGGTATGATTGGATCCTTAAGCTTGTATTAGACTCCCGACAGCATCTCCTTTCATCCCCTAAGCACGGCGAAGTGAGAGGGAAGCGGCCATAGAATTCTAATCAAAGATGGCTAAAGTCACGATCTGAAGGAACTCTTGGGTAAAGTTTAATGTGTCCACCACATGTACCCATAAATAGCCATGGCCCAAGTAAACACTTTGTTCTTCTAGTATTGCCAGTACGTCTCGAAGTTAAGTCTCTCCTGATCCTCCAAAAAAAACCAAATGATCACATTTCTGACCGTCGGACTCAACAACAGCCAGAAATTGGAGGTTGCTAAAATGACGTTCCTTACCCACATGCATGGCGTCGTCATCCCTAGAACGAGAGACTCTGCAAGATAAAATATGATATTGTTGACAACCCTCTCGCCTAGGTTGACGCGTGTCTCATCACTGAACAAAATAACAACATCTGATTGTTTTTTTCTTAAGCTTCTGAGAAGGATCTTCAATCTTGCGAAGCGTTTTTCCTAGTGGTTAGGTTTGAGGGCTTGATGATGGGTTATATTGAGGACCTTAAGGTCAATATATTTCCATAACGTCGAACTTCTTGGAGAGGCCGACTGACGGTGACCTCTCTTGTTCTCGACAGACATTTTCACCCGGCTGGTTCTTGACTGAAGTCGGTTGATCACATCAGTATTCCCTTTAACTAACAAACTGTAAATGGTGATGCGGCTGTAGTTTAGAATCTTTTCTAATTTAGTGAGAGTTTTTTCTGCAAGGAAAGTTCCGAAATTCTGACTAGACGTATCTCCATATTATCAGCTGTTGTGTTTACTTTTTCTAAAGTTAATTTATAACTAGTCAATTGCCCTAGCATCGAAGTTTAACCTCTTAGTTTAATCACGAATTTGGCGTAAATTTATAGAAGAGTTTTAGCAAACCTGTACCTAAAAGTGTACATGTATACATAATATACTGCCAGTTTTTTGAAACGTTAGCTCAATGGAAGCGTTCTCTACACTCGATATTAAATGTGCAGGTTCGACTTCCAAGAGTGTAAGGTCAATTTTGGCCGATCTCATTGAAAAGATTCTTGGTTCGATATACTCATTTCCACGCTATAATGATCATTCATATCCATACGAAAGCAATTTTATCGAATTGAATAGGCAAAAGACAATTTACTGCCGTCATCGGTAGTTGTGATGAAGTTGCGCTCAATCGGTAGCGCAATATTTCTTAACTGTGAAAGACGGAACCCAAAGACCGTTGGCGGTGACATCAATATGTTATATCAAAAGTAGTTGCAATCTGAGGGGCAAATCCATGTGGATTTTTATTATAATACGAAACAAACTATTCTAAATAAAACTAGAGGCATATATACACTCAGAGAGTGCAAACCTCCGCCGTCACGGGGTCCTTATGAGCCTTCCGAGGCGGATTTTTCACGACTGGGGCGGCGCGTAGAGGGACGGGGGAGGGTTCCCCTCGACGGAAATTCGAGAGGAAGACGCTCCTGGCACCAATTTCACAGCACAGCGACATCTATTGGCAGAGTAGGCTAACTGAAATATTTATTAGTATTTAGCTATTGTGCATCTTAATTCTACACTCAGAGATGTCAAAATTTATATCACTTGTTCCTTTTGGCATTTCCAACAACTCCACAAGTTTCATCCGAATCCGTTCCGTACTTTTTGAGTTATCCTGCTGACAAACAAAACCAACGCCAGTAAAAACAATACCTCCTTCGGCGGAGGTAATGATCGTTTTTCTGTTATCGCTAGTTAAAGTATCGACTCAATTCCCAGTTTTCCCCCTTTAGAGTAATCAAAACACATCTTGCAATTATGTAGGAATCTCAAAACATAATAAAGTTTATTCTTTCTTAATTGAATAATACTATAAAAAGAGGCATAATACACTCAGAGAGTGCAAACTCCGCCGATCCCCACCTAATGAATCACTTAACAGAATTACAATCCAATCATATATGTCTACATAAGTAGGTGTGTTTGGTGAATAATGAGTGAGGAGAGAGCCATCCTAAAAAAGATCCATTGACGTCATACTATTATTAGTCAATTCAGAAATACGTCACTGGATGTTTAAACTCCTTTCTTTCTCCATCATGCTCTTAATATTAGCGTGATATTTATTTAATATTATATTAAGAGGAAGACGGGAGGAAAAAGAAGTTTAAGCACCCAGTGACGTAGTCCTTAGCTGATAAATGAACAATATTACGTCAATGGATATTTTAAGCGTTGTTCTTTCTACTCCTGAATAGAGACCCATTTCATTATTATTATTAGTAGTTATTTGCTCATTTTGCATATTAAAAAAGCACTTAGAGATGCCAAAATTTAATCACTTGTTCTTTTGGCATTTCCAACAACTCCACAAAGTTTCATTCGAATCCGTTTGGTACTTTTTGAGTTATCCTGCTGACAAACAAATAAACAAACAACAAACGCCACTGAAAACAATACCTCCTTCGGCGGAGGTAATATTATATTATCAGTCTTTGAAATATGTATTAGGTTACAAAATACTCTTGAGATATATATCATTAAAATTTGAAGTATGGTTCGAGATAACACAATGCAAGCCCATCTAATGAGCACTGTTCTAAGCTTCCCGTGTTTTATTTAGTCAGCATTTATTTTTTATTTTTCTGCAGGAGAAATAAATAAGAATGATATTATTTTCATTAACAAAAAGGTTCAAAATAGGATTATAAAGATAATGAATTTTCCAGGCTCTTTTTTCGTGGGAGTCCTGAATAAAATTCAGGGTTCATTGTACTTATTCAGCATTTCTTTCTGGCGTAATTAGATTCTTAATGACGAAGAAAAAGAAAGATATCAGACAAGGTAAAGGGATTATCATAGGTATTAGATCTTGGTAGGCTGCAGGTCTTTTAAACATTCATTTGACCTCCTTGCTCTCTCTCTATCGGAAGCCTTTGATTAATATAAATAAATAAGCTAAAATAAATCCCCATGATTGCATAATTGAATAATGTCTTGAATACTAATGAGGAAATGGTAGTTTTTTTAAATACACAGCTTACTTTTTATTTACAATCACTTTGCAAAAAAAAACAATTAACTACTTCTTTTCTAAAACATACCCCTAAAACCACCTCAAAGAACGAAAGGCTTGTGATTTGTGTTCCTTTCCATGAAAGCTATTACAGTTCTGGCCCAATATTTTGATATACTATCTTACTTCTTTTTAAAAAAATCATCATCATCAAATGATAATGCGAATACTATATTCAAAATTTATTTCTTTTAAATTTGTTAATGAATTGATTTCAAATTTAATTCCTGAACGTTCCCCACACACAAAGCATCACTATGAATCCCGTAGCAAAGTAAGGATTGGTTAGTCTGGTCTCAAAATATATAAAAATTCATATTGATGCAGCTTTTTAATTTGAAGAAAACAGTATGAAAACAAAGGCTATGGTATACTTTCGTACACCGCCTCCATATTTAGGGACTCATGGTATATTTTTTATTTTGGAAGGAATGGGAGAGGAAAAAAAAAGAAAAAGAAAAAGGAGAGTTAGAGAGATGGAATAAGAGAGAGACACAGAGAGAGAGTCACGCAGATATAGACACACAGATAGAGAAAGGCACAGAGAGAGAGAGAGGAGATAAAAAACTTATCCCATCCTGAAGAGTCTCGGGATCGAGAAATAGTGACTTTACACATAGAAGTGGAATCTTTGGGCACCTGGATCGTGAAAAGAGGAAGTTCCTCATGACCTATTCCTACTCATTCGTCTTCAAATATCTACCCTCCCTCCATCCCCCTCTTCCGTATCTGTCTCGGATGACTACGGAGACTCCACTCATGAAGCCTCCTCCTACCGTCTCTTGGACTCGAACGTCTAGAAGAGGAAGTCTCTCAGGCATTGCTCTTCCTCCTCCGGGTCTCAGATGACTACGGAGACTCCACTCATGAAGCCTCCTCCTACACGTCTCTTGGACTCGAACGTCTAGAAGAGGAAGTCTCTCAGGCATTGCTCTTCCTCAACAAGCATATGAAGGAGTCCTCCTCACCCTTCGAGTCTCATCTCTAAAGGCTTGCAATTTGGAAATCAATGTCCATGTATAATATTCTCCGGATCAACCCACCATATTAGTCTCGGAGTCGAAAAACAATGGACTTCATACATGGAAAGGGAAATTTTGGACTTCTTGATTTAAAAAGGATGGATACTTCAAGGGTCTTCCTTCCCCTTTTAATTTGCCTTCCTGGATTGGAGCCATAATTTTGACAAATTCGATCATCTTAGAATTTGGTGACTTATTACCATTCTTTACGTCGCGTTTCGACCCTAGAATCTTCAATTACACCAAGTTTTTCACATTTGAATCCATGAGAGTGAAATAAATTCCTTATTTTATTTCAAAGATTCTACAAATAATTTCAACGGAGTCCTTTCCACTTGGGATATTTATTTATCCTTATTTTATATTTACCGCATATATTCGTACAGATACTCTGATTGATACACCCGAAATATAAACTTGATCACTCATTCGACATCTATTTTATACTATATCTATACTTTAATATTTGTTATTATTAGTGCAAAACTCAGTGCCTTGCTTTTTCATGTATTTTCTCTGTTAAATATCGAGTCACTGTGTGCTGCGTTGAAGAGGTTCATTCAGGGAAATGAGAGTAATAAACACAAAAGGAACTTTTTCCCTTTTACTTCGCGTAATTAACTTGGAAACGGAAGTGGCCAGAGTCAGATTTGTGTTTAAAAAATTATTACAGAGCAGTATCTTGTCTAAGGACTCCATTCTAGTTCCTATAAGTGAAGTAAGACAAATTATGTTTTATATAAAAATCAAAACGTTTAATAATATAATTAAGTAGGTAATTAATACTTCTCTGCAATTCCTAGGCTAGACAAGATTAGGTAGGACCTTAAGTGATAAATTAGCATCAAGTATACTCATGATAAGGTCAATGATAACTATTTTCATTTCAGATTTTTATTAATGGGCTATATTTTATTTGTAAATTTTAACTATAGTAGTAATAAGCATTTCTTTCTTTAGGGGGCAGAAGTACAGATTATATCATAAAATATATTAACGAACACCTTACCTTCACTTAAGAATTGTGAAGATCAATACTCTGTTGTGTATTATTTTAGAATAATTCTTTATATTTATATTACAAAATACTTTTACCATCATTACAAGAAATACGAGCTGATATCGTTAGAAAAATCAACAAAAGTTGTGAAGGTGTTTTTATTTCAATACAAGAATATAAAATCTATAAATGTGAAATAAGTCAGATCACACTTGAATTATGAAATATGTTAATATAAAGTGGTCGTTTGGGGTTCTTCCTTCAAACACGACGAAAACGGAAAAATATGTTTCACTTTATATAAATGTCAAAGAAGAGGAAAATCTTATAAAATATAAAAAGAGTCTGTTCAGAGGGCTTCATTACAAAATATAAGGTCCCAAGGTAGAAGTGTATAGTATCCATTGAAGAATAATGATGCTCCTTATAATACATGAACCATGAAGCAATCTACATATTTGCAAGAGAAGGGGATGAAGCCATAAGGGAGTCCTCCTTCAAGATCCACAGTTCCAAAGGAGACTAATATGGTGGGTTGATCAGGAGAATAACCATTGTTTCCAAATTGCAGCCTTTAGAGATGAGACTCGAAGGGTGAGGAGGACTCCTTCATATGCTTGTTGAGGAAGAGCAATACCTGAGAGACTTCCTCTTCTAGACGTACGAATCCAAGAGACGTGTAGGAGGAGGCTTCATGAGTGGAGTCTCCGTAGTCATCTGAGACCCGGAGGAGGAAGAGCAATGCCTGAGAGACTTCCTCTTCTAGACGTTCGAGTCCAAGAGACGTGTAGGAGGAGGCTTCATGAGTGGAGTCTCCGTAGTCATCCGAGACAGATACGGAAGAGGGGGATGGAGGGAGGGTAGATATTTGAAGACGAATGAGTAGGAATAGGTCATGAGGAACTTCCTCTTTTCACGATCCAGGTGCCCAAAGATTCCACTTCTATGTGTAAAGTCACTATTTCTCGATCCCGAGACTCTTCAGGATGGGAATAAGTTAATTATCTTTCTCTCTCTCTCTGTGCCTTTCTCTATCTGTGTGTCTATATCTGCGTGACTCTCTCTCTGTGTCTCTCTCTTATTCCATCTCTCTAACTCTCCTTTTCTTTTTCTTTTTTTTCCTCTCCCATTCCCTTCCAAAAATAAAAAAAATATACCATGAGTCCCTAAAATATGGAGGCGGTGTACGAAAGTATACCATAGCCAAAACAAATATTAGAGTTTCTTTTTTATTAATTTTTATTGCTACTCCGTATTTACAAACAATAAATAACAGAACGGGCACATGTAAAATGAAATTGAACTTATGGTGCCCTCGCAATAGTGACCAATCCGGTCATCTATGTCGATCCGTCCTGACCATTATTCAAAGATGGCGTGGTAGTGAGCCAATCTCCAATTCTTGTACCAACAATGAAATTATACTGATTGGAGATTGGTTGGTCTCCAGAATCCTCGTTCCTCTTGAGAAAAATTATTCTTTCCAACTCAAAACATGGGCAGTCACGAGCCAAATGGATTGGATCTTCATCCGCTTCACCACAAGCTCTGCACAGTGGACTTTGCGATGGATGCATTACATGCAAGTGCCTTCGGAGGAGACAATGGCCCGTCATAAATTGAACCAGGGCGTTTAGTTTTCTTTTAGAAAAATTTAGGAGCCGCTGCCATCTATTCATCTGAACATTGGGCATCATAGTTCGGCTCTGACGACAATACGTCAAACCAGACCAAAGTTTTTGCCATTCTTTTTCGTAGAAGGTAGATACCACCCTTTTATAATAAACTAAGGGGGCACCAACTGCACATGTTGGAGCTCTTTTGACTGCTCCCGATTTGGCTAGCATGTCAGCTACCTCATTTCCAGTAATATTGCTATGGCCTTTTACCCAGGAGAGAGAGAGAGGTACCTCCTTTGCAATAGACCTCAATGAGTATTTGGTGTCTCTGACAAGGGCACTATTTGTTTCGACTGACCGTAGAGCTTCAATGGCCGCTCGAGAGTCCGTCCAAATACAAAATCCACAAGGTTCCCAGTTCTTGGGGTTATTCCTAATCCAAGAAAGAGCTTCCTTGATGGCTAGGATTTCAGCCTGGAACACAGTGTTGTAGGGCGATAGGCTTATAGACTCTTCTTTAACTACAAATTCTCCCTTGGTGACGATGTAACCAGAACCAACTCCTTCTTTATTTTTCGACCCGTCAGTAAAAATATTGACTCGGTGAGCAAATCCAGTCTCAAGAACATCTGAGTCCCACACTTTCTTGCGGACGATATTGTCCTTGTCCATGACCGGAAACAGTCTTGATAGCACCTTGCTATAAGCAAAACCTGAAGGAATACTTTTGGTTTTAAGATGGTTCCATTCTGAAGTATTATGAAAAGTATCAGAGACTCGAAGGTGCGCCATGGTTCCTACTCTTTTTGCCTCAAGAAATAATGGAATTATTCCAAAGAAAACCTCCAATCCCCTTGTTGGTGTGGATCTCATGGGATGACAGAGATTAAGAAGGGCTAATCTTTGAACCTTGTCAAGGAGAGTTTGCTGGCCTACTGTAAGGTTATGAGCCCACACATGAGCTCCATACGTGATTGCCGGTCTAACCACACTAAAATATACCCAAAGAGCTTGTCTTGGACCCAGACCCCACGTTTGACCAATCATCCTCTTGGTAGCATGAAGTAGTCTCTTGGATTTTGAAACCTTTATTCTAATATGTTCCTGAAACCTCAGCTTAGAGTCTAATATGACTCCAAGATACTTAATTTTATTGGAGTACGGAATCACTTGATGGGTCATATGAAGGTCATGCCAGGATGAGATCGGATGCTTCGTCTTACGTGTAAAAACCGTTGCGACAGTTTTTGTAGGGTTGAATTTTAATCCATTTGACCCACCCCATTGTTCAACAACAGAAAGGGCTCGGTTCATGCTCTGAACCATGGTCTTTGGGTCAAGTCCAGATATAACCAGTAGAATATCATCAGCATATCCAACCACTTTGACCTCCGTATCCTTGAATTTGACCAATAAGTCATTTATGGTTATATTCCATATTACTGGGGAGAGAACTCCTCCCTGTGGGCTGCCTCTTGTGGGACGCACTGTCTTGGTAGTTGACCTTATTGTACTACTAACAATTCTGCCTCTAAGAATATTATCATACCAGGAAAAAACTTCAGGGTCTACCCCCAAGTCTTGAAGCCCTTTTAAGGCTCCTGCAAATGATATGTTGTCAAAAGCTCCAGTGCAGTCCAGACTTACCGCAAGAGCAATTTTTTATCATATACAGCTTTTTCAAGGATATTTGACACCACAGAAAGAGCTGAGTCAGTAGATCGTCCTATAGTGAAGGCATGTTGCTGGAAAAGATACGAGGGTAATTTTCCTGGAGATGCCACTGCAAACCTCTCTAGTGTTTTGAGGACAAAACTAGAAAGCGTAATGGGACGGAAAGATTTTGGATCCGTGTATGAATCCTTGCCTGGCTTAGAAACAAAGATTACTCTCATCCTTCGCCACAACAAAGGAATCTCATTGAGACGCAATGAGCGGACAAAAAGAATTCGTAAATACTCTAACATTTCGAGTGGAAGACACTTGAGCACACAAGGAGAGATGTCGTCGAGTCCTGCAACTTTGTAACTATTAAATGAATTAATGGAAGTCCTAAGCTTCTCCAAAGTGATGATACCTTCTAGGTCATCATGCTCTTTAAGTGGAGTAACCGACCATGCATCACGTACAATGTCTGAGTTTGGAGACATTTCTCCCCCAGGAAAGTGGTAGGACAGTAGGTTTTCTAGAGACGCTTCAGAAGTTTCAGCCAATTCTCCATCTTCATCAACAATTAAACCGATGGTAGCAGTTGAGCTTGGCTTCACAGTACGGACAATCTTAGATACATCCCCTAAATCATCAAATCGGCTACAGTATTCCCGCCAACTAAGTTTCTTCGATTTTTGAGAAGATTTGTATACTCCCTCGTTTTCTTTTTAAGGGCATCCCTAAGGCGTTGCCCCCCTTTGCCACGTCGAACACGACGTAAAATGTTTTGAACGTGTTTTCTAAGAGATTCAAGACTCTCATTCCACCATGGGACTGGTCTAATTCTTCTTGCTGGCTTAAGGGGTGCGACCATATTTAGAGTCCTTTGGACAGCTTCTGTCCAGGCCTGAGATGAGGTTTCCAAACTACTGGTCAAAGGGTTAGGTAGCTTTGCTGACTCCTTTGCTAATTCAAAAGTAAATCTCTTCCAGTCAGCTTTAATGAGATTACGACATTGCTCAATAATTGGTGTATAGCTTCCTGTAGAAAATTGAAGGTAAGCATGATCACTATGTGAGTATTCATCATCCACTCGCCACTCAAAAACTTGCATTCGTTGATTGAATGTACTATTTGTGATTGTGATATCAATATGGCTTGAGCCTCTTCCTGAATTGAAAGTTGGAACGGTTCCAATGTTTTCAACACATAAATTGAACTGCTCAATAATTTCCTCGAGAGCACCGCCCCGGCGATTAACGTCAGAGGAACCCCAGAGTGGGCTGTGTGCATTGGAGTCGCATCCCACTACCAATGGTTTATTTTGACCCTTGCAGAAGTCAAGTAAGGCGAGAAATTTATGTTGCGCTCCAAACTCAATATTGATATCAAAGTAGGCTGAACAATAGTACACATTCATTTTTTGTGAAAGTAAGGTTGATCCATGTTGTACCATACATGTTTGTTCAATTAGGACAGTAGTTATATCCCTATCACAAAATGCATCCACTCCCCAGAAGGGTATTTGCTTGTCCACACGAATGCAAGCCCTTCCTCCTGATTTGCCTATTGTCATTTTGGTTGGACTGTTAGAGAATTGAAGTGCTGAATTTTGTCCCAGAAGAGGTTCTTGGATAAGAGCAATGTCGAACTTAGTATCTCTTAGTCTTAGCTCAGCCTCAGCCGCTTTGGAATGATGAAGATTGATTTGATATAGATGAAGTCTTCTCATGTAAAAGATAGATAATTAATATGTATGGAAATAGTAACAAGAACACAAAAACTCAGTTTTTCAATTGTTTAAAACGGTTGTTGAGTTCATCTGGAGATGGGGATGTATCAGGCTTACTACGTTTACCTGATTGTTTATTTAGACTCATTGAAGAATCTGGCGAATCTATATTTTTTCCTTTGTTCACAAGTTTACCAGGTGATACGGCCTTTTCATTCAAACATTCAGTCCCTACAGATAGGGACTCAACAACACAGTCCTCATTCGATGAAGCAGGAGCCACCGATCCAGACAGTTCATTGGCTGACTGTTTTTACTATTTTCTGAAGTAATTTCATCCATTGTGCAAGATGAATTAGTATTTTCCTTGACAAACTCTCTATTCATTACTTGTTTCTCCTTTGAAGTCTGGTCCTCAACGACATCTACTTTTTGAGTATGTTCTTCTTCATTGAGTACTTGGCGTTGCATTGGAAATATAATTGATTTGTCACTTTTATTCTCATTGCTTCTATCGTTCTTCATATTTATTTTCATTACGTAATGTTTTCATATCACGCCATTTGACAAATTTGTTCGTACATTCTCGGGCAAAATGCCCAGGTTCAAAACATTTTGCGCACCACTTTTCTTGTCCTATGTATGATATTCTAGTTTATGGCCTTTAATTGACAAAAAACAGGTATTTCGATTGACAAAGTGACTTTTACAGAATATTAGAGTGT
>CP045890.1:16473355-16510872 GCA_013387185.1 Caligus rogercresseyi
ACAAAGATAACACTGGCCAACAGCCAAAAAAAGGTCGGACTAATTTACCATAATTCATATAGAGTTTTATTCACTGATTCCAAATATGGTATTCATTTTTCAAAGTTAGTGATAAATTCAGAGCTAAATGGATTTCAATTTTTTTAGCATTTTTTAGATTCAGAGCCATTTTTGGCATACAAGGACTGAAGTATAGAAAAATAAAAAGCAATGATTTGATAGAGCTTAGATCAAAGTACTCATTTCAATTTTTACTTCGTCTCTGGCACATTTAAACTTTAAAATATATGTCATTTTGTACGAAAAATGAAGGGTTTTTCTTAGAGACTCACTGATCCTCACTGTTCCTCACTCAAAGGTCTTACATGATTAAAAATTCATATGTATATGAAGAAAAAATATCAAGCTTTAATTTGATATGCTTAATGTTCTATAAAATGCCTTATTTTAATCAAAATTAGCAAATGAATATTTTTTAAATCCTCTCCATTTTGCCCTTTTTTAGAGAAATTCATAACTCACCCAGTGAGATAGAAACAGAGAGAGAAACTGACGTCACAATGTATGTAAACAATAAAGAGTAATTTTCCTTCTTTCATTGGAATTTGAGTGTTTTTTCCCGGAAATCTTCTGAGGATCCAGGATTCCTAATGAGTGGCCTGCCGGCTGTGCCGTCGAACACAACATTTGTGAGAAGAATTCATCGTGACACAGCCTCGGATCAAGCATGGAGCAAAGAGTGGAAGCTTAGGAGGACATGACTCCCCAGAGGGTGCTTAGCCTATTCTCTTTGCATCAAAGAGGATGATGAGTCGGAGACAGACAGACCCTCAAGGACATTACCCCCCTCCTCCTCTCTCTTCCTTAAGGCTGGTTGGCTGGCTCATTCCGTCTGCTCAAAGAAGATGACGTGTCGGGCACCCCGGAGGGAGGGAGGAATGGACTCCCGTGAGAGAGAGAGAGAGAGTCATTGCCTTTGTCCTGTCTACCTACTAGCCTATTCTATCGGGGAGTCTCCTTTTCAAGTGAGACACAGAGAGAGAGAGATAATTAACTTATTATCATCCTGAAGAGTCTCGGGATCGAGAAATAGTGACTTTACACATAGAAGTGGAATCTTTGGGCACCTGGATCGTGAAAAGAGGAAGTTCCTCATGACCTATTCCTACTCATTCGTCTTCAAATATCTACCCTCCCTCCATCCCCCTCTTCCGGATCTGTCTCGGATGACTACAGAGACTCCACTCATGAAGCCTCCTCCTACACGTCTCTTGGACTCGAACGTCTAGAAGAGGAAGTCTCTCAGGCATTGCTCTTCCTCCCTCCGGGTCTCGGATGACTACGGAGACTCCACTCATGAAGCCTCCTCCTACAGGTCTCTTGGATTCGTAATTCTAGAAGAGGAAGTCTCTCAGGCATTGCTCTTCCTCCCTCCGGGTCTCGGATGACTACGGAGACTCCACTCATGAAGCCTCCTCCTACACGTCTCTTGGATTCGTACGTCTAGAAGAGGAAGTCTCTCAGGCATTGCTCTTCCTCCCTCCGGGTCTCGGATGACTACGGAGACTCCACTCATGAAGCCTCCTCCTACACGTCTCTTGGACTCGTACGTCTAGAAGAGGAAGTCTCTCAGGCATTGCTCTTCCTCCCTCCGAGTCTCAGTTGACTACGGAGACTCCACTCATGAAGCCTCCTCCTACACGTCTCTTGGATTCGTACGTCTAGAAGAGGAAGTCTTTCAGGCATTGCTCTTCCTCCCTCCGGGTCTCGGATGACTACGGAGACTCCACTCATGAAGCCTCCTCCTACACGTCTCTTGGACTCGAACGTTTAGAAGAGGAAGTCTCTCAGGCATTGCTCTTCCTCAACAAGCAAATGAAGGAGTCCTCCTCACCCTTCGAGTCTCATCTCTAAAGGCTTGCAATTTGGAAATCAATGTCCATGATATAATATTCTCCGGATCAACCCACCATATTAGTCTCGGAGTCGAAAACAATGGACTTCATGCATGGAAAGGGAAATTTTGGACCTCTTGATTTAAAAAGGATGGATACTTCAAGGCTTCTTGCTTCCCCTTTTAATTTGCCTTCCTAGATTGGAGCCATAATTTTGACAAATTCGATCATCTTAGAATTTGGTGACTTATTACCATTCTTTACGTCGCGTTTCGACCATAGAATCTTCAATTACACCAAGCTTTTCACATTTGAATCCATGAGAGTGAAATAAATTCCTTATATTATTTCAAAGATTCTACAAATAATTTCAACGGAGTCTCTTTCCACTTGGGATATTTATTTTATCCTTATTTTATATTTACCGCATATATTCGTACAGATACTCTGATTGATACACCCGAAATATACACTTGATCACTCATTTGACATCTATTTTTATACTTATATCTATACTTTTAATATTTGTTATTATTAGTGCAAAACTCAGTGCCTTGCTTTTTCATGTATTTTTTTTTTGTTAAATATCGAGTCACTGTGTGCTGCGTTGAAGAGGTTTATTCAGGGAAATGAGAGTAATAAACACTAAAAGGAAATTTTTCCCTTTTACTTCGCGTAATTAACTTGGAAACGGAAGTGGCCAGAGTCAGATTTGTGTTTAAAAAATTATTACAGAGCAGTATCTTGTCTAAGGACTCCATTCTAGTTCCTATAAGTGATGTAAGACAAATTATGTTTTATATAAAAATCAAAACGTTTAATAATATAATTAAGTAGGTAATTAATACTTTTCTGCAATTCCTAGGCTAGACAAGATTAGGTAGGACCTTAAGTGATAAATTAGCATCAAGTATACTCATGATAAGGTCAATGATAACTATTTTCATTTCAGATTTTTATTAATGGGCTATATTTTATTTGTAAATTTTAACTATAGTAGTAATAAGCATTTCTTTCTTTAGGGGGCAGAAATACAGATTATATCATAAAATATATTAACGAACACCTTACCTTCACTTAAGAATTGTGAAGATCAATACTCTGTTGTGTATTCTTTAGAATAATTCTTTATATTTATATTACAAAATACTTTTACCATAATTACAAGAAATACGAGCTGATATCGTTAGAAAAATCAACAAAAGTTGTGAAGGTGTTTTTATTTCAATACAAGAATATAAAACCTATAAATGTGAAATAAGTCAGATCACCCTTGAATTATGAAATATGTAAATATAAAGTGGTCGTTTGGGGTTCTTCCTTCAAACACGACGAAAACGGAAAAATATGTTTCACTTTATATAAATGTCAAAGAAGAGGAAAATCTTATAAAATAAAAAAAAGAGTCTGTTCAGAGGGCTTCATTACAAAATATAAGGTCCCAAGGTAGAAGTGTATAGTATCCATTGAAGAATAATGATGTTCCTTATAAATACATGAACCATGAAGCAATCTACATATTTGCAAGAGAAAGGGGTGAAGCCATAATGGAGTCCTCCTTCAAGATCCACGGTTCCAAAGGAGACGAATATGCTGGGTTCATCAGGAGAATAACCATTGATTTCCAAATTATGAGACTCGGAGGGTGAGGAGGACTCCTTCATTTGTTTGTTGAGGAAGAGCAATGCCTGAGAGACTTCCTCTTCTAGAATTACGAATCCAAGAGACGTGTAGGAGGAGGCTTCATGAGTGGAGTCTCCGTAGTCATCCGAGACCCGGAGGGAGGAAGAGCAATGCCTGAGAGACTTCCTCTTCTAGACGTTCGAGTCCAAGAGACGTGTAGGAGGAGGCTTCATGAGTGGAGTCTCTGTAGTCATCCGAGACAGATCCGGAAGAGGGGGATGGAGGGAGGGTAGATATTTGAAGACGAATGAGTAGGAATAGGTCATGAGGAACTTCCTCTTTTCACGATCCAGGTGCCCAAAGATTCCACTTCTATGTGTAAAGTCACTATTTCTCGATCCCGAGACTCTTCAGGATGATAATAAGTTAATTATCTCTCTCTCTCTGTGTCTCACTTGAAAAGGAGACTCCCCGATAGAATAGGCTAGTAGGTAGACAGGACAAAGGCAATGACTCTCTCTCTCTCACGGGAGTCCATTCCTCCCTCCCTCCGGGGTGCCCGACACGTCATCTTCTTTGAGCAGACGGAATGAGCCAGCCAACCAGCCTTAAGGAAGAGAGAGGAGGAGGGGGGTAATGTCCTTGAGGGTCTGTCTGTCTCCGACTCATCATCCTCTTTGATGCAAAGAGAATAGGCTAAGCACCCTCTGGGGAGTCATGTCCTCCTAAGCTTCCACTCCTTGCTCCATGCTTGATCCGAGGCTGTGTCACGATGAATTCTTCTCACAAATGTTGTCTACGACGGCACAGCCGGCAGGCCACTCATTAGGAATCCTGGATCCTCGGAAGATTTCCGGGAAAAAACACTCAAATTCCAATGAAAGAAGGAAAATTACTCTTTATTGTTTACATACGTTGTGACGTCAGTTTCTCTCTCTCTGTTTCTATCTCACTGGGTGAGTTATGAATTTCTCTAAAAAAGGGCAAAATAGAGAGGATTTAAAAAATATTCATTTGCTAATTTTGATTAAAATAAGGCATTTTATGGAATATTAAGCATATCAAATTAAAGCTTGATATTTTTTCTTCATATTCATATCAATTTTTAATGATGTAAGACCTTTGAGTGAGGAGCAGTGAGGAACAGTGAGTCTCTAAGAAAAACCCTTCATTTTTCGTACAAAATGACATATATTTAAAGTTTAAATGTGCCAGAGACGAAGTAAAAATTGAAATGAGTACTTTGATCTAAGCTCTATCAAATCATTGCTTTTTATTTTTCTATACTTCAGTCCTTGTATGCCAAAAATGGCTCTGAATCTAAAAATGCTAAAAAAATTGAAATCCATTTAGCTCTGAATTTATCACTAACTTTGAAAAATGAATACCATATTTGGAATCAGTGAATAAAACTCTATATGAATTATGGTAAATTAGTCCGACCTTTTTTTTTTGTTGATTTTTGTTGGCCTGTGTAATCGACGTAAGGCAATGGAGAGGGACAGCTGGACTATTTTGTTTGTGATGTCACAGCTGCTACGCTTGATTTTCTAGTTCAGTTTTTATTGTCACAGCGAAAATGCCATATTATCGAGGAATTTGCGTATTGTGGAGGATTTTAAGTAGAGCGTTAAAATATCCATCAAAATATGTAATATATGTTTGTCAAGAGAGTGAAAACGTGTAAGAAGATTGATTAATTCATGCAATAATAGACTGCCAAAAGAATCTAACTTAATTTTACAAAATATTCTTGGCTGTAATAAAAAATTTGGTATTGAAAAAAGATTTCAAAATATTGATTTTGATTCCCACCGGAATCCAACCATTTATTGTCTCATTAAACAGATTTCAAAATGTTGTATAAGTATAAGACTTCCATTTAGGAAAGAAAGTAAGGATATTCAAGGAACAAGGATGCGAAGCATTCTTACTAATCCATTCAATTTAGCATCAATATTTGGTATAGGTCATTAATATTTTCAAAGACCAAACTATATGTTACTGTAAAATTAATTAGCATAAGCTATTTATGGTAAAATGTATAGTTTCAACAGCTATTAGAAACATTGTATATATTCATATCAGTATTTATTTTTGTGAAATATAAATTATTTTCGCCTCCTCTCTTCTATATTTATGAGTATTATGGGTGACGAACTTGATTACACAACACAATCATACGCACCCTGATCGAATAATTTTATGGAGTAAGACTTCTATTTGTCAGATTGGCTGATAGTTTATATAAGTATAACTTACAACATATAGTTTTGTATAGGTATCATCAGTCCATATTAAGTCTTAGATTAAATATAAATCAACTGTCTTGAAGGTCTAATTGAATTACTATTGAATACACCTTTGGACTCTAGAAAGGTTATTATGTTATTGTGGAAACTAAATGCTTTTAAAGAAATAAAGGCCATTATATATTAGCAGTGTTTTAATTTTGATTTATTTAAACAATTTAATTTTCCCCTACTAGAAAAGCGATACATAAAAATACGAAAAAATCGATTAGGATATAGGGGTAAGCTACACCATCGAGGGGGTTCCGCCATGCATTAAGAAAGTCGATGAAGATATTACACAATAGAGATCCTAATAAGATCTATAAGCTCTTAAAAGATAATATACATTATCGTATACTGAACGGAAGCAAACAAAATGTTGTGACTTTTCTCGAAATCTTTCATTGTTAATTCCAGAACAGCCAAGGAATGTCCCGAACTGCCTAAGCATATAAAGTCCTCGCTGTCTGCCCCTTGGCGTGGCGGTTTCAGAGATCTGAAGAAAGATATAGCTCTCCGGTGTCCTAGATTACTCGTCGGTTCCTATTTAGTCATGCCACTCAATGATCTATGCTCATTGACGATAATTAGAGCCTCACCTATGCTGAAAAACAAATAAAGTATTAATATCATATGTCTTAATGATTATAGTGTTGAGGATGTCATTGAATAACTTACAATAAGAACAAGTCAGTTATACGAGAGAGATGATGATTTTTCCTCAAAAGGAAGTCAGTCCTGTTGCTTGCTCTCCGTTTTGACTGAAGAACCATATCTTGGAATTAGCAAAGAAGTAAGGAATGGTCGTCTTTTAGGCATTTCAACTTAGTCGTTGGCTACATGATCCGTGGATGAGTCTCAATCCGTGCCTAACAGTCCTCCTCGCTATGGAGGATTGCACGTGCCTCCCCCGCGAGAACTGTCTTGATGTACTTGATTCACTCCTCCCCAGATGAATTCGAAGGGATAATTAATTCACTGTCCTCAGTCATCATTTTCGCCGTAAAGTTGGCCTCATATGCTAAAAGAATGAATCTGATTAGAAAACAAGCCTCGTGGGTAAACCAGCAGTGACAAGGAGGTCATTCAACAACTCACAATAAGAATAGTCCAGTTCCGGCTGAGAGATGAGGTAGGAGTTCCCCCTGTCCGGAATCCTGTGGAATAAGGACTCTGGACACAAGAAGGTAACTGCATATCAAGTCTACTCCTTCAAAATAGAAAATACCTCAAGTATTGTTACGAATAATATATAATCTACTTCGATCCAAATAATATGAACTTATTATGATGTAGATCAAATTACTTTGTTTGTTTTGGATCACACAGAACAACAGAACGCTGTTTCCTCTGCTATGAAAGAATCAGTCTCTATATCCTTAGATCTCTATGCTACAGGTATACAGAACAGAAGCAAAACAGATTCAAATATAAATAAATACCTTCCGTTCTGGCCGATGGCCTGCTCATAAATGAAATAAATATTCCTCAAGAGAGGAGAGAGAATAGTGATAACAAGGAGCTTGAACTCAATTGCACCCTTCAACATTCTCCCTTTCACACGCCCAAAATATCCTCAACTTTACATCTCTACTTATTGGACAGCCTAGCTATTGCAACAAAGGTTCTAAACTTCTTACCAATCGCCAGGTATTTCAATATTTTTTCATTTGCGAAAGGAAACCCCTAATAAGGAAACTAGGTCCCTAGCTTACGCCACATTAGATGCCGTTTTGCCTTTTTGGAATATGGCGAGGATTAAAACGATTACTACGCCCAAGTTATATTCAACATTTCATGACCCTCCACGAAAAATACAAAACAATAGTAAAAAATAAAGACAGACTTAGTCAATCAGATGAATAAACAATAGAATTTCGAATGAATTGGACAAGCTCTTTGACATTGGATCAAAGATGCCATCGACGACATAAATTTAAATCGCTTACTCACAAAGAAGAACAAAGAAAATGACATTAAATTTTACTTGGACAACAACCGACAACTGGCATAGGTCGGGCTATGATAAGTCTTCGAAAAAAGACACTGGTAAAAAATATTCGAGACAATAGAGAAAAGCGAATGTTATCCTCAACGACAACCGAACAACAGAATTGAAAATTTTATGAGCGACTTGACAGAATTACTAATCCCGATTCTTCTTCGTTTGATTCGGAATATAGTTCAACAAACCCTGGACGTTCATCGACAATAAGTCTTCACTTTCCTCCTTCTATCATGGCTTGTGAAGAGTTTGTGAAACAGCGGATCGCTTGTCACTCTCAATAATCAACTATGGCAATAGTATCGGCTGTATTAAAGGTAGGAGGTGCAGATTTAAATGATTTGTTATATCAGCCTCAACTACTCGTCATAGTTTGAGCCAAAGTTATATGACTAATTTAAGGCCAATCCACCTCGCTACTGTACTCTACACTGAGACGGAAAACTTTTAAGGAATGTCCTTGGAAAAACTTCTCCTGTGGATGTTTAGCAGTACTTGTTTCAGGGGCTCCACAGTATGACGAAGGTAAACTACTTGGCGTCCTTTCCTTAAAAGTTCAACTGGAATCAAACAGTGTAACGCACACTTGAGCTTATAGAAACGTGGGGACTAGAACACAATGTAATTGGCTTAGTTTTCGACAACACAGCAGTAATAGTGGAATGCTAAGGTTCAGCAAAGTTAAGTGAGGAAAAACTTGGAAAAAGATGTTTTATTTTGCTTGTCGCCACCAGATTTCCGAAATTATAATTGGAGGAGTATGGGAGGCTCTTTTCGGCAAGAACGACATTCTGGACACGGAAAGACAAAGTGCAACCAAAGGCCAGGGGTTACAATCCTATGTCCAATGGATTCTAAACAAACTAAAAGAAATAAGGACTTGCATGTTCACCCAGGAATTCGAAATAAATGATGAGGTAGAAAGTCAGGTAGAATACAATGCAAATGGATCATGAAGCTTGCAAAGATGTTGAGTCATGTAAAAATATAGCTCAGAGGTGATTATCACCCCACCTGAAGTGATGTTTCTTGCAAGAACAACAACATGAAACTTAATACTATACAGGAGGAAATTCATAATTCACTTGAAGAGCATATGGATGGGAAGATCTTCTAGAGCAGGGTTTTCCCAAACTGGGGGTCATGACCCCAAAGGGGTCATGAGCACTTTTCTGGGGGTCATGAAGGGTCTAACAACTGTATGTACTACATTCAGCGGCGAAATAATATCATAAATTAATGTTAGTTGTGTAAACGAGAGCGCGATGTGATGCACGAACGAAGAAATAAGCGTCGTGGTATGTATGCGCGTGTGTATGTGTCGTGTGTTGCATCGGGCGTGCGGAAATGATGCACTGGCTGACTGGTTCGCGTCAACTGAGGGAGTCATATCAGCCCGATATTAAAGGAAGGCTGACGGAAAAGTGGGAGAGTCGTTTCAGAGCCTTCCGTAGGTGTAAGAGCCAGTGGGGTGAGAACAGCTTTTAAGTGGTTATTGCTGTGCGTTAATAAGTGATTCGTGCACACTTTATCTATATGTGATTCGTTAAGTGTAATCGTCTTTATTTCCCAAGAAACATCCTAGCACTTTGGCTAGTCAGGGATGTCAGGAATTTAAAAAAAAAGTTATACAATGTATAAATATATATATAAAACTATATAAATCGAACAAATACTAAATATAAATATATAATTAAAAACAAAAGGTTCTTCGAAGAAAAAAAAAAACCTTAAATTTAAAACAAAAATAATAAAATATTAAAAAAACACCATTGTCTGCTATATTATTCAAGAATTTTCTGATTAAATTTGAAACGTCTCTGTCCCATATGAGGTAACGTATGTTTCAGTTTGTTATATTTCTAAAAAGGTGATCCCGACCCAATTCCGTTTTGCTCGCTTGTCATTATGTATTTTAAATAATATTATTAAATGATATGAGTATTATGAACGTTTTCAAGTTATCAAATAATATTGTGTGTCATGTAACTTTTTTATTCTTTCTGTTTGCTCATATTTTTTATATCGCTCTTATAATTTTGGTGATCAATTTTGAGCAGCGATTAACGATTGATATATTATGTTTTGCCGTACGATTCTTTTGTTTTTGTTCCAGATGTCAAAGAAGAGCACATACAACGAGAGTTTTCTCAGCTTCGGCTTCATATTTACAGTGAACAATGGCATGCAGATGCCACAGTGCGTCATATGTAAGAAGACACTTGCTAATGAGAGCATGAAGCCGTTCAAGCTGAAGGAACATCTCACCAAAGTTCATTCGGAACTGGCCAAGAAGGATCTGGCATACTTCAAAATCAAGGAACATCAGTTCAAACGGTCGAGATTGGATCATGGAACAGGAGTTCTCTTTCAACCTAGCAACGTCGTCAAGGCATCGTGCCAGATTTCCTTTCTTATTGCAAAGCAGAAGAAGCCACACACAATGGAGAAAAGCTCGTTAAACCTTGTATGGTAGAGGCTGCTAGTCTTGTCCTTGATCAGAATTGTGCCAGGAAGCTCAATCAGATAAGTCTTTCGGACAACACAGTTAAGCAGCGCATTGATGACATGTCGCAGGACATCAAGTCTCAGGTGATAGAGAAAATCAAACTCTCTCCCTTCTTCTCCATCCAACTTGATGAGACCACAGACGTTACACATCTTCCTCAGCTTTTGGTTTATGCTCGGTTCATCTCCGGAAATCAGATGGAGGAGGAATTCCTCTTTTGCAGCCCACTGATAACGACAACAAAGGCTGAAGATATCATGAGCATAGTGTCAAACTTCTTCGAAGAGGAAAATCTTTCGTGGGCAAAATTGGTCGGTGTCTGTTAGTGTTGTCCATCGGGCGCGATTTTCAAGCCCGAGCCCGCCCGAAAGACTAATAATTGAGCCCGAGCCCGATTAGTTGATATGCGCCCGACTTGCGCCCACCCGACCATTGGGAAATATATTAATAGAAGAAAGAAATTCATTCAACAGATCCGAGAAAAAGTGAGGACGTTTATTTTTTAGAAAGAGCTCCGGGAAAAAAAAGTGATGACGTTTTATTTAGAAAGAGGTCCGAGGGAAAAAAAGTGAAGACTGTTTTGTTTTGAAAGACATTTAATTAAATATGTAAAAAATGAAAAAGCCCGCCCGCCCGCATAGCCCGCCCGACTTTTATAATTTTTACGCCCGAGCCCGGCCCGGCCCGTCGGGCGGGCGGGTGGGCATGCCCGCCCGATGGACAACACTAGTTTCTGTACGGACGGCGCTCCCAGCATGAACGGCTCCAGGTCAGGATTTATGACACTGGTGAAAAAGAAAAATCCAGACATCATTACAACACACTGCCTGATCCACCGTGAGGCTCTTGCTTCCAAGACGCTTCCTGCTTCTCTCAAAGCTATCTTGGACACAGTGATCCGCATCGTGAATCATATCAAAGGAGGTGCACTCAACACCAGGCTCTTTCGTAGGTTGTGCCAAGACATGGATTCTGCTCACCAAGATCTACTCTTCTACACATCTGTTCGTTGGTTGTCAAAGGGTAATGTTCTCGCCCGTGTATTTGAACTCTTTGATGAATTGCTTATATTTCTGACAGCTCAAGGGAAGAAAACGGTTTCAGTTATTAGATGACATTCAGGGGCCATTCAAGTGTAGTCTTGCCTACTTGGCAGATGTTTTTGAAGCTTTGAATGGACTCAAACAGCAACTACAAGGCCCAGATACCAATATCATTATGCATACCGATGCAATCAAGGCTTTCTTTTCAGTTCTTCTATGTATCTTGACGCGCACGGACGTGTTGTTTTTTTCTCTTTTGTGATCGTCTGATTATAAGTGGAAATTGAGTGAAATTAGTGTTTTTGTGACTTTTTTCAAGACTTGTCGTGACTCTTGACTACTATCTGCCTCCTTCATCTTTCGAAACAGCCTTGGTGTAGGCCTCAAGGCTACTTTCGAGGACCCGGGTCTCTTAGAATGAAGAAATAAATATTTCTTCCATCTACCTCTCCTCTGGGTTCTTCTCGTCAATCTTCACGTCTTCATCCAAAGTCCTTCCCTTCTTCTTTCGTTCAGAGCAAAGGAGACTTGATAGAAGGAGCGCTCTCATCTTATCGTGTTCCTCAACTCCCTGATCTACGCGTCATCTATTTGGACAATTCTATTCTTCCTCGTAGCCTGGTGTACTTCACGCGGATTACCTGGATTCATCATCGGGTAGTGTTTGCCTTTTTTTTCTTTTTTTTTTTTTTTCTGTCTTTTTTTTTTTTTTTTTTTTTTTTTCTTCTTCACCTTTGACACGCCTGCAGTTTTTTCTGCTCTTTTTTGGTCTCTTTCGCTGAGAGCGCTTGTGCTCTGTTCTTTTTTTTTCTTCTTCTTCGTTTGCCTCTTTCTTGCTCTCCTTGCTGACATCTGTGTGAGATGTCTGTGTGTGCAACAGATAAACCTCCTGATTCTTCCTCCTCATCTTCACATTATAAAGGAGCTTCCTCTAGTGTGACAGAGAACGCGGTTTTTCTCGGTCCCGAAGTGGATTCTCCTAGCATTAGCAATCAAGTGGCTGTTTGTCATGGATCTGATGAGTCTAGTGCAGTACAAGAATCTCTGAAACATGTAACTAAGGCAAAGGAAACTAGATCCTATAGTAGTATTGTTGGAAAAAATAATAAAAATGAGTCATTCAAGTTCCTCTCTGATGGATCAGTTAATGATCTCAAGGGATGGAAAAACTTCTGTCTGTTCGCTAAAAGAATTGATAAGAACGCGCCTCTTAGCAAAAGTGAAATGCACCCGGGAAATCTCGCCCTTATTGCAATTAATGTTTTAAAACTCGACCCAATAGAGGTCCACAGTATAAACTGGGACAGGCCTCATCGTCCTCTAATTATAACACATAAAAAAATTCCAATGGAAAGAATTGTTAAACATGTCTCTCTTCCTGTTGAGGTAGACTTCAGGGATGATGATAATAATCCTTTTAAAGTACTGATTGACTGTCGGAAGCTCATGTTTGCAAGGGAAGGAGACCATGTATTTGATATGACCTTAAAGTACGGATATGGTAAAATTTGTGAACAGGCGATACGCTCTATGCTTGAGCCGTTCTGCAAAGTCAATTCCTCTCGTATTGGAAATTCCTCCGCCTCTGATAAATTGAATTTGAAGAAGTACCCTATTTTTGACGATCCCAAGTTTCTCCATTGGAATAATAAAAGTTCAGATTTGGTGGTCAATGTTACCGGTAATGCTAGAAATATTCCCTCACTTATTCCTTGCGGGGATGAAATTGAATCATTTGTGTTCCTTGGACAAAAGAAGCAATGCTTAAACTGCTTCATGTTTGGGCATTTCAGATCTGCTTGTAAGGTAAAGACAAGATCGGTTAAGTTTTACAAGGCTTGGATATCCGAAAGACTCAAGAAAGTCGGTCGTAAAGAAATAAAATTCTTCGCCTCAGATGACTCCTTTTCTCTTGCAACAGACCCTGACATAGTGCAAAACATTGCGGAAGGAACAGCAAGTAAGCAGGCCGAAGCTTCAAGTAAGGTGGATCCTAAGATCCCTTTTTCGTCAGTGGCAGTGTCTTCAGGAGTAAATGATTCTTCAGGAACGGGTACACGCAGCCTTGAGACTAACTCTCAATCGGCTCAATCTGAGATAATTGTTCCTGAGCTTTCTTCCAGTTCCATTCTTGACGGGACAGACAAAGCGCCGGTTAGAGTTATCCAACCGTCTCATCTTGAGCAGGAGTCTAACACATGTCAGAATCCTGGCATTACCCCAGGCGTGGATGATCTTACGCATTCTTCAAGTGGCTCTAAAAATTCGAAAGGACCGTTGTTATCGGATAGATTACGCACTAGATCCCAGTCACTCTCCAAAAGAAGCCGAAAAGACTCCAATAATGCTCTTGAAGGCAGTTCTAAATTGGATAACCTAAAAAAGAAAACAAAACATGATTCCAATACAATGTAAAATTACAGATTATTTCCCTCCAACTATTTCCAACGAGCTCGAAAACAATATGGGTATTTCTAAAATTGTGTCTTTGAACGTTAGGGGTGGAAGAAATAGAAGGGTTAGGCATGCGCTTATGAAGCACCTGGTTTCCTCCAACCCTGATATCATTTGCCTGCAAGACATCTCTTCTAAAGTATCTTCATCCTGCAAAAACAATTGTATGCAATGTCTTCCGGCCTCGTTTAATCATTTTTTCTCCTGTAGTGGAAAAAGAGGAGTTGTTACTTTTGTCTCTAAACGTATATTAAAACCGCTTTTCGTTAATGAGTACTCCAGTGATGGGGATTGGATCCACATTATTATTTCTGCGTCTGGTTGTACTTTCTCTGTCATCAATGCATATGGCCCGAATCGTAAGTCTTCCACGTTTTTTCAAAGTATCCTCGAGTCGCAAAATCTTCGGCAGCTTCCTCTTTTATTAATAGGAGACTTGAATGTGGATGTTGATAAGCCGTTGGTTAGGTACCCCAATTCTGCCGTCCTTAAGGAGCTTATCTTTAGATTACAGTTAGTGGACGTCACCAAAAAATTTAATCCTGAAGATAACATTTCGTGGTGCTGCGGAAACAAATCCTCCCGTATCGATCTTGCTCTTGTATCATCATTATTGGTTCATCTTATAAGAAGTGCCCGTTACATCCCAGAGCCTTCGTCAGATCATAAAGTAATAGAAATTTGTCTTCGTCATGTTCCGTTCCGCCGCTCTTTCAAAACACCACGATGGGTTTTGTCGGAAAAAAAGTTTATTAGAAACTTGAGAACAAACCTGTCTAATGGTCATAGTTCGATTACTCAAAAACGGGCGTACCCCTTGCTTCTGAAAGTGGTTTCAAGTACTGTGAAAAAGTTTATTACATCTCATAAAAATAAAGCAGCGAAGCTCCAGTATGACATTGAAAGAGCTCTTTCCGCTTCTTCTATTTTCATTAAGTGCATAACTACTGAGCTAGTGAATGAGTATAGAGTGACAGACATTGCAGAAGCAGAAATGGAGAGAAAAAGAGATAGGGAATCAGATTCCAATTTAAGGTATAAGTTTCTTCCAAATAACAAGAGCAGCTCTGCATGCACTATTAAAAGCATTATCGACAATAACAGAGTTATTAAGAAACCTAAAGAGATTTTGAATTATTTCCACGGAAAGTTTTCCGAGATTGTCGGTGGTCTAAGGCTAAATTTCCCCAAGAGAAGACGTCAAAGTTCCACGGAAATTTTTACACATCAATGTATTGTCGAACATATAAGATGTAAGTTCAAGGACAATAAAGCTTCTGGTCCTGACGGAATCTGTGGACGTATCTTCTCTATCGCCCCTGAAGAAATAGCTCCATATCTTTTATGTATCGGCCGACATATTGAGTTTACTGGAAAAATGCCAAGTACTCTCGCCAAGGGTCGTATAGCATTGATTCCTAAGAAAGGCAATGGAACTGATTTTAGCCATTGGCGGCCGATAACTATTTTAAATAATGCGTACAGAATTTTAATTGGTATTTTAGCTAAAAAAATTGAACCTATTTTAAACTGTAAAATTGATCATGAACAAAAAGGCTTTCTTAAAAATAGAAAAATCACGGATATTTCACGCAACATTTTTATCGCAATGGAATCAGTCAAAAGTCGTAGCAAGTTTGGAGCTTTAATTGCAATTGATTTCTGCAAAGCGTTCGATACTATACGGCATGACCACATTTTAAGATCTATCAAGCGCCTTCTTCCTAAACGGTTTTTTAATCCCATAAGAGCTGTGTTGCTCAATGGATCTTCTATTATATCATTGGACGGAATCAATAGTTCTCCTATTTTATTGTCAAAAAGCTGTAGACAAGGATGTCCTGTAGCCCCGCTTCTTTTTGTTTCGGCTATCCATGAGCTAACTAGGTTTTTGACAAGTAAATACCTAGGGTTTGGAATCTCTTTCGGTGGTCGAAGACATCTCATAGACCTCTATGCAGATGATATCACGTTAATGGTGGAAGCCAACTCGGAAGTGCAGCTCGCAAAAAGGATTGATATTTTACTGTCCTTCTTCAAAAAATACGAGGGCAAATCTGGCCTTGGAATTAATAGAAGCAAAACTTTTATACTTCCGGTAGGGAAGTGGTTTCCGCATGCTAACTGTAAAATACAAGACGTCAGGATTGCCAATTCTGTCAATATTCTCGGCATAGAGTGGACAAGATTTGGTGTATCAGAACGTAACTGGACCCTGTTGAATACTAAAATTTATGGTCAAACAAAATTTTGGCGCAGTCTTTCTCTGCAAAAAAGAATCGATCTCTACAACTCTAGGGTGGTTCCACTAGTTTTATACAAGGCAACCTCCATTCCTAGTCTAGCTGAGCTAGCCTTAGAAGAAGAAGAGAGGTGGCTGAAATCTCTCTTTCACAAATCGTATATCTCCGCCATAAAACGCCCCAAAAAATATATCGGCGGTGGTCTGTGCCTCCTTCAGTCTATTGTTCCGAAATATTATCGAAAGGTAATACAAGAAATGGGTGTGTATCACACTCGTGATTGGAGAAGATATTATACCACGTCAGAATTATTGAACTGGATACATTTGGGCACGCTTTTAACCAATCTGGAATTGGAATTAATTTCACCTTTTTTAGCTTCCATGCAAAGACTTATGTGGAAGATGGAGCCCGAATTTCATTCGGATACTACTGTGGACATTTTATATCAGAATAAGAACAAGAAGCCTTTTGTCAGTAGATTTGGTGATCTTTCAGCTCTTGAGATGTTTGCCCTTCATCACAACGTCTTTACGATACATGATTTTAAGTCAGAATCGGTCTTTAATGTCAATAGGTTCTATTTTCCTCTTTCTCGTACTGTTAAGCATTGTTGTCCTCCCTTGCCCTGGTTTTTAAAATTTAAGGCACCCTCTGGTGGTGTAAGCCAAGCTATATCTATAGCAGAGTCTTTTATCAAGATGCTAGGCTTGCCTCTTTCCTGGGAGAAAAGGATTCTCCACTCTACGCAGGGCATTGTAGACGGGCTAAAATTTACTGCCCAATTTCAAATTTCAGGACAATTAATAAAATTTTATTACCCCTGCAACAATTGTGGTTGCTTATACAACAATATCTTACACGCATTCGTTGACTGCCCTGCGCTATCATTGGTGAAGCATTTTTTAAAACTTAATTTATCTGAAAATAAAATAATTTCCCCTAATATTCTAAAGGCCTATATTCTATTTGGGCCATACAAAGTGAAAAAAAGTTCCCCCTCTAGTCATAAAGCTCTAAACGCAGCAGTAAGCAACATCAAATCATTAATTGCTAAGCAACTAACGGCAAACTCTTATGTGGAAGCTGAGGACCTGAGAGCGATCATCCTTGGTGCAGCGGCTCGTTACGAGGCGCTCGATGTTAAAATTCCTGACCCTGGTTCTCCTTCTTGGAAATGGGCGGGAGATATTATACGATTTGTGCCATCTCGCTCAGGAGTATACCTGAAAGCTTTGAAGAGGATTTTAAGACGTCATCGGGATTTTTTAAAGAATAAATAAACGCTGTTTCGTCCATGTATATAAGGTTATAATCTCTTGACAGTAAATATGTTCTACAATGTTCATTCATGTTTTTATTTTAACGCAACTGTCAAGAGTATTTTTTATTTATTTATAGTTATCTCTATTTTAGTGTAGTTATTTTTTACACTGTTTTATAATTTTGATAGCCAAATAAAGAATTTTATAACCGTTAAAAAAAAAAAAAAAGGCTTTCTTTGACAAGTTAGCTCTCTGGAAGAGGAAAGTTGAAAGGTGAAATGTAACTTCCTTTCAGCGTCTGAACGATGTCATCGGAGAAGAGCCACTTGCCGAGGAGCTGCAACAAGAGATCAAGGAACACTTGACAATCCTCCAAGAAGAGTTCAAACGCTATTTCTATGAAACTGACAGAAATGAAAATATACAGCTATCACTTGCTCGCAAACCTTTCCGATGCACTGTGGATGACATCCCTGATGACATACAAGAGAATTCTTAGAGCTCATCAACAACATCGCAGCGAAAGAGGAGTTTCAGGAACAACAACAGCTCAACAGCTCCAACTGCTGGGTCAAGATGCTCTCCGCTTTCCCCAAGACCAGCAAATTAGCCCTGAAAGTACTTGTTCCTTTTTCATCCACTTACCTATGTGAAAGTGGCTTCTCGACTCTCCTGGTGATAAAATCGAAGGCTAGAAACAGGTTGAATACTGAAGCAGACATGCCATGTGTCTTGAGCCATACAGAGCCTCGTATTGATTTGCTTGTGGCAAAGAAGCGTTTACATTCTTCACATTGAAATGTCAATAAATCAGTTAATGTTATAATAAATTGAGTTTTTATCAATGGAGTCAATGGAGTTTTAATTTTATCTGTTGTGATTAATATTTATAATTTTAAATTTATCCCTGCCGCTTACAATTAATGTGATTTTTGAAGGATTATAAACGTGGGGGTCATGAGATCCAAAACATAGAAGAGCTGCATTTAAAGCCATCTGTTAATGCAATGCTATGTTCAAGACATTTTGAGGCTCACTGCTACACAAGGAAAGGAACTATGAGACATCGTCTGAAGATTGACTCCCTGCCTACGATTTTTTTAAGAGCTTCCTGTTCATGTTCAAAATGAGGTTAATAGAAGGTATCAACCAGGCTTGTGGGTTATCGTTCAAAAGTGCTATTCGTTCATCGTTCATGAACGATGAACGAATTCGAAAAAGTGAACGATGAACGACAAAAAATTAACTTTTAATCGTTCACTTTAATAACTTCACTATGATATATAAACATACAAGTTTATCATGTAAAATAAATTCCCACGTATGATTTTTTACACACGTGCAATTGCACGCCATTTTGTTTTATTATTATTATCCTTGTTTTTCTCTTTTATCATTCACTTCGAAATATACTCTTCTTCATTAAACATCTCATTGAGTATGTGTATTATTTGGTAAGTTATACAGTCCATTTTATTATTGATCCTGGGTTAACTGAGGGGTAGCCACAATCCGCACATGGTCCTTCGGTCCTAAAAAGGTCCTTAGGTCCGCACACTATGTAAGGTGTGTGTCATGTTTTCGGGGATATAGTTGGTTCGAGTTAGGCAGGTACAAAATGGAAGAACGAAGGGAGTGGTTAAGTTCTTTATTTATACGAAATAATGTAATACGATTTTAATTTAGGACAGTCTAAATAATAAGACAATAATAATTACGAAATGAATAATTATGTTTAATTACAGGCTATAAATATGGATAATTCCAATTTGGATTCAGAGGACTTTTGGAAGGAAGAAGATGAGGACGTTTTCCCATCCACCTAGGAAACGTGCCCAGCATCAGCGCTTCTCAGCCTCAGATGACAGATGATGAGCATTCAACACTAGAAAATCCATGGCCATTTTTAGAAGATTATTTCACTCTGATATCATCAGTAAAAGCAGACAAACAATTACAACAATTTGGAGTATAAGTGCAACCGTTGTAGCAGCACAAAGGTAGTCAAACTCAACTCGAGTAGCCGAACGAATCTCAATCGGCACATGAAGACATTTCACAGAGGAGAATTCAGTACATTTGATAATTTGTTCCAAAGAAATATGAGAAAAAGACGTCCTAAAATATCAAACTCAAGTGAAGAGGTGTCCAAAACTCAGCCATCCATAACCAGCTTCCTAGGATATTTAGTGGAAATCGACCAATTTGGGTAACACAATCTACCGTTGATAGGATCATTGTTGAATACATCATTGAAGGCGGCCTTTCGTTCAGTCATGTTGAATCGGATATTTTTGTAAAGCTTATCAAAACTCTCTAACCGAAGAAAAAAATAATGTCAAGAGATATCTTAATGAGAAGAATCAATCACATGTACAATGACATGAAGGTCAACGTCAAGAAAATCTTACATGAGTCGGAGTTTGTTGGAACAACGTGTGATATTTGGTCAAGGGGCCACAATAAATATTTGGGGATGACTGCACATTAGGGTTGTTCTTATTTTTCAAATGTTTGAAATGTTAGCCATTGTGGATTTTCTGTTTCTTGGTGATAAAAGAAGACGACATACAAAGTTTGAACAAAATCGGTCAACATTACGAGGTCGCGCAACGAGGTCAAAGTTTTAAAAATTTAGTAAAAATATAGTTTTCCGCAAATTTCTTCAAAATGGTGGACGTTACAGACTTCAATAATTATTATTAATTTAAAGGAAATCTAATTTACTACCAGACGTATGTTTGATGTTTTTAATAAAACAAAGTTTTCAGTAAAAACAAAGCAAGAAAGGGAGTGAGTATTGTTAGCTTATTTCATAGCTTTTTTGTATCAATTAACTTCACTCGCCTGTAGAAGATGACTTGTTCGCTTCAGAGTAAAATAGTACTTTAAGTTTAGTAAAACTTTAGATGATAAATCCAAAAATGACCTTGGTTGCATTCTATCAATTCAGAATTCAGTACAATCTGAGTTTACATCATATGATTCAGAGCCTGTATTGACCTATAAGAAATCGATTATGAAAAAAATAATAATAATGTGTTTCTTAGATTTGCGTCAAGGTATCCTCTCAAAATTTTACTTTGTCTCTGACGCATACATAATCCATTATATGCGTCATTTTGTACGCGAGATAGGCTTTTTTAATGTACATATAACTCTCTACTTATTAAACTCACATGATTTAGTATACCAAAATATTAAAGCTGGTTAACCAAGCTTTCATTTGATATGTTGGTGTTCTAAAAATCGCTATACTTTAAGAGATATAAGCAAATACGTACTGTCCCCCAAAAATTGATCTCTTTGATATGAGAATATACGATTACCATTTGGTAACGCAGTTAGTGTTGCCTGGATAGCAAGAAAAAAGAAGGAGAGAAGGGAGGAAAAATACCCCTCCCTTCTTTTCTCTTTCTATCCAGGTAACACTAACATTACTACCAGATGGTAATCGTATATTCTCATATCAAAAGACAATTTTTGGGGGACAGTACGTATTTGCTTATATCTCTTAAAGTATAGCGATTTTTAGAACACCAAACATATCAAATGAAAGCTTGGTTAACCAGCTTTAATATTTTGGTATACTAAATCATGTGAGTTTAATAAATAGAGAGTTATATGTACATTAAAAAAAGCCTATTTTGCGTACAAAATGACGCATATAATGGATTATGTATGCGTCAGAGACAAAGTAAAATTTTGAGAGGATACCTTGACGCAAATCTAAGAAACAAATTATTATTATTTTTTTCATAATCGATTTCTTATAGGTCAATACAGGCTCTGAATCATATGATGTAAACTCAGATTGTACTGAATTCTGAATTGATAGAATGCAACCAAGGTCATTTTTGGATTTATCATCTAAAGTTTTACTAAACTTAAAAGTACTATTTTACTCTGAAGCGAACAAGTCATCTTCTACAGGCGAGTGAAGTTAATTGATACAAAAAAGCTATGAAATAAGCTAACAATACTCACTCCCTTTCTTGCTTTGTTTTTACTGAAAACTTTGTTTTATTAAAAAACATCAAACATACGTCTGGTAGTAAATTAGATTTCCTTTAAATTAATAATTATTATTGAAGTCTGTAACGTCCACCATTTTGAAGAAATTGCGGGAAACTATATTTTTACTAAATTTTTAAAACTTTGACCTCTTTGCGCGACCTCGTAATGTTGACCGATTTTGTTCAAACTTTGTATGTCGTCTTCTTTTATCACCAAGAAACAGAAAATCCACTCAATGGCTAACATTTCAAACATTTGAAAAATAAGAACAACCCTACTGACCATGTGTTAGAGGTCAACAATACAAAGATAACACGAAAAAGTTTCGCAATTGCTTGTCGCCGATTCAAAGGGGCTCATTCATATGATAAAGTAGCCGATATCATACAAGAGGTCCTCAAAGACTGGGGGAATATCCAATGGAAATGCGTGGGAATCGTTACCGACAATGCATCAAATTTTTCCAAAGCGTTTCGGATCTATGGAGCGAAGAGTCAAACCTCAGATGACAAAAATCCCTCTCAGCGTTTATTTTCCCCTGAAAAAGAGTCAATCGGAAATTATAGCGGTGAAGAAGGCCATGATGAATCAGAATTAGAAGGAGTCAACATCCAAAACATCTTAGCTGATTGTCCAAATGAAATAAAAAATCTTCCTATGCATTTCAGGTAAGATATACGAAAAAAAAGTCTTAGATACTCAGAAAAAATTATATTATTATGATCGTGCTTTTAAAAAAAAAAAATATTTATGAAATAATAATAAATTAATTTCAGATGCGCCGCCCACACCTTGAATTTGGTCGCAGTCACAGATGCCATGAAGATAACGTATCGCAGTAGCGAATTATATGCAAAGGATTATAGCCACACTTTTCACTCTATTTTTGGACGTTTGCAAGCAATTTGGACAAAATATAATCACTCTTCAAAATTGGCCGATGAAGTTAAAGCGAAGTTTGGTGACAAGACAACTTTAATTACACCAACGAAAACCCGGTGGAACAGCTTGTACGACTCTGTACAAAGAATAATTAATCTCAACGAACAAGACCATGCAGCTATGGTTAGCCTTTTTTCTTTTATTCCAACCCAATCATTCAATCGACAGGAATGGCTATTTTTAGAAGAATGGAAAACAATATGTAGTCCTCTTGCACAAGCACTAGACATTCTTCAGAGTGAGAATAACATCTTTTTAGGTCATCTGCTACCCACTATCTCGTCCCTCATTCTTCATTTGAAAAGAATTAAGGAACAGTCTAATAAGTGTAGACCACTAGCAGAGGCTTTACTCAGAGGAAAA
Organism: Caligus rogercresseyi; assembly: GCA_013387185.1. Classification (NCBI taxonomy): domain Eukaryota; kingdom Metazoa; phylum Arthropoda; class Copepoda; order Siphonostomatoida; family Caligidae; genus Caligus; species Caligus rogercresseyi. The sequence continues at coordinate 16,496,009 of CP045890.1, forward strand.
CACCATCGTTTTGACTCGTATTTTGAGTCCAGGGAGATGCTCGTTGCAACGAGCTATCTGCCTGAATTCAAAATACGTCTTTTCAATTCAGAGCAAAGAGAAAAAGCGCAAAAATATTTGCTGGAAGAGGTAACTTCCATGGACGATGGGTTGGATTCGCCTGAAATTGAATCGTCAAAAGGTAATAGTTCATTTTTTTGTTCGGAACCATCATCCGAAGATACACCTGATGAAGAGGTTAGTAGATTTTTAGCTGACAGGTCACAAAATTTGGAAACTGTTTTGGCCTATTAAAAAAACGAACGTTTAAAAAAATTTAATACCATTACTCCAACCTCAGCACCGGCTGAACGACTATTCAGCCGGGGTAAATTAATTTTAAGAGACAATAGGATGAAAATGTCTGACCAACATTTCGAAGAACAATTTTACTCTGTGTTAATAAGAAAGTTTAATTTTGTATAATATTTATGTAAATGTGTCATATTTTAAATAAACATAGTAGTGTATATATATAGTAAAATATATGATGAATATTGATATATTATTAAACTTATGTTTATATTATTGTTTTTTTTTTGTCAACAGACTATGATCATTCGCTGGTATATCATTGACAAGACTGCATAATTTAATATTGACACCTTACATAACAACGCAGTCGTAAGTAAATAAAAGTGACAAACAGAGACAAAATAAACATCCCTTATATATATATATGAACGTATATATAAAACACACACATCTATATATATATATATATATATAATATATATATATATATATATATATATATATATATATATATATATATATATATATATATATATATATATATATATATATATATATATATATATATATATATATATATATATATATATATATATATATATATATATATATATATATATATATATATATATATATATATATATGTAGTGATATCATTGCCAGTATTATCTAGATTGTATTTGTAAAGTATTTTGTCTGTTTTTCTTTTCTTTTTCCCTTTTTGTTCCTCGTGTATATTTTCACCCTTAGTTGTTGTTTGTTCAATAAAATAATAAGATGTATAAAACTGAGTGTTTCTTTAATGTGCCTCGCGGCACTACAATGGACTCAGCGAGTTTTCACAAAAGAGGAGTCGAACGGAAACACAAAGGAGGATGATATCAATCACGTTACAGTGAAATTGCCTCCTTTTACATCACTTAGACCGACGAGTTATTTTACTCGCATTGAGACTCAATTTGAAATAGCAAGGATAAGCAACGAACGAACCAAATTCAATTATCTCCTGAGTTCAATCCCGGAAGTGACTCTCTACAAAATCCCAGACTACATCATTTCAAAATGCCAATCGTCCCCGGAGCCATACACGGAACTAAAAGGCCGCTTATTACGAATGTGTGTTGGCTCTAAACAACAATTAACAACGGATCTTGTGGGATTAATCAATAATAAGGACAATCTTTCCGTCAGTGAAATGGAGGCTAAGGCTTGGGATTGTTTGGATGCTATTACTAAGGACGGGACTGACTTAAAAGAGACTCTAACAAAACACATGGTCCTAAATTGCCTTCCTTCACATTCGCGTCAGCATCTCACTCAAGGATTCGAAGAAGTACCTTACGAACAGTTCATCAAGTTTGCTAAGACGGAGGAAAAACTAGCTGTGAGTAATAATAATAACAACCTCAACGTGAGTGTTGGAGGAGAAGAAAATATTAATGCAAGCCTGCTTAAAAAAACAAAAACTCCGCGTCAGATCCCAGGAAGTCACTCTCGCAAGAGATTATTATTCATTATGTAGTTTTCATGAAAAATTTGGCTTTAATTCATATCGTTGCCTAACTCCACATATATGTTTTAAATTATTATCAAATGATACAAAAAACTTATTAAGCGCCGAGAGTTCTCGGCGTTAAAACAAAATAAAGTATTATATTCAAAGAAATGTAAAAAATTTGAAAATGTATTTTTGTCCAAAAATGTTTATGAACTGGCAATGACTCCTACTAAATTATTAAAATTCCAATGTAAAATAATAGACTCAACTACAGGTTTTGAAAGATCGGTGACTTTTTTAGTTGATACTGGGGCTGAGAGATCATTGATTCCTTTTTCTGAATTTGTCTCTGTCGGTGACTCTAATGTAAAATTGCTTGCGGCTAACGGTCAAGTTTTAAAAAGTTATGGCCTTTCCCAACAAAAAATAAAATTACCAAACTTAGGTACGTTTGATGGACATTTGTGGTTGCAGACATTAAATTTGGTGTGCTTGGTTACGATTTTTTGAGAGCCAATCATTTCATTATTGACGTTTACAATGGTCAGCTTCGACAACTAAATTCTATTAATAATATTACATCTTCTTGCCAAACAGCTTTGCAATTAGTGTCTAAATTTCCTGCTCTGGGTGACATTTCATTCAGAGGAGATAATCTTCATGGTTTCTATCATGCCATTGAAACCACTGGGATGCCCATTCACTCGAGACCTAGGAAATTTAACGCGGAGAGGGAGAAAATAATTAGAAATGAATTGAATTTGTTAATTGAAAAAGGAATTATAGAGCCATCAAAATCATGCTGGTCCTCACCTATACATTTAGTAAAAAAACAAAATGGAGATTGGCGCATGGTTGGCGACTATCGGTTGTTAAATAATGTAACTAAGTCGGATAAATATCCTATGCCTTCAATACAAACATTTAATCATAAAATAGGAAAAGCCTCATTCTTCAGCAAATTGGACCTTGAAAAAGCGTATCACCAAATTCCAATGCTTGAAACCGATAAAGAAAAAACTTCACTCTCAACTCCCTTTGGCTCATTTCAATATAAACGTATGCCCTTTGGCTTGAAAAACGCAACCAGTTCGTTCCAGAGAATGATTGATAACGTTTTAGGGGGCATTTCTGGTTGTTTTGCATATGTCGATGATATTCTTTTGTTTTCCAAAACTGAAAAAGATCATCACATGCTAATATCAAAAGTGTTGTTAACATTAAAGAACAATGGTCTGAGCTATAATGCCAACAAGAGTGAATTTTGTAAAAATGAGATAAATTTCCTCGGTTTTTTAGTTTCTAAAGGAGGAATTCGTCCTAACGATAACAAAATATCAACTTTAAAACAATTTAAAAGGCCAGAAAATGTCAAAGAACTAAATAAACTCATAGGTTTGGCCAATTATTATAGGCCTTTCATTCCTCAACTAGGAAAATTATTACAACCTTTCTATGACATAATTAAAAATAAAAAGAAAAATTCACCTATTACTTGGAATTCTAAATTAGACATAAAATTTGAAGAATTTAAAAATGGAATGGACAAAGTTGCAACTCTTGCTCATTATATCCCAGACCAGGAGTTGAGATTGAGTGTGGATGCCTCTGACGAAGGTATAGGGGCTGTACTTGAACAAGGACAAGGGTGCAAGTTTCGCCCATTAGCATTTTTTAGTCGAGCTTTGAAAGAAAAAGAAAAAAAGAATCAGCTTTTGGTAGGGAGCTATTAGCAGTAAGAGACGCTCTAAGGCATTTTGATCATGTATTGGAGGGTAGGAATTTTATGTGTTTTACAGATCACAAGCCTCTAATTAATGCACAATTTACAAAGAATCCTAAATGGCCAAGCAAGTACTATCGCTACTTTGCTGAGTTAAGCGAAAGAAATGTAGTGCTCCACCATATTTCTGGAAAAGATAATGTCCCTGCTGACTTTTTGTCTAGAATTAATTTGTTGAAATTAGATTTCATTGACTGGAAAGAGTGGCGCAGGGAGCAAAAAAAAGAAAATCTAGCAACAAACTACCCATTAGCAGAGCTAATCGAAATTGACGATTATGGAATCTTATGTGATGTAAGAGCAAAGTATGTGAGGCCATTGGTTCCTAAGACATTGTGAAAAAATTAATGGAAAATATTCATTGCGAATCACATAGAGGAATAAAGAATACTTTGAGAAAAATACAAAATAATTACTTTTGGAATTCTATGTCGGCAGATATTAGAAATTATGTCAATAGCTGCAACGTTTGTGCTCGATCAAAAAAATGGGTCTTCCATCAATACCATTCGATAAGGTTTCCTCTCCTGTGAAAAAGTTTTATCACATTCATTTGGATTTGATAGGACCTTTTCACAAAGTTAGAGGAAAAACAATGGCTTTGACAGTAATTGATAGAAGAACAAAATGGTTAGAGGTATATCCTTTGTCCAGCGCTAGCACCGACAATATAATTAATGAGTTGAAATTGAATTGGTTCTCAAGATTTGGTTACCCAAAATACATCACCACTGATCAGGGGGGACAATTTAATTCTATTGTTTGGGAAAAGTTTGTGAACGATTTAAAAATTCTAAATATTAAGACTAGTCCGTATCATCCGCAGAGCAATGGTCTCATAGAGAGAGAACACCGAACACTAAAGGAAGCTATTAGGTGCAAGATTCTAGAATCTGACAGTAGTTGGGTCGATGTTCTTCCCAGAATTCTTTTAGACCTGAGAACTACTATAAAATATGGTCAAAATTTGTCACCGGCAGAGATGGTTTTTGGTGAGGAAATTCGGTCTCCGGGCACTATGTTTTCAGCTGAAAAAGTTGTTGAAAAGAAAAAAAAATACACATCATAATATATAAAAATAAACCAACAATTGTTCTTATAAAAACTTAATGAAAGCCTCTTATGTGTATGTTTTAAATCCACCCATTAAGTCTTCTTTATCCCCGTATTTTAGTGGCCCGTATAAAGTTATTAGAAAATTACGTAAGCAATTTATTATCGAAATTAATGGCAAAACAAAATCATATCTATTTACAACCTGAAACCAGTGCTAAATTGAGGGGGGAAGTATTGTAGTGATATCATTGCCAGTATTATCTAGATTGTATTTGTAAAGTATTTTGTCTGTTTTTTTTTCTTTTCCCCTTTTGTTCCTCGTGTTCACCCTTGTTGTTATTTGTTCAATAAAAGAATAAGATGTATAAAACTGAGTGTTTCTTTAATGTGCCTCGCGGCACTACATACATATATATATATATATATAATATATATTAGACCTCCCAAAAAAAACCCACTTTTTTAGTTCTTTTACATAACCCAGCGATTCTGGTTCATTTTTTGATGCTGAAAACGAGTATCTAAATAAAAAATCTCTAGCATTGTTAGAAATCGGACGTCACTGGTGTCAAAGGTTTCGTTATGAAGCAAAACTTTTTGGTTATTACTTATTTTGAAAAAAAACTAGTTTTACAAAATATAACTATGATCAATTGATGACTTTGTTATTTTTTGCAAATTTTCGTCAAATAATATTTTGTGCCAATAAATGAACATAAGTTGTGACGCACCAACCATTTTTTAAATAACAGCTCCTACTAGGGTTCTTTATAGTTTCAAGAAGGAAAAGAAAAAGAGGGTATATGTAAAAGAACTAAAAAAGTAGTTTTTTTGGGAGGTTCTATATTATATATATATATATATATATTATATATGTATATGTATATATATATATATATATATATTTGTATAATTTTTAAGTGAATGATATGAAATATGAACGATTTAATGAACTGAACGATGTAAAAAATTTGAACTATTAAAGTGAACTAAACGATTTAAAAAAAGTGAACGACCACAAGCCTGGTCTCAACAACTTGCTCCCCCAAAGCAAGGTAAGGATATAAATGATCAGTAATTATAAACATAGAATGAATGTATGATTATGTTCTTTCTGACCTTAGGTCTAATGAATGGTCAAAGAAAATGACAAAGCGGAAAACGGAAAGGCATATGAACCGAAAGAGGAGTGAAGAAGAAATGCAAATCCTTCGAAAAAATATTAGTCTCGATCATTGTTACTCTGTTGGTGATGAAAGTACTTGCAAAAGGAAATCCATCGAGAATGCAAAAACGATTGAGTACATGGCTAAAAAGCTTCGAATCGTCCAAACTCAGAATTCTCTATATAAAAAAGGAGATCAGGTACAAATAGTAGTATTTTAATCAAATCAACTCCGTAACCCATTTTGTTTTTTAAGGATATAATTGATAATTTGAGTACAAATAATCATATCAAAAAAGAAGCTGAGGGAAACTTGCAAGAGTTTATTGGAATTGATATCGCAGGCCAACTTTTCCTTCGAAATAAAGATAACACTATGTAACAGGATTTTGCCCTGGGCTGAAATTCCTATTTAAGTCCCATTTTTTACGTAGATTCTAAAAATGCCACTCAAAATATTTGTTACGAAGAAAAAAACTTGTTTGCCTTTTTATTTGCAAGTTCTTTAAATAATTTGAATATTTGGAGAGTTACTGTGATTTGGAAAATGGGATTTAGATTATTTAAGTAACTCTTAGAGAAATTCCAATAAGGAACTTGCAAATAATAGGCAAACATGTTTTTTTTTCTTTGTAACAAATCACAATTATAGATAACGCAACCTCATGATTTATTATTTATATAATTGGATCAATACTTGTTAATACTAAATTGATATTTTCTTACTTTCATCCCAAATATCGAAATTATAAAAACTGTTCTGAAATGCATTGACATATACGAAATATATATTGTATATTAATTATAGTCAATAAACTTGAACCAAAAAAAAAGTAGCCGCTTAAATAGAACACTTAAAATTATTAACTTTTTGAAATATAACGCTTATTTTTTCGAATAGTACGAAAGATATTGAAAATATAAAAACTGATTTGAAATGCATTGACATACTAGAAAAATAAATACTTATGACATTTGTGGTTATTCTTACTTTGCACGAAGATAACTGGGCGTGAACCATTAAAAATGGTGAAAATCCTGATTTTCAAAAAAAGGTCATAAAGTCCAAGCCTTTTTTCGGACGATATTTTGAGTGGCATTTTTGGAATCTGGGTACAAAATGGGACTCAAATTAAGAATTTTAGCCCAGGGGCAAAAAAAAGACCTTAATTTTGTTACATAGTGTAATCAGATGAAGAATAATCCATCTAGACAAACTTACTGTCCTGAAATTAGGAAATTTGCATGTACTCTATCTTTTTATGAAGGCATGTGATTTTGTCCGTAAAACCTTCATCTTTGCATTGCCATCTCCAACAACGCTAAGAAATTGGTATTCCACCATTGATGGCGCCCCTGAGTGAAAGGGTGAGTCCTTTAAATGCCTTAAGGCCCTAGCATTAAAGGACCCTGACAATAGAATAATCTACACCCTTATGCTGGATGAAATGTCAATCAAAAAGCATGTTGAGTATGACGGAAAGCAATATCTTGGCTATGTAGATCTTGAAACAGCGATAAACTCTGACCAAACTTCAGATTCTGTTGCTCAAAATGCCCTCGTCTTTATAATGACGATTATCAACAGCAGATTCAAATTGCCATTAGCCTATTTCCTTGTAAACAGTTTGTCTGGGACTCAAAAGGCAAACTTAGTGACATTATGTATTGAGAAACTCAATGATGTCGGGGTTGAAGTCGCTGCATTGACATGTGATGGACTTTCGGCCACTTTTCAATGATACCATCACTTGGAGCTAATTTGGATTTGGAAAATTTAAAAACTTGGTTCCCACATCCGTCATCTCCAAATAAAAGAATACATGTAATTCTAGATTTTGCACATATGATCAAACTAATCAGGAATAGTCTGGCAGCTTGCAAGATCATTTATGATAATTCTGGAAATAAAATCGAATGGCGCTTTATTGAAGAACTCCAAGACGAAGAAGGCCTCTTGTGTGGAAATAAGCTGACAAAAAGGCACGTTAATTTTAATCGCATGAAAATGAAAGTATCCTACGCAGCACAAACCCTTAGCTCATCAGTAGACAAATGTCATCGAATTCCTCAATCTGGATTGGATCTACTCCAATTCAAGGGCTCTGAGGCAACCGTTAACTTTATAAGAATTTTTGATCGACTCATTGATTGGTGCAATAGTAGAAATTGTCTGGGTCGTAGTTATAAGGCACCTCTAAAATCTTCCAATGAAGAGTATTGGAGGCCATTTGTGGAGGATACTTTTAATTATATAAAAGCTTTAAAAATGATGATATAACTACTATATATTGATCGCTTGTAAATCAAGAAAAAAAACTGGGTTTATTGGTTTTTGTGTTGCAATTAAATCGATTTGCGATCTGTTCGATACTTATATCAAAAGTGGAGACCAAAAGTATATTATAACCCTTAAACTATCGCAGGATCACCTCGAATTATTTTTTGGTGCTTTACGGTGAAGATTGGGCCAAAACAATAACCCCACTGCTCGTCAATTTATGGTAAGTTCATAGTTGTTTTACTTTAATTAAGTTAGTAATATAAGCACTTTTTTATTTCAGAAAACTTCTTGTTCATCAGGAAGTAAAAGGTGGATACGAAAATTGTTTGACTGTTGATGATGTGGTAATACTTTCTCCAGGAGATCACAGGGTTGTTGACTCTGAGGCCATATCTAGAGAAAAGCAATTAAATTGCCCTTCAATTTTGGAGGACTACGACTACTGCAAGATACCACCTCCTCTACCTCCTACCCTATTGTCTTTTAGGGTAGCTGTTATTAGTTACATTGCTGGATTTGTATTTCGCATATCTTGTGTTCCTTGTAAAACAGTTTTAACCGATCCATTTAAGCAAAATCATTTCAATTATGCTTTAATTAAAAGAAAGATGTGGGAGGCCTAATTTATCCATCATAAGATGCAATAACTGTGTGACAAGAAGCAGAAAGAGTCTTTTGTCACTTTTTAATCATTGACAAAGCTGCTTTATTAAAGAAAGATAAAATCACTTGCATATTGTAACCAAAGTTTTGCAAAACATTTGTGAAAAACAACGGTAGGTTTTTAATGATCTTAATGAACATATCCTAGATGTTAGCCCAACAAACATTCACGTTTATATATTAATAAAAGATTTGGCAGAAACTTTTTCCCGAATAAGACTTTATCATCAAGGAAGAGTGACGAATATAAAATTACACTCCGACTACATAAGAAAAAGTCATAATAAAACAGTATTATTCAAAGGACAGTAAAAGTATTCATTAATATTATTAAAAACCTATCACATAGTTATCATGTTATTTATGTTATGTAAATATATGTAGGTATACAATAATTATATACCTTTAAAATTGTACCATGATTTCACTAAATATATAAACAATATTTTCTACTTTACTATTGCGATGGACATTCGGTAAACCAAAGATTCTACACAAAGATCCTTTGAGATGGGCGTCTAAAGGTCTCAATATCAAATGAGGAGGATGGAGGACAACCCTTGTTCCTTCTCTTCGACATGGTTCATTTATTTAAGAATTTCTTCACGAACCTTATGAGGAGGAAAAACTTTAAATGTCCGGACTTTCAAGGAGAGAAAATGAGTGCCAGCTTCGATCATGTTAAGCGATTATATGAATTGGAGCTGGGGAAGCCTATCAAAGTCACTCACAAACTCACAGCCAAAGTTCTCAATCCAAGGCCAATCGAGTGTATGAACGTTGAGCTTGCAGACCGTTTTTTTCTTTTTCATCCTTCTACTATCGCTGGACTTCAATACTACAGCTTAGATAATCCAGAGTGGACTAGGACAGCCTCAACCCCCCGCCATTTCATAATGTATAAACTTAGGTTCCGAAATATTTTAGTGTGACGTCACGTCTGGCAGAAAACATAAACAAATAACTTTTACTATATATAACATCACTACTCAAATTATCATTAGTGCATCGTACTCTTACAAAAAATGGCTTCAAATAATAAAAAAATAAAAAAAGACAGTGTGCAGTTGCTGTTTATCCTTCATTGGATCCCAATGCTCACAATGTATTGTACCACTCGTTTCCAACCAACATCAAACAGAGGAAAAGCTTGGACCATCGCATGCAAAAGAGGAGATTCGACATTTCAGCCTGCATCATCCTTTATGTGTAGTCTGCACCTCACTGAAGAAGACTATGAGAGAGATTTAATGCATGAGCTTCTAAACCTTTCTATTAGAAAGAAACTCAAGAAAGGAGTAGTTCCGACACTTAATTTAAATGAAAAAATTGAAACAAACTTGTCGGAATATACGTCCATGGAACTATCTTCCAAAAGGAATGATAGAATATTAAAACGAAAGTATCGTCAGATTACTCAAGAATGCTTAGATAAATATGAATATTCTAATTCATCGTTACCTCCTCCTTCAAAGCAACCTCCAAGTCCACAAGTATTACTTCCAAGTTCATCAGAAGATAATTGTCATGACAAAAGAGTTTCTAAATCAATGTCTAAGGTGCCGTCAGTTCCATTGGAAGCTCTTAATAATTTGCTCAAATTCGGGTATTTCTCCAAATAAAATTTGAAAAAAACGCCTTCAATAGCAAAAAGCTAGACATAGAAAAAGTTTAAGAGAGAAGCGAAAAATGAAACAGTGGATTAATAAATGCTCCAATAAATTATTTACTTTTTCCTAAATATGTATTTCTAATAATATTTATATAATATATGATTATAAACAGTATTTGTTTTGTAATAATTTATAAATTATATATTTTTTTTTAATATGTATTTCTAATAATATTTATATAAATATGATTATAACCATTTTTTTTGTATTAATTCATAAATTATATACTTTTTCTAAATATGTCTTTGTAATGATATATGATTATAAATAGTATTTTGTTATAATTTATTTCGTTGTTTTTTATGTGCTTTAACATATAATGATTGAAGAGTTTGCTTTTTCATGAAAATATTTTGGATAATTTCAGCAACTTTAAATCATCAAAAATTTATGATTACTCACAAAATTTAATATTTTTCCATTTTGTAATAGAATTGTGATAATTAATTCTTCTATGATCTAATTAAAGGCTAAATTCGATTATATTTAACATATTTTACTTACACAATATACCCTCTTTTGCCATATGTGACGTCATGCTCATGAGGTAGGTTGCGTGGCGGTGTATTTTTTTACTTTCATTGGTTAAAATGGCTCTACCTTACTTTTAACTACCTTGGACAGCCTACTTTCTTCAGACAATAAGAAATTGGTTCAATATTCTTAACGTGAAGACCACCATTACCGGCATCAGAAAGAGAGACTGGTCGAAGGTTCCGATTCGGGGAAGAGATACAGCACAGCTCAAGTTTTTGGAAGACTTCACTGAGTGGCTTGAAAAATGGCAAGAGGAGAAGACCCTAGGCTTAAGTAAAGAGACATTCTTGTGCGCTACCCAAACTAGTAAGGCTATGTCAAAGCTAATCATCCACCTTATCGAGGAGGAGAAAATGTTTTGACAGGTAAGATCTGCTCCGACCCCATTGAGAAGCGCTTTGGGGACTACAGGATGATGGGAGGATCTAATTACTTGTAAGCGTCCGTCAGATTTTGGAAGCGGAGAAAAAAATTAGGATTAACTCCCTCATTAGGCTCTCTTCTTTTACCTTAAAGGAAGCCAAAAATCTCATGTGCGTCTCCTCTGATGAGCATATTAGAAGTGACACCATTACCCTCCTAGATGCCATGGAGGCCTATAGGGGCAGCGGCAGCCTCACCAACGAAGGAGCATGTTGCTGGCTATGCCGCTCGGAAGTTGACCAATTCTACCAATGCGAGGCATGCAAGGAGATGGTATCAGAGGGAAAAGCTATCCCAAGCATCACTTTGATTTTAAATATCGATCACGAGATTAATGACTTCAGAATTAAGGCCACAAAGGACAGTTTAATTTCCCTTGTAACAAGAGGAGGCCTCATTACACCCTCAGACGCAGTTTTTTATCTTGTCTGATAGCGTAGACATACTATCAACAAATCATGGAGAATAAAGCCATCAGGGAACTGTTTGTAAGATTTAAGAATCCGAAGAACAGCTTTGTGGAAGCCCTGAACTGGAGGAGAAGGAAGAGAATATGCACCTCCTGGAGATGAAGTGCAAGAACAGTCATTATTTTTCAAATTTCTTACCAGATATAATTTCCAGATTTTTTAATTGTATGTCTAAAATTTGGTCAGTGAGATAAATGACGCCATTCATTCAAGCAAAAAGAGGGGTAACAGTCGTAATGATAGCGTTGAAAAGAAAATTGTCAAATTACAGTCTTCTACTAATAATAAAAAATAAATTTTTCTATATTTAGTTTTGATATTATTTATTTCATACTTATACCAATACCGGGCCGTCGGAAAAAATTCCCCATAACTTTGTGACCTCATATCTTGGGTTCTATATCTAGTAAGGAGATTTTTTGAAGTATAAATAGAATTCCCAGATTCTGAATGTTTTGTTTTTGTTGCCCATTAAGTTTAGTACGAGCGTTTTCACAATGGATTTCCGATGAGAAAAGATCTCTGCTCTCCTCGACTCTATATAAGAATATCTATTAAATGCTTTAAAATTTTATTCATTTAAATAAAACTCTGGGTCTAAATATGTGTACATATATAATTTTTTTTTCTCTCTTCTCTTATAGCCTTACGTAGTACAGCGTATTTTTAAGCGCACAGTCCGTGTAGCATTATGCAGTCCGTGTAGTATTATGCAGTCCGAGTATAAATATATCTTCACTTGAAGGGTATAGTACATATACAGTCCATTTGTTCTATCTAGGGGTAATTGCGAGTGGTCTAAATTCTCACATGGTCCTTCGACCAACCTTGAATCAGTTTGGTTAAATTAATTAAAAATAAAAGTTTGTAGCAGACTCTCTTCATCAATTCCCGCCAGATGGCGTGGCGTTAGTTTGTTTTGAAAATGTCAGCATTTACGTTAATAATAGTACTTACTCCTATTCCAATTTCAATCATTTTAATCCTAGTATTCATTGTATTATAATGCTTAATGACACATTATTCATATTTATACTATTTCTCGTGTACATGTGTTTGCATTATTATTAATAAATACTTGGTCAAAGAGAGTGTCTGATCTCAGAGCTATAAATCGCTTGTGATCAAAAGATCTCATACTCTTTTTCTCTAGTCTACAACTACGATAGATGTATTCATTTCATCAACATTGGTGACCCCGACTACTAGCAAGAGGCGCTTCGGTTCCAGTTATCTAAGACTGGCTTGTTAGGTCCCAGGTGCAAGAATTTCTCAAAAACTGCTCGAGACGCTCCGGATCCGGTTAACACTATCGGCTTGCAGTGTGAAATTCTTACACTCACGGTTTGAGTCTGCTCACCTTTGAGCCTCCACGCTGCTACTCTCCTCGTTCCTGGATATCGTCCGCCTTCCTCACCGCAGGATCTCGCCGTCGTACTTTCACTGCTGGACATCGTCTGCCCTCCTTGCTGCTGGACCTCGCCGCCGCCCTTTTCGTCGCCGCACTTCGCCTCCACAATGACAATTCACAATGACTAAAGAACATGACCCCAACGCTATTGCTTCCTTAAATGCTCCTCCGTTCAGCCACCATGACCCTCAAATGGGGTTTGATGTGCTGGAGATTTGCTTCACCTCGGACCGAATCACAAAGAGTGCCAGCAAATTTGCACGAGCCGTCAGTCTCCTTCCTATGGAGGTACTCTCCAAAGTTTCGGACGTCTTCAGCCTCCTTAAACAGACTGACACTCCGTATGAAGGTCTGCGTGAAGCTGTGCTGAAGAGATGTCAAGCCACGCTCACTGCCCGTCTACAAGAGCTTTTGAGCAAAGAGGAACTTGGGGACGAAAAGCCAACCGATCTTCTCCGCCGCATGAAGAAATTACTGGAAGACAAATACGCCTCATTCGACAAAGAACTCTTCAGATCCCTATATAATCCTCCGCGTATCCTTAATTATTGGAGCCAATCCGACGAGTACGGGATATATATAATTATTAATATATTACTCTAGGTATATAACATCTGGCAACGAGTACGGGATATATATAATTATTAATATATTACTCTAGGTATATAACATCTGGCGACGAACATGAGGAAGCAACTCCCACGTCTCTCCCTGGCCGAACTAAGGGCGGAATGTATCCGGATGGACCTCGTCGAGGATGAGGAAGGACTCATTGGAAAGAGGAAGGCAGACATCATCACCTCCTCAAGGACCACCTTTTCCTCTGCGGATGCGACCCTACCTCCTTTGATTTCTCGGTCAACGCTCCTGAAGAAGCCGTCGTGAACCCTTAGACCGAACCTACTTGTCCTTCACAAACTAACCTTGGTTGTCTCAGCCTCCTCTCTTCTCTCTCTCAGGGCCCCAGCGAGGACACCGCTGGGCCGCGTGGTCTGATGAATTCCAAACCTATGCGTCGCTGTTTGGGGACCTGCCTCCTCAGCGTAAGACAGCCCTTCTCCTCCACTGCGCCGGTTCTGAGGTGCAACAATGGAGGAAGACCCTCAGCGTTGTACCGTCTGAGGACGAAGACGCGTATGAAGCACTCCTCAAGGCGATGAACGATGCCTTTTCGCCTGTGGAGTCCATATTCTTTGAGAGATACCGTCTCAACGAGATGAAACAGCTCGCCGGAGAGAGAATAACCGACTACGTCACTCGCCTTCGGGTCCAGGCCCGTTTTGGGAAATTCTTATGTACTTCTTGCGAAGCCTCCTACGAAGAAGAAGCCATCATTGGGTCCATTACAAAGAACACCAATTCACCTAAGCTCAGACAATTGGTTTTCGAAAGAAATTCTCCAAGCTGGACGAGGTTATGCAACTAGGACGATCTTTGGAGTCGGCAGACAGCAACTCTCGGGAATAGCCGGCGAAACCTCCGTCCTAGTCTCGAATACAAGGGTCCTAAAAGGGGCGCGACATCATTTCAAGAAGAACCTGGCCCTCGAAAACCTCGAACTCCGCTATTAAATGCAAGTTTGTGGGGACTCTGCATTTACCCCTCCA
>CP045890.1:16510972-16520972 GCA_013387185.1 Caligus rogercresseyi
ACTCTTACTTTCGAGTGCACGTCTTCAACGCCTGTTGGACATCTTAATCTCTCAGCTGACCCAGCGATTCACTGGTCTATGATCAACAGCGGAACGTTTTAAAGTATACAGCCCATGACACTCTGCACCGCCACAGACGACGAACTGTTTCGGCAAGCAAAAAACTGGTCGACATCTACAGAGAGACATAATGAAGATTTTCCCCATTCAGTTGCTTGAAACAGCGCATCTCACAAGTCAAGATAGTGCGAGAGCTCGCAAAGATGCTGCTCATTGAGAACAGCTGCATCACAGCAAGTTTCGGAGAGGTTTGCACAGTTCTCATGCTCTTTCTTACAATACCAGTGACAGTGGCCTCCGCAGAGCGCTCCTTTTCAAAACTAAAGCTAATTAAAAGCTACCTGAGGAGCTCAAGGGACAGAGTTGTCTCTCTGGAATCGCCATCCTGTCGATTGAGAATGCTCATGCCTGGCAGCTGGATGTACAGGACCTGATCGAAGAGTTTGCGCAGAGTAAGGCCTGGAAGCTGCATCTATGATGTGAGTAAAAACTTTATTATCTTAAAATAGTTATGGATAAAAAAATGCCAACACAACACAGTAGTAGCAAGTGGGGTCCTGGATTGGTCTGTCGCGCGTCTATGTGTGCACTGACTGTGTGCGCGCTGCACGACAATAGTCAAACATCGGGTGGTGTGGAAGAGGCTTCAGTCAGTAGTCTACTGTGAAAGTGATAACGTTTACAATATACGCTTTGAGCTTTGGCTCGTCTGATTTTTTCGGGTTTTATGATTTCTGCCACCAAATCACCAAATAGGCTATGTTTCATGGACATGCATGGTGCGCCATCAATTTTTAGTGGATGTGGTGGTGCGCTATCACCAATGGTTGCATTCAAAGTGCGCAGTCGCTATTTTCCGGTGTGATGTGTGATCATATACTACTGAGAATTGCATAATTGTATTGTTTGGCAAATTTATGGAACTGCCGCCCTACCTGGACCTTTACACTGTTGTACTTCATATGGGCCCACGCAGATAATGTTGCTTACGGGCCCATTGATGTGTCGTTACGCCACTGGGAGGCACTATTGATGCCATCTAAAGAGATTGGAGCAGCGTTGAGCAACATTGCTCATACGGGATTGAAGAAACGCTTGGGAAGGAGCCTTTTAACCGATTGTATTATATGGTTGTGTCTAATGGAGTCAAACGCTTTATTAAAATCTATTGCTATAAGGGCCCCAAACTGGAAGATTGAGCTTGCAACTACAATGTTAACACGTCATTCATAACGTCCTGGAATTAATTTGTTTTAAGTGGATATGAGTGCATTTTTGCCTGTTTATTAAGTTAAATAGTTATATAAGTGTACCGTGCTCCTCTTGAATATATGAATTGGACTCCAACTACGCAAATCGTCGATATATAGCCCCAGAATCTCCAATAAAGGCAATAAGAATCATTCTCTAGAATGGGCGTTTCTTATAAGAAAGAAATGATTATATAATTACACGGAAGTTTCTTCTGTCTGATATCGCGGAACCTTTATCATAAGATTCAACATATCATCATATCTTTTCTTCTTCGTCAGGAGCATTTACAGTACCCATCGCGCAAGTATAGATATGTGTAATATGATATCTGTACTGTCTGTGGATATATGTGTGTGAATAGGTAAAGAAGCCAAAGAAGAGTCATATATTCATATATATATTTATATAGTGGAAAAAGAAGAGGGAAAATGAATATTAACAAGAGCATAAATATGAATGACCACCAACATCATTCTACGTGGGATCCTGGTGCCCTGGAAGATCCAAAGAATGACTCTAGCATGCAATGGGAGACTGTTGCTTATAATAAATGGGGGAAAAGAATCAAGGGCATAAATCTCCCTAAAAACAATGAAAATACGTCCCTAAAGAAGAGCTCTGTAAAGCCCAATAAGGACACTATACAAAACAACAAGCCACTTTCAATCAAAGAAGGGCATCAAAAAGAAGATGATCCCCGAGACAAGAAACGAAGGAGAGAGGGACATACAAACGAAACTCCACCTTCTAAAAGAACCACAGGGCCCCATAAGCCAAAACCTAAAAAGAAGTTCCTCTACGCAGAAATAGCAAAAGAGGCATTTGAAATTGTCATTGTCCGAAAAAATGGCGACCATATCTCACTGCAAGAATGGAATAAATTTATAAAAATCCTTGACACCGACTATGTTCGTTGTCTATCGGCGTAAATGAATTCTTACCCAACTACGAAGGGCGTAAGTACACAAATAAAAGGGCAATCATTTACGTAAATGATGAAGCCTCAAGTCAGTACGTACATAAAATCGTAAAAAACTGCACCCCCTTGTTATCCACCTCTTGGTCAGAGGCTGAAAGAATGAGAGAAGAAAGAAGAGACAAACAGAGACTAACTGGATTTATTCGGGTGTCACTGGAAATATTGGGGACGAAGTCCTTAAAAAAATTATTGCACATCAGTGCACCCTATCAGGAATACAAGGCAATGTTGAAATTGTGAGATCAGAGCTCACGCAACTAGGCAAAGTACTTCATATTTGCTTAGATAAAACATCTTTTGAAGGTCTCCAATCGATGGACTTTACAATTAAAATTGCCTCGGCAGGTAAAGTGCGTTTTCAGGATCCTCGAAAAGCACCCACTTTTGAGCAGTGTGAAGAAACTAAGGATCTGGAAATTATAGAAAAAACTGAAGGAGAAAAAGAAGAAATAAACTCTGAAGTACAAACTTAACAAGGAAAAGATTATGACAACTCCAAACGACAGCAACATCGAACAGAAGAGAAAGAAGGTCCTGAAGAATTGAGAGATGACAAAACACGGATCCGAAGGACCCAAAAACTCCGGACACCCAACCAGGAACGCCATCAACAAACACAAAAAATCCTGTATCGGGGACATCAGGTAAAAAAAAACAGCTACTAAGAAGCAATCAAAGATAGACAAGTTCTTTGAGTCAACCTCAACCTTAATCGACTTACGATGTTGTTCTCGGGTAGTGAAAAAGACATTAAAGAATCTGCAGAAATTACCTTGGCACATTAAGGAATTTTTCAAAACTGTCTGGTCTAGAGATTAATGTGGAGAAATCTAAATATATAGGATGCAGTGCTGGGGTATTGGAAGTTATCGTTTAGAAAAGGTCTCCGTGCTTAAGGTGTTGGGATCCTTCATTTCAATAGACGAAACAGACTGCACCGAGAACAAAAAATGATCGAAGAAAAGTTAAGACGAGCAGCATCAATCTACTCGAGTGTTCTGAGCCCCAATCTTCCTGCGAGAGTCTATGTTTGGAACACTTTAATATTGCCCAAGGCCACCCATCTGCTAAGATCTACAGCCTATAGTGAAGAACTGGTATCGAGGGTCTTGGAATTAGAAACATTTTTCCTCTTTAAAGACAAACCAAGTCGAATTTTCACTAGGAGAAGAATTGTTCTTGCCAAAAGTGGGGAGGCCTAGGAATGATATGCTTCAAGAACTATTGGAAATCCATACTTTTCGGCTGGTTCAGGCGAATTTTGGATATAAATACAGTGTGGGGCAAAATTATGATTGCGAAAATGAAGTTGTGTGGGGTCTTGCATGGGGATGTGGACCGGGAAAAGTTTTAGATATTCCGAAACAGTAGGTCATTTCTGGGAAAAAAAAAATAACCTTGAGCTGTCGAAACAGGCCCTAGAAGAAATGGGTTGGCAAGAACCGGTTAGGGATAACCCTAGACTTTTATTTTTAGCCAATACCTCGGTCAAAAAGAAAATAGCCTTCTTGGGCGAGATTTTTAACAAAACCAACTATTCAATGCCAGTGAAGTTTTGGAGAGAGAAGGGATTAGAAGGAACGCCAATTTTAAAAGACGACAGTGTGGCCCGAGGGACTCCTTTTTTAATTACATCAGTAGGGTACAAAATACAAGGCTTAGGAGCTTTTTAGTGAGGGAGGGGGACAAAAAAAATTAAAAATCAAATGGAGGGTAAAAGTGAGAGATTAGGGTTAAGTTTTACAGCGAAAGAGATTATAAAAGCACTACAGAACGGCAGTTTTACTTTTTCTACTTATTGGACAAAATATAGGGTGGTGTCCAATACACTGAGCTTCGGAAGCATATATGGGAGAACGCAAGAGGAAAGGGTTTGTTATTTCTGTAAGACCGAGATTGAAACAGGAAGGCATTTTTTATTGGATTGTTTTACATTGAAATACATTGACAAGTTCTTTGAGTCAACAGCGGAAATAATGTTTCCACAAAAGCCAAATCAATAATAATCATGATCAGCTGCTCCTATATAAATACTCAACATTCCAGAGCGGCAAACTCTGAACTTAAATAAGAACATCTCAGATAGCCATGATAACGGAACCTTATCTTCTTAAAGGTACCACAAAAAACCTTAAACTAAATGGATATACAATACACAGTAAGTCTAAAACCAAACCAAGAGCCTGTATTCGAACTTCCGATTATTTGCATGCATGGTTTGTTCCAGAGTTCTCTGACAGAGATGTTTGCACAGTTTGCTTGAAAATAGATGAATCTATGGCTTATATCTGTGCATAATATATGATCAATTATTACCGGTTGAGAACGAAACCCTCTTGCTTCTCATTAAATACTGTGAACAGCAACAGTTATAGATATTACCATAATGAATCAGCATGCATTCAATAAATTCAACATTCGAGGATGGCATGTTGATCTACGACCATCAATGTCAGATCATCGTTACATAAATTTCAAATTCGGAAAATACAAACCTATTTCCGAAAAGTCAAGAAATTTCAGAAAAGTCAATTGGGATATATTTAGATCTCAAACCGAAAATGTGTCACTGCCTAAAGTAATTCCCAATTCTATCGCCATAGATAAATGTGCAGAATCATTATATGATACAATAATGAAGGCACTCGACATTGCTTGTCCTTTAAGGAAAACAACAGCAACTAAGTCCGTGCCATGGTGGACAAAACATCTTGCAAGCCTTAGATATAAACTCAATAAACTTGAGCC
Organism: Caligus rogercresseyi; assembly: GCA_013387185.1. NCBI lineage: Eukaryota > Metazoa > Arthropoda > Copepoda > Siphonostomatoida > Caligidae > Caligus > Caligus rogercresseyi. Next base: position 16,516,014 of record CP045890.1, read on the forward strand.
TAAGCGTCACTACAGCACACATAGAGAGGAGTACTTAAAAACGAAAACGAATATCGTACAGTACTCAGAAAAGAGAAGAAAGAGGCATGGAGGCATTTTTGCAGTAAAGCTGCAAATGCTAAAGATATTGCAAAACTGATTAAAATACAAAGACCAATGGAAGACTCAATTGGACTACTGAAAAAAGACGATGGATATACGCAATCACCTGCTCAATCTTTATTAGTACTTATGGAGACTCATTTCCCTGATAGTATAATAAATACGACCTATGATAGACCATTGCAAGAAAGAAGCTTTAACATTAACTATGTAGATAAAAATAAGGTCAAAAAATCATTCAATTCTTTTGAACCATTTAAAAGCTCAGGACCAGATGGGCTGAAACCAGTTGTACTACAGCAACTTGGGAAAATTTAATATCTTACATCACAAACCTTTATGAAGTAATTCTCAACACTGGCTATACACCAAGGATCTGGAGAGAGATGAAAGTTACTTTTTTGCCGAAACCGGGCAAAGATGACTACAGCTCAGCTAAGGCTTTCAGGCCAATCACTCTTTCGAACTACATTCTTAAAGGACTCGAGAGAATTGTACAATGGAAAGTGGAAGACGTTATCCCAAGACTTTATTCACAACATGCTTATACTAAGGGATTATCAACTGAAACAGCCCTTTCACAAGTTACGGACTTAATCGAAAAATCAATTTTTCAAGACCACTGCACACTTGCAGTCAGTTTTGATTGCACAGGTGCGTTTGATTATGTACAATTTCACTCTGCAAACATAGCTATGTCACGGCTTGGAATTCCAGAAAGCATTCAATCTTGGTACTGTAACCTTCTTAAAACAAGAACAGTCAAAGCGGAATTAAAAGGGGAAAAAGTCAGCGTCAATCCAACACGTGGTAGTCCACAAGGAGGAGTTCTATCTCCAGTTATATGGAACTTAATCATGGACACTCTTTTGACTAAGTTTAAAGAAGGCGCCATCCATGTTGTAGGCTATGCGGATGACGTCCTTTTATTAATAAGTGGTAAAGACCCTGGTACACTTGTTTATAAAATGCAGGAAGCAATTAATATTGTTCTGGAATGGGGGAAAACAAATGGTCTCACCTTCAACCCATCCAAATCTAATGCTATAGTCTTTTCAAAAGCATACAAATTAAGATCAAAATACTTTCCGCGACTATTTATGGCAGGAAAAGTAATTAAATATGCTACACAAATGGCGTAGGCGTTGTTTTCGATCAAGGACTCACCTGGACTGAACATATAAAAGAAAAAGCTGCCAAATGTTCTCGAATATGGAATATGGCAAAGGCAGTCATAGGTCAAAAATGGGGCTTAACTTCGGATAGGGTTCTCTGGCTCTATGAAGCAATGATTAGACCCATTATCACATATGCATGTCTAATATGGGGACACACTGTTACTGCAAAGAAAGTCGAAATAAGAAAATTGAACAATATTCAGCGAAAGGTACTTATGAGTATGACTCATACACTCCGATCAACACCAACATCAGGAATAGAGGCAGTATTGGGCATCACTCCATTGGATCTCTACATACAAGCACATGCAACAAAGTCAAGATGGAGAACAAAGTTTTTTCTCCGGGATACCTGGGATGGTGTGGGCAATCTTTCAAGGCGTCGTGGACATCGTTTCGTTAGTGATAAAATACTTCATCGACTTCAATTGAATGAAACTAGCGACTACATTACAGGCAATCGTATCTGGGTTGATAACTCTCATGTTGAAAACTCTGACATTATTATATACACAGACGGATCAAAAGACGATAAAGACAACACAGGAGCTGGATGGGCAATCACTAGAGGTGATATATCCTTTTATCAATCATATATATCTCTTAATAAGGAAGCATCAGTCTTCCAAGCTGAGGTAATTGCCATCACACAATCTGTAAAAGCTTTACTTGAACAAGACAAGCCATCTAAGAACGTGATTATTCGGTCAGATTCTCAATCGGCAATTGCTGCTATTCTAAACCCCTTTACAAAAAGTGCCACAGTTAAGAATGCAAAGAAGTATTAAACAACGCAAAATCCAAAATAAATATACATCTTGATTGGTGTAAGGGCCATTCAGACATCTCAGGCAACGAATTTGCGGACTACCTTGCAAAGAAAGGAACGCAAAGTAAAAATCGCTTATGTGTTGGAGCACCACCAAGCTACATAAAGAAAGTGATAGATGGCTTCTTCTATGAAGTTTGGTGCAACAGATACAAAAAGGATCTTGGAATGAAACATACTCATAGTATGTTGAATATTCCAAAACCAAAGGTTGTCGAACTTTCACGTCCCAACATGAAATTACTTGTTCAAGCCTACACAGGCCATGGACCATTTCTGGCCCATCTGAGCAAATGGAAAAACACAAATGCCATTTGTAATATATGCATGGAGGAGTCCCAAACCGCTGACCACCTAATCAACAGATGCCCATCGCTTTCATATGAGAGATACCAAGTCATGCAAGAGGAGGATGAAGATCTTCGTATTATTGAATTTATTAAATGTAAAAAGATGCAACGAATTATTGATTCTAACTTTAATTTAATTGCTTCATAAGTAGATTATAAAATAATTTATATAATGTAATGCTCAATATCCATTTTTGCTGTTGTAGCACATATACCCCTTTGTGTGGTCGTGTTCTTTTGCTGTATGTATAATTGTAACATTTGTATGTACTATGGTAAGACAGCAATAAATTCTTAACTAACACAAAAAAAGGGCCCCAAACTTTTTACGATTCTTTACCGATTCAATCGCCGTTATAATATTTCGAGAAATATTAGTAATTTTGCGGTTTTTTAAAAAGCCCCTTTTGTTCATTTGTAATTTTATGATTTAAAATGGGTTCTAATTGCTTTGCTAAAACGCCTGCTAAAATTCTGTAAGTATCATTTAAAATAGTTATAGGCCTCCAATGGTTAAAATCACCTCCCATCCCTTTCTTTGGAATTAAGGCTATGCGACCCTTAGTAAGAGCACAAGGCATTTTTCCAGTTCTTCTATGTTTGCCCATTGCCAAGAGATATAGAGCCACTTCATCCGAATAAGAGAGAAGATTCGACCACAAATACCGTCAGGACCGGAAGCTTTATTATCTATATAAGATTTTTTGATACAATCTATAATATTATCTTTTGTGTAGATAGAAGGATTATAAATGTGTTTTTTCTTGAGGAAATTTATTCTTTCTCCTCCTAAAATTTTAGAAAACTTCTTGTGGAAATATGCAAGGATTTCTTCAGGTCTCTTTAATATTTGATTACCATCGACGATGTAGTTTATGTTGAAGCCGAAGATTTATTATTGTGAGGAAGAAGTTTATATCTACGATATGGATTCATTTCTATCTCCCTTTTCCTACCCATTTCAGCTTCAGCAATGTCCATAATTCTATATTCGTGGACCAAATCGGAAGTAATTTTTTTTTGTAAAAGAGGCGATTCGGTAAGGGCATCCTCAATTTCGTCTTGAAATTTCATTTATAAATTTAATAAAGACAGAAATACAATTTCATTATAAATTTAATTAAGACAAAAGTTACAATTTTCATTTATAAATTAATTAAAAAAACTCAATTGTCTTCCTTATGATCTTACAAGAATATAAGTGACAATTTAACTATCTGAATTTAAAACCAAGAGATTTCATTTTTATCGTGGTACAGAGCATAAGACATAATAAACTTTAAAATTTATTAATTTAAAACCAAAACTTTCTCTTCCCATGATTAGACTAGAATCATTGATACTATAGTATAATGTGTCTATTTCCTTTGTTAATGGTTCAATATGTCCATAGAAATTATAGAAATTGTACATTTTTGGTCAACCTTATTGATGAGATCCTAGTTTTGATAGACGCTGGTATGCTTATTTATATACATAGGGATACAGTTCTTCGAACCCAAATTCGCAAAAAAATCGTGTATTCTTTTGCAAGAGAAAAAAATATATGATATTTGGGTTTTTAACTATTCTGTTTAATTAATGTAGTATATCTTCAAATAAATAATGTCGCAATTTGTAAGAAGAAATGAATGAAGCAACTATAATGAGCAAAGTTTTATTTTTCTGGATTTCATGATATTTTTTTTCTCTTCAAAAATGTTATTGTTGTTCTACATATACGGTATATATATATAAATGTTAAGCTGTAATACCGATTTTCATTTATATTTAATATTATCGATGACTAATATACGAACATTTTTTATATAATGATAAAAGGACTTTTTTGGTTGCTTTTCTTATTTTTATCTCAATTATATTATAGAACTAGAGGCATATATACACTCAGAGAGTGCAAACCTCCGCCGTCCGGTCGGGGTCCTTATGAGCCTTCCAAGGCGGATTTTTCACGACTGGGGGGCGGCGTAGAGGGGACGAATCCGTTCCGTACTTTTTGAGTTATCTGCTGACAAACAAACCAACCAACAAACGCCAGTGAAAACAATTCCTCCTTCTGCGGAGGTAATAATATTCGTTTTAAGGTTGACACAGGAGGCCCCATTGTGTGATTGTATTCTTTACTTTAAAATAGTCATGAATGTCTAGGACAAGTTGAACATTTATAAAAATATATTAAATATACAATAACATAGATTATAAAATAAGTAGAATTTATATGCCCTGCTTAGGTATTGATATCCCGGCGCGCGAAAAAAGTCACCCTTCCATGTGGTTTATAGTATTCCTTGCTTTAATATAGTCATGGAAATCTAGAACACGGAACGCTCATACCATTTTACTATATCTTGCATGATACTTACGCAAATAAAAAATGATATGGCATTCAATTAAGAAAAAAAAGTAATTAAGTTTTTGTAACTTGATTTTTTCAAAAAACTTTCAAGTATTATTGGGAACTATCCCTCTTTTATACATCCCTAATAAATTATTCGCATTC
>CP045890.1:16525972-16527598 GCA_013387185.1 Caligus rogercresseyi
CTTGTCTTCAGCTGCTCCAATCCTGGACTTCCGTCGATTGAAAGCTCTCTTTGGCCCTCCAGTTAAGGATACGTCATCTTGTAATTATTCTCCTTGAGATGAACATTTCATCATAAAATCAAGCGGAACATTACATTATTTATATTCGCCCAACCTCGATTTATTTCATTAATTGAAGTCTTCTTTTACGTGAAGATGATTGAGGAAAGAAATTCAAGGACCTCAAACAAGCAAGCTTTGCTCTTGCCTGGAAATAAAGATAATGCCGGTGACCTGAAATGGACAACGGTGAATTACAAGAGTAAACACAATAATATGAAAAGACAGAGGGAAGGCAATTCGAATGAAACCCCTCCTTCTAAAAGACAGCAAAAGCAGGAGGCTTTGCAATCAGAAGCTCCTAATACAAAAACAAAAAAAAGGTTTCTTTATGCAGAAATTGCTAAAGAAGCCACAGAGATTGTCATCGTCAGGAAAAATGGTGACCATATTTCCATGATCGACTGGAACAAAACAATAAAAGTACTTGACACCGACTATGTTGGTCGATTGAGCGGGACAGCTGGGCAATTCGTGCCCTGCTACGAAGGCCGTCGCTATACAAATCAACAAGCAGTGATTTATGTAAGTGACAAAACCTCAAGCCAGCATGTCCGAAAAGTTATTTCGGAAAAGACACCTCTCTTGCCAGTCTCATGGGAAGAACTGGAGAAAATTAGAGAGGAAAAAAATTGTAAGACCCTTACTGGCTTCATAAGAGGAGTCACAGGGGACATAGTTGATGAAATACTCGCCAAGGTCATTGCATATCAATGCAATGTTAATAAGATCCGAGGCAAAGTTGATGTCATCAAATCTGACATCACACAGCTCGGAAAAGTGCTATATATTAAAGTTAACAAAGAGGCATTTGAAAGCCTAAAATCAATAAACTTTACAATAAATATTGCTTCCGCTGGTAAAGTTCGCTTTCAAGACCCTCGGAAAGCACCGACTATCCAGAAAGCGGAAGAAGAACATGAGGAAGACATGTCCGTAAAAGACCCGAACCACGAGGAAACAGTGGGTAAAATAAATTACAAAAAACCCTCAACTAAAAACGTCGAGATTGTCAACGTCATTCAACCGAAGACCCAGCAAGTGACCAAGTTTAGTGGAGATACTACTGAGGACTGCGCCACAGATGAATTGGGCAAACAACATGAAATTTTCCAAGGAGCTACTCAAGTGCCAGTTGGCTCCGGGGAATATCCTTCAAATCAATTTACAGACGATGTAGAAGATTATTTAAAAACTAAACACCATAAGAAAAAATCCAAGCCAAGGAAACAATCTACAATAGATATGTTTTTCAACAGGGTTGCTGATGACCTAAAGAAGAAAAACAAAAAGTTATAATTATTCATCAGCTTATAAGTTCATTTTATCTATATATTTTATATTTATTTCAGTTGCTTGAATATTTAAGAAGGAACTCCACATTACTGTTGTAGCGCATATACCCTTTGTGTGGTCGCGCTCTTTATCTTATGCATTTATTGTACAATTATATTATGTCTTTGTAATATTATATGTATGTATGTATACGGTATACAGTAATAAACCTCTAAACTAAAAAAAAAAATC
>CP045890.1:16527698-16539100 GCA_013387185.1 Caligus rogercresseyi
AGGGAGAGATATTTGCCTAACTTCTCTCCCTTCTTTTTTCTCTTCTATCCAGGTACACTAACAGCAGTTACCAAATGGTAATTGTAGATTCTCATATCAGAAGATCAATTTTTGGGGGAGACTACGTGCAAAAATTTATTTGCTTATATCTCTTTTAAAGTATAGCGTTTTTTAGAACACGCCAAACATACAAATGAAAGCTGGTTAACCAGCTTTATATTTTGGTATACTACATCATGTCATTTAATAAGTGAAGAGTTATTGTACATTCAAAAAAGCCTATCTCGCGCACAAATGACGCATAAATGGATTATAATGCTCAGAGACAACGTATAATTTTGCGAGGATACCTTGACGAAATCTAAGAAACACATTTGTTTTTTTTTTTCATAACGCTTTCCTTATAGGTCATACAGGCTCTGATCATATGATGTAAACTCAGATTGTACTGAATTCTGAATTGATTAAATTGCAACCAAGGTCATTTTTGGATTTATCATCTAAAGTTTTACTAAGCTTAAAAGTACTATTTTACTCTGAAGCGAACAAAATCATCTTCTACAGGCTGAGTGAAGTTAATTGATACAAAAAAGCTATGAAATATGCTAACATACACACTCCCTTTCTTGCTTTTTTTTTACAGAAAACTTTGTTTTATTAAAAACATCAAAGATACGTCGGTAGTAAATTAGATTTCCTTTAATTAATAATATTATTGAAGTCTGAAACGTCCACCATTTTGAAGAAATTTGCAGAAAACTATATTTTTACTAAATTTTTTAAAACTTTGACCTCGTTGCGTGCGCGACCTCGTAATTTGACCGATTTTGTTCAAACTTTGTATGTCGTCTTCTTTATCACCAAGAAACAGAAAATCCACAATGTTACTAACATTTCAAACTTTTGAAAAATAAGAACACCCCGAATATATATATATATATTTATGTAACTCATTTTTCAAGGGGAATCTCGTCTTACATCTGAGCCTTGGATAGCTTTCATCACTTATCAAATGATATACGTATTAATATCTCATATATATTTTGCATTTTGATATGCCTCCGTCTATTATAAGCATACATAGCGTTCTTTGAATCTCATTCTATTATGAGAATATTATAATAATATTTAAGCTAAAATAATTCCTATACGTATACAATAAAATTTTTCAAATGTTTTCTGGGAATTAATTGATGGACCATCACATTATTTCATACATTCTAAATACTCCAATATAACTATTTGATCATCAAAATATTGGATGTTGCAGGGTTATACCTTTACATGAATATAAAAATGTCATCCTTCTTTAGTTGGAGCCTTTTGGCGATGATCCAATTGAGATCCTACTCTCAATATATTATTTTTTACTTTGGAAACCATAAATGAGGCTCCCTTGAAAACAATAAACAAATAAAAATTTGTGCCTGGCAATAGCGCTATTTTGAAGGACGTCAATAGCACTAAAATTTTATTATTGGGGTTTTGTTGTCTCCCGACGAAAGTAAAGAACGGCCTGGAAAGAAAACAAAAATCGATTAGTTTTTTTATTACCTTGTGTGGTGTTCATATTTTTGTAACTCAGCCACTGTTCGTGGGTCTGGTGGACCCGCTGCGTTTTGGGGCTCTCAGCTAAACACAATAAAACTATTTTATGTTAAAATACTCAAATGATCTTTTCCTTATCTCAATTACAAGCAATATAAACAACATAAATGATAAATAATAGTCTTTTACCTTTATTAGGTCACATTTATAAAATAAAACATCACTTCTTTTTGTTGTTGCTGGCTGTAACCTAGAATAATGAAAATATCAGAAATTTTTCTAACTCTCTCTCCTCACACACAAGATATGAGTGCCAGATCAACTGCAATAGCATCACACTTACTTCAGGCTTTGCAGGTGATGGTCTGTAGGTTGGGTGGATGGTGCACAAGACCTAAAATTTCCACTTTCATTGACCCCGGTCCAGCAGACCCGAACACCCTCTATGTAATGTAAATGTGTAGGGGGGGTGTATGGTGTGTGGTCACTGAAAACGTGTTGTGATATATGTTCTTCACAGAAAATGAGCCAAGGCCAATGAATCTGAGTTTGAAATAATAAAAATTCGTATTACTTTTCTTTGAGACAAAAATGAAAAGGGTCCCACAGACCCGAACACCACACAAGGGTAATTAAGTGTCCAGAAGGAGTCTGGCTCACCTAAAAAACCTTAAACAATTTATAATTGCATGTAAACTGTATTTTATTGTTTCAAAGTAACTGTTATTGTGGATAGGAGCTTTTACAATAGTATCTCAATACCCTGTTTGGTGGTCATCTTTCTCATATTCTTGTATGTATTTTGCATCTTTATCTAAATAATGAATATATGAAACTAAAAAATATCAGGAAATATTAAAAAAAGAGATGAGTAATTCATGTAAAAATAAAAGATACCTCAATAGGAATTATCTTTTATAGAATAAGAAGAGGAAGAGAAAAATACCCCTGTATTCTCAGCTATCTGAAATTTTGTACAAGGAGTACACGGTTTAAGTTTACTATGTCTACCAAAAATGAATCACATCGGAGATGGTCATGCCTTGGGGTGTATCATGTTGTTCTGTGGGTTACCCTGAAGCCTTGGCTTTTGATGAATGGCGATTTAAATAAACTTTGACGTTTTTTTCACATATAAATAAAGTCAAAAACACATAAATGTAAATGTAGTAATCAGTAGCTTCAGTCGATACTATGATGGTTTAAAAAAATCCTTTGACGAATTGATTATGCTGTCGCTGAACTCATTTTACATTGGGTCTTGGATACCAAAATTTATGGAAATCTTTTAAATTGCTTTTGGATTCGAAAGCTATGGGACAACAGCCCTATTGGTCTCGTTATATCAAGCATATTTAAAAATAATGGAATCGACTATAATGAATCCCCCTATCACGGGCTATTAAAAGTTTTACCCACTTCTCTAATGTTTGGCTGGCGAATAAGATAATTTTGTACTACTCAACAGAGTGCATCAAAATATGAAACGTCCTTAGCTTGGAAATGCCTCTTTTAAATTGCCTAAATATCGATCCCAAAAACTTTGATGCTCACATTGCAAGCAAGTTATTCATTCATGCGAAATTTTTAAATTAAACAGACTTGAAGCATAAGTATTTTCGAAGCTTTCTAGAGTGAATCGTCCATTTTTACCCTTCAGGATCAAGATCTCCATTTATCCACAAGATTTTACGCATGCCTCCACAGTCTCAACAATAGTACCTTTTAAAGCCTACTTAGAGACCGTGGGATACAAGAAGTATAAGCATTGTGTCGCTCTGCTGGTGAACAATAGATTTCTTACGTCCTTCAGAGAAATGTTCAAATACCGACTTTGACGGTCGCTGGAGGTAGTCAGGCAAATTTTTTAAAATGGTCGAACGAACTGTTCTTTTTGTAAAACACACACCTGGACCACGGATCATCTCCTTTGGAACTGCCCTACATTACCGAACTTACCAACCCTCCAAATTCACTAAAAACTCTTCAAGACCAAAACTTCTGAGGAAGACTTCTGACATTCACAACTAATGTCAAATATGACGCCCGTCATAAACTAAATTTCACAACCTATTATAATAAATGCGAACAGTTAAAAACGACGACCTTGTTGGTATCATCCCAATCGTCTCTTAATATAATTTTTTTCATTAGAGATATAACTTTTTTATATATGTTTGTTTCAAATTATTTAATTTTTCCTTATATTTTCCGTTTTATTATTGTTATTTATTTTTTTTATTTTTTTTGGTACCTCAGTACACCATTTATTTTCCATCAAATTGGTTACCTTATAATTGTTTTTACATCATACATAGACACTTTAAAAAATCACGAAATACTTTACAATATTATGGGGTGGGGGACTAATGCTTGTAGTACGAAATTTATATAAAATAACTGTGTTTTTGTTGTAATAAAATTGACTTCATTCATGTGGACCCAATAAACATTGAAATTCCTTTAGGACAGATAATAATTTAAATTTGTTGTAAAATATGTTTGATATGTACTGAGAGTTTAAAATAAATGGACACTCGACTAGAAAAATGATTTAGCGTTTGCATCTTTTCTTTTGCAAAAGAAACAGAGCCTTTCATCGTACGAATTACCATGTATACCCCCTAGAGACAACGTTCTCGAACTACCTGTACTTCAACCAATATAGGGAGCAAAACAAACGAGTATTATTGAGGCATTTGAAAAATCAAAGGATGATTAGGGACACTCCCCTAAACATTAATTGTTCGATCAATTTGAGTCATAAAACGTTTTAATTTATAATTGTTTATTATTGATCGTTTTTCACTAAGTTGTGCACAACCTTTTTGTATATCGTTGGTTGATCTGTCGAAATATATGCCCACCTGGCCAAGAAAAAAATAATACACTTTAGCCGTATGCATTAAGGGTATTCAATCTCAATGTTGGGGTTCGCAGGTTCGAATCTTGAGAGGGAATGGTCATTATTGTTCTACCTCATTGATAAGATCCTAGGTTCGATAGACTAATTTTAATGATATAATGCTTTATTTATATCCGTCGGATGCAATTCTATCGAACCATATAGGCAAAAAAGGGAATGCGATAGCCGTGTGCGTTTTGGCGTATTCAGCTCTCAATGCTGGGGGCGCAGGGTCGAATCCCGAGAGGGAATGGTCATTTTTGGTCTACCTTATTTATAAATCCTAGATTCGAGTGATTAATTATAATGCTATAAGGTCGATTATATCCAATTGTATACTGCAAGATCGAATCATATGGGCAAAAGAATAGGTATAGACTTTTTAAAGATACATTTAACAATGACCTTGTTCTTAAAATAACACTTCTTCGGTCCACGATATCATACTAACGCCAATAGCCTAAAATATATATGCACCACTGTCCAGTGTTTTCAATACATTCGCAACTCTTCCCTATCAAGGGATGGGTAGTTATGTATAGTTAAATTATATGTAATGCATGAAGTTCTATGGCTACACTTTCGACCAAAGACAAACTTCTTCAGCAAGCTGTGATTGTTAAGCTCCAATATTGTATATACGCCGTATAAACAAAAGAGAAGAAATTCGCAGATATATACTAAACAAAGTAAGAAATAATTAGAAATATTAATACAACCATAACTGCTTATTTTATTTTGTTATTTGTATACTTATATTTTCTTTCTATTTTACCATATTTATGCCTGATTAATATTTTTCTTTCGTTAGAGTTTTATGTCTGTGTTTGAGTTAGACATTTTATTACTGTTTTATATATGTAAGATGTCGAGATAAATCTAATGAAATATATGAATGCCCCAGGGCCAAAGAAAAAAGTTTCTATGGTTAGCGTGCTGAAGACTTGATCTTGGTAGGGATCACATACACAGTTCTGAAAATGGAAAGACTTTTTCTAATACCAAGACACGAATTTATTTTTATTTTATGCATATCTTTAGGAGTGAGAAATTTGCAATTCTTAGCAGATATTTGGTAAATGTTATTTAATAAAAATACCATTCCGATTTGAAATCAAGGGCTCTAAAAAAACACATTGAGGAAAGATATCTTTAATTAACTCATGTCATTTCCTTCTTTTTATTATACTTTTAGAAAAAGAAGCATATTATTTATCTGTTTTGATAACTATTCTAATAGCATATTCAAGCATACTAAATGATAAAGATTCAAGGATCCGTTGACCCTTTTTGTAGGAAAAATCCATTTGTGTACTTACTGACTACTCACTCTTCACAACAGCCTCTGCAATACTACATTATCTGATATTCAAGGCTGAAGACATGGACACCCTAGTCCCATCCACAAAAACTAAAAACAGGTATTACGTCTGTGAAGCTATTTTCAAAGGCATTAGCTCTCCTACAATTAATGATCTTATTTTGGTTCATTGGAGAAGGTAATTTATTGCATTATCTATTTTAAATGAAACTGAATATCAAAAGAGTAATTGAATGGTTGAATAAATAATGACCGGTTGTTTCATACATTTTATTCTGAGTATATCCCTAAGAAGGGAAGCAAGGTTGTATAAAAGGAAATAAACTTGATGCCTTCCTCAGTGTCTCTTAAGGAGTACTTTTTATAACTTCTTAATTGACATTTATTTAAATTTTTTAATACTTTTTCACAGTCCATAAAAATAAAAAAGAATAAAAAAGAGAATATATATATAAAATAATGTTAAACATTTAAGTTTAAATTTATCATTAAATATGGACCAAAACTAAAATACAATTGTAAAAAATAACTTTACAGAATAACATTATATATACACTCGAAACCATTTCATTTTAAATCCTTGAATTTACCAAAAAAGTTTTAATAATTTTTCCACGAGGGGAAGTAACGAATTTCGTCAGTTGCCCAACTCCATCGATGACAGAAGGGATCTTAAAGGTCCAACGCCGCGTATCTAGCCGCAAACACTAGAATGATTGCTCTTACCTGATAGGAGAGTAAGATGCTAACCTCTTAACCTCTTTGACCAGTATTTGTCAGTGTTTTTTCCTTATTTTGCTCCACATACTTATAATATTTTATTGAGATTGCTATGACGAATGGCACATGTAAAAAAGAAACAAACTTTGCAAAACATTCGTAATTATCTGAGACTAAATTGTATAAAACACTTATTCATATATCCACTAGTTTATGTACATAATGCAAAAAATGCTCTAAACATCTTGGAAAATATTTATATGTTGCCCTATTTTTCGCTTTAAAAAATTGGAAGTAGATTGGGATAACATTTTTTACGATATTCCTGCCACTTAGTACAAGAAACAACCTCTTGAAGACATGGTGGGACTTGTTTAACAAAGGAAAACGTAATCAAATATAGGAAAAGTAGTTACATAAATGTATATTTCGTTTACTTGTTCTATTTCATCCATCCAACACGTATAATCCGGACTAATTAAACAAATTTTGAAATGTTGATAACTTATTATTTATCAATATTTTTCAACAATTTTTTTGTTAAATGAAAGGAACACATACAGTGTTCCAGTGATGCCGCGTGCGATGAAATTAGCGATAAACGATAATTATCGCTGAGGTTAAACCTTTTATCTTTATCGTTTATCGCAAAGTTTTCTAAAATTACCGCTCATTCACTTATCGTTAGTCCCAAAAAATGAGGAACGATAAACGATAAATTCAAAGACGACTTTTGTAAAAATACAAAAAAAAATATAGGAAATTTTGGAGATTCTTTCTAAAAAAAGGTCGTTAACTTTTTTTGGAAATTATTTTCTAAAAAAAACGTCTTCACTTTTTTTTGGGAATTTTTATCGTTATCGTTTTATCGTTTATCGCTTACTGCAAGTTGGGCTTTGAATTTTTTTACCGTTTATCGTTTATCGCAAGTTGAGAAAAAAGTTATCGCAGAAACCACTGCAGTGTTCCATCAGAAATGAAATTTTTAAACTACGAACTAGAAGTATTGAAAATAACTTTAATCGTATTATGGATACGCCATTTGGTTCATAATGAGGGGATTTTCATCATATATAAAATTTGAATTGATTGTCAACCATGTGCAACCTAAAAAATGTTTTCTGAACTTGAGAAGAAATGGATCATCCTGCAGTTTGGCAAAACACCTTCTCCTACTACAGGACGCCAAAAATGTATACTTCACTTCAAGATCAGTGGAAGTGCGCCGAAATCGTACCAGTTGATTGCAATCACGACAATTTTGATCATTTAATGCGACTGGTACCATCCACTTGAAAAATCTAATGAAAACAAAATCAAAAAGAACAGAAGCAGTGATTCAAGAGGTGAAGAGTTCCTTTGAAGAACCCCCAGTTGCTCACTCAGAAAAGATTCTCAGCAAATTTCACCCACCAAAACTACGTTGTGGAGGATCGTTAGACATGACATTCGATTCCGTTTTTATCATAATACTTCAGTTCAACCTTTAACTAATGCCCACAAAGTGCAAAGAAGGCAGTTTTGTCAGTGGATTCTGCAGCAACGATCCAACAATGACGATATAATCATTTGGACTGATTCGAAGTTATTTTGCCTCCATCAGAAACCAAATCGAAAAAAGGACGTAGCGTGGACAAATGAAAGTCCTCGAAATATCTGTGAAACAAATGATATAACCAGGAGACGATCAAAAACCTTTGCAAAAATGTCCTGAAGCTTGCGTCGTTCTGTCTTCAGGCGAGAGGGGGTAATTTCCTGCAACTTTATAAGTCTTCAGAAGATGTGCCTCTTATGATATGGCAATAATTTTTTTATGGCCATAAAATTATATTATTTTCCTTTAAAATGATTTATCTGTAAAGCAATTAAACATATTTTAAGTATTCTAACTCGCAACTTAAAAATTACATTTCTGATGGAACACACTGTATATAGATATTTATTTTTCAATATAGCCCCCATCAGCGGCGTAAACCATCTCGAGGCGGTGCCTGAAGCGGCCGCAGGCCTTGGCGACGACGTCCTTCTTCATATTGGCGAACTCCTCCACGATGGTGGTCCTGAGGGAGTCGAGAGTGTTGTAAGCGTGCTCGTTGGTCTTGTTCTCGACCATGCCCAAGAAGAAATAGTCGAGGGGGTTGCAGTCAGGGGAGCTGGGGGGCCACAAGTCCGGGCTCCAGTGGTAGGGAGGTAGACTCCCTGGTCCCCTCCGTCAAGATCCTGTGCCTCTTCTTGTACGAACTGTAGCCCAGGTCCTTGTTGATGGTGTTGGCGATGGTCTGCTTGGGGCACCCCATCTCGGCGGCCAACTTGGCGTAGGACTTGTTGCCGTCCTCGTTGACCTTCCTCTTCACCTTGGCGACAAACTCGTCGATCCTGGTGGCCCCCAGGGACCGAGAACGCTTTTTGCGATGAGCATAATTCTTTTTGAAAGAGTTCCAAGCCTTCCACTGGTCGTAGACGGTCGACTTGGGGTAGTTGAAGAACTCTATCACCTCCTTTGGACTCCTCCCGGCACGGAAGGAAGCGAACATCGCATGTCTTTTCTTCTCTTTCAGGGATAAAATTGAACGCAAAATTGAACGGCGTTCAGCTGAAAACACGTTCAATGAACGGAACGCAACTTTTTCTTGAACGCTGAACGCAAAAAAAAAGAGTTTAGCGTTCAGCGATTAATTTTTCAAACATTTCAATGTAGTTTTGATTAAGTATTTTTTCTGGGATATAAACAAGGGGATGAAATATTATGAGAAAAACTTATAAACTACTCTCCAAAGAACTCTATAGAATAGTAAACCACTTTTTAAAATTTGACTCTAATTGACAAAAATTTACACACAATGGAATGACCTTTTTATTCTTTCATTCTTAATACAAAATAAACAACTATTTAGTATTAGGTATGTAACTATTGTTGAAATAAGTTGAGATTAAGTCTGACTACGGGATATTCATCTGGGCTGTGGACTCGGAATCATAGATTTGCTCATTTTGATTGGCTCGGATTCGTGGACTCGATAACTTAAATATTAGGACTCGGATAGGAGGGCTCGAGAGTTAAAATCCTAGGAATCGGATACGAGGACTGGGAACAGTATTAATTTCGTCAGCTTTTTTCATTTCGTCATGGAGCACAAATGATAGTCTACGAGCAAACAAGAATATATTTACAAGGTTAGTCCCCTATACACTTCCTAGTAACTAATTAGCATAACTTGGTAAACATTTATACTCGCATGTCACAATTGTATATGGATGTTTGATGACTATAGATAATATTTTATTATTTTGGCTTCTCCTGGATATAGCAAGAAACTTTTTAAGGCGCCATGATGGTCGCGAATGTCTCATCCAAAGTACTCTGAGGAATGTAAGATCAATTCTTACACATTCTCATAGGCCAGGGGTCGGCAACCCAAAATGTTGAAAGAGCCCATAACGGACTAAAAAAAATTAAAAATGTGTCTGGAGCCGCAAAAAATTTAATTCCTATGTAAACTTCATACGGTGCACATTTTAGTCCTATATATTTTCCTATCCCATCTTTTCCCCATTTTCTAACGTTTTGGAAAAGCTCCAGGGAGCCACAAAGGCAGCTCTAAAGAGCCACATGAGGCTCTAGACCGCGGGTTGCCAACTCCTGCCATAGGCCAAGCGACCTAGAAGCTTGTTGTTGTTGCTATAAAAAAAGATAATTGACGCCGCTGACCAGACAAAAAATTACCCTTACTGCAGTTGCGTTAATATTTTGTGTTTTGTTTTGTTCCTTGCATAAATTTAATGTTATATTGATATTGAGTTTCAGTTATTTTCTAATGACAAAGACGATATTAACTTCAATTTAATGTAAAAATGGTTGATTCGTGTTTATATAATATTAAATGTGTTTTATATTGTAAAGATGATTAAAAATATGTCTCTGTAAAATAAGATGCATTCATATAATGTTGTTTTATAATATTAATTTTGTATTATATAGCTTTGATCTCGTATTTGTCTTGATTTATTACACCTTAAATATGATTATAATATAAAATGTAATGTATCCATTTTGGAAAAAATAGGGATCCAGTTACTCATACATCTAAGTTTTAAAATAATATTTTGCAGATTCTTAATATCGAAATTGGACGAAAATAGCGAGTCTGGTCATCGCGACACTTTTTTCAAATATATTTGATCTGAAATTGTTTTTATTAAGATTAAAATAGTTAAGTTTTTTTATGGTGACTGTCGTGTTTGTCTTTTCTTGTATAGAAAACTACTAATATATAATAATAATAATTTTGTTACGGGTCAGGAAAATTATATCAAGTTGGGTTTGGTCAGGGGTTCCCAACCTTTTTTCTGTGGCGACCCCCCTATAGAAAAATCTCCAGTCTGCGACCCTCTTATGTATGAATATAGACGTTCTGCGGATCCCAGGTTGGGAACCCCTGGGTTAGATCCAGTCAACAAATTTATATATTGAAAGTCGGTTCGGGCTCATTTTCATCATAAAACCCCCTAAATATTACTTGCATTTTTCAAATTACACATTGTTATTTTTAAAAATATTTGAACACTGAACGCTAACAGAACCTGAACGCAAAAACTTTGAACGGAGCGCTTATTTTTTTTAAACGCTGAACGGATGCTGAACGCAACAAAAAAAGCTGAACGCTCACAAGCCTGAATATATATATATAATATATGTTACCCGTACAACTTCATATCATTATCAAGAAAAGTAGAGAGTGTTTGAATCATCCTCCATCTCAAGGCATTATTAAAATTTGATTAGCACGATGTTGCAATATAAAAAGGTTGTTATTTTCCACAAACCTAAATTTGGGGGGAAAGACAGAAAAAAAACTTATTTTTAAGTAATCATATTGAAAACGACTTTTCCGATAAACATCCAACATA
>CP045890.1:16539200-16561248 GCA_013387185.1 Caligus rogercresseyi
CTATTTTTCTCAACGCTTATCAACTGAACAAGTCACTCCCTTGAACGCTTTTTATTCAACGTACAAAAATCTTCCTTAAAATTGTGGTATTTTAGTTATCTGCAAAAAATTATTGTGCTTCAAATTAAATTAGGCATGACTACCAGTCCTTATTCTAATAATTGAAAGATGGTTATATTTGTTAATAGGTAAACAAATTTTTCATGCATATCACCTGCTCAAAGTATCAGATTCCATGCCTGTAAAAACGCCGAATATTTGATAGAAGCATAAACTTATTATAAGAATACCAAATTTGGTTTCCTTAACTGTGATTGATTGCATGAAAGAAGCTTGAATAATGATCCAAACATCTAGCATTTTGCAACATTTCAAGCGTAGTCTTTGAACATCAACTCAGAAGTAAGATTTATTCTTTAATAAAGCAAAGTGTCTGTCCTGTTGGCCTCCATCAATGACACTTATAAATCCTTTGAAGACAATTCCAACATCACCCATTATAAGACAAACAACTCTTGAAAATCAGTTCATTGAATGAATGATTTTTTGTATTGAGTAAACATAAGTAAACTATCCTTCCTGACCATAAGACGTAAGAAAAAATATTATTTACCAATCTTCCATTGTTTATATATAATTTATATATAGTGTTTATATAACTTTTGAAATATATGCTTTGGCAAAGAAAAAAATAATAATTAAGATTAAATTTGCTATTGGATTTAAAATTGTTTATAAGGTTATTTAAAAAGGAAGTAAAATAATACACAAGAACAGTAAAAATAATGATTAGAAAATATTTGTAGATAGTTTGGATTCTTAAATAACATTGATGATAATAGTTAAACTACTGTTAAAAAATTATAACTTGATATATAGTAAGATGGACTTCCCATAATTTTTTTAAAGTTATTTATTAAAACATAGATGCCCAACGTCACAATCCTCTATAAATACATAGAACTCATTCAATTACATTGGGATTTGTTTTGTATCTTCAGATGTTATAAGAATCTACTTTTCATATATGCAGTTGAGTGACAAGTTTCTTTTTCAATAACAAGGTATCATTATCATAAACAAATGTTTGATAAGAGATGTCAATGCATGGAGTTAAGGAATGGAGGAATAGTTTGATTGAAAATATACCTTTCAAAACAGATATTTTTACTACTACATGAGTATATGATACATATGTTTTGATTGTATAAGCATTGTGAAAATCGATTTTGCTTTTCAATTGGTAACCAATAAGATTTTGAACCTACATAATTCAACTGAGGTTGAAAAGTTATGCTCTATGTTTAATTTGGACAAAATAAAAATGAGTCTTTGTCTGGGTTTAATTTAAATTTGTATCCACATAAGATATAAAATCTAGTCTTTTTAAAAGTTCTTATGTTAAGGATGAAAATAAGTATAATTATATTATAAACTTATTAATAAAAATATAAAAATATTTATATTAAAAAAATATATAATCATTTTTTGTACATTTACTGCCTTTTTTTACTATGTATCAGCCTGTTACTGTTGAGATAAAGACATTTAAAAAAAAAATAATTACATAATTTATAGCTCTATAAAAAAAAAATATTTTTCACAACATAATATTAAATAATATGATATAAAAGAATATGCAACAATATTTATTCATAGAATGTGCTATAATATTTAGATATAATACAAAATTTTATATAAAAGAATATATAACAAGATGTATAAAATAATCATAATATTAAGTAAATAATATTAAAAAAATACATAGTTGCAAAGAGCTAATTTTGAAATATCTTTGGCAATAATTTTTGCTACATCACGTGTGGGGTACGTTTACGTTCCAAAGATCGGTAGTGAAGATGGGAAACTTTTTTCTTGACAATATAGAAACAGATCCCAACTAATTTTATTTTATCGGCTGAATCTACTGATTTCTTTTCCAAAGTCGATGGGTGAGGGATAAAATAATTGCGTTTTGAGTCTTTAAACGAATAAGTTCAAAATAGTTATTATTGCTTTTAAGAGGATGAAATTTTTATACAATGTTGCTCGTAAAATTATAGAGACTAGATGTTTAGTATATTCAAATACTTAATATATAAACCAAATTTAGGATCATAACTGTACGAATCAATATATATGTATTTCTTGCAGCATCAAGAATAGTTATCGAAATTAAAATGGTAACTAAATTCTATTTTTTTGCCTATATGGTTCGTTAGAATCGCAGTATCCCACAGGATATAAATAAGCATTATAGCATTAAATGAGTCACTCGGATCAAGGATCTTATCAAGAGGTAGACCCTAAATGACACCCCCCCTCTCGGGAGTATTCGAACCTACGCCCCCATCATTGAGAGTTGAACATGCCGTACGCACACGCATTCTATTATTTAGATTTTAAGAAATACTTTGTGAGCTTTAATTAATTCATTAAATAATCGTAACAAAAGAGTTATGTATTAAAAAATAAAACTATTGATGTCCAAATATCTTGAAATCAGCAAACTATCCATTGTTGTGTATGACAGATCTTCCAAATAATATATATATTTCGTAGCATCATGGCTTTGACAATTCATATATTGAAGTAGGCATTATTCATAAGAGTCCTTTGAAAGAATATTTGAATAAAATAGACGCAATAACTTTTTAGACTATATGAAAATCTCTTCCGTCTTGTATATTGGTTATAGATAAGGATAATAAAAGATTGTTCACGCAAATTCACAAATAAACTTGATTTTTTTTTCATTGGATAACTCTTTTTTCTTTATTTGTCAACGTTCGATAACACTGAATAACAGATTTGATTTTTTTGTTATACTGGAGATGTGAAAAATGATTTAGCTAATTTGGTAGGCTGATTTCAAAAATCAACACCGTTTTGCTGTATCACGTCAGGATTTTCAGTTACAGAAAATATTCCCATATCCAAAATATGCAAAATTTGGTCATTTTACCAAAAATAAATGTATTTTTTGGGCCTCTCTGGTAATTTTTTCAACTTAAGTAGTCTCCGCCCCCACTAATATGACCATGCCATTTCCAAAAACACCCATACCACTTTGTAGCTCAATAAACAAAAAAGTTGTGACTTTGTCTAAAAGTTGAAAATCGAAAACAAAAAACTCAAAATTTCAAAAAATTATGACCTAATTGAGCAAAATGGTTTTTAATTTAGTTATCAGGGACCCATTAGGTATTCAAATCAGTTGATATATCCCAAGAAACTTTTTCACTGTTCCCCAGTGTAATAAATGAATTTTTGTAAATTTCATTGAAATCCTGACTTCTAGGCAATGGAATATTTCTGTAACTGAAAATCCTGACGTGATACAGCAAAACGGTTTTGATTTTTGAAATCAGCGTACCCAAATTAGTCGAAATCATTTTTCACATATCCAGTAAAAAAATAAAAATAAATTTGTTATTCAGTGTAATCAGAGTGAGTCTCCATTTATCATCAGAGTTGATGAAGCAATATATACATTATTTTATTATGAGTATGAGCAAACTGCTCTATTAAATAAATAATAATAATAGGTGAAATAGGAGGACTCTATTCAAGTAATTCGTAAATGACACTGATCGAGGCCCATGCATTCTTCCCTTTGAATTGATGTTCACTACTCAACAGCCGCAAGTGAGGCGATGCTTTATTGCATAATGCCAACTATTTTTATTACTATCCCATTCCATTTCTTTCAAATAATCAAGTAACAAAAAAGAACACCAATTCTCTACATAACATGATAGTAAATTATTTAATTTTTAAGTGCTGAGAAGACTTGAATCTCTCTTTAAATGCAACAAAGTTATTTGTTATTTGTAATCCGATGTAGGGTTTTTTTCGATTTCATTCGATGAGATTGTATTCAGTAGGATATCAACATAATATATTTTCCACTAGATCAATTGGCCTTCTCTTTTTGGGAGTCGAACATGCCTTCAATATTGATAGTACAGCACGCCTCAACTGAGCTAAGGCCTCTTGAAAATTTTGGAGGGGTTAAATTCGTTTAAAAAAGAAATTGTATCTGATATCTAACTCACTTACTGAGTAATAGGTTTTAAAGAGGATTGAGATTACTTCCTGTAACACGAAAAGTTGAATAATATTTCAAAGTTGTCATGTACAGCCAAATATGAATGATTTAATAATATCCAACGATGAGTTCGAATATTAGGTGTTGGATTCAAAAAAATGAATATATCAATCAATATTCAGATATACATTGTAGATGACAGTATCATACAAATGCAGCTATTAAACGAACGAATTCATGTGTGTTAAATAAGTTTTACACAAACGTCGGTAAACAATCGTTATTTCTCTTTTAAGATTTATGACCATCACAATATAATGAAACACATAACTTGACTGGAATATGTTCTTTTTTATACAACGTCATAATTCTTAGAAGAAATGAAGGGAGTGTTATAGCCATGTCCGTAAAGGCGTGTTCAAATCTTAATGTTTGGGACACAGGTTCGAATACTCCCGAGAGGGGATGGTCATTTTTGGTCTACCTCAATGAAAGGTCCTAGGTTGGAGTGGACTCATTTTAATGTTATAATGCTTATTTATATCCAAAAGGATGCCAATTCTATCGAACCATATAGCAAAAAAATGAAGGAGAATTATTATTCATAACTTAAGAAAAGTTGTATTTCATTACCTGAGTTATGTAATCAGAACAATGTTATCAGCTTACGAGAATCACATTATTATTTACATATGTTATGTACTGACATTTAAAAAAATGTCTTATTTATCACGATTTATGGGACATCTAAAAAAAGTACTGACCCATCCTTGAAAATTGACGCGGTGCTGGAAAAAGCTACTTTTTTACACAAGTGCGGTATTATGTAACTAAATAAAATATGGGTACGTAAAACCAAAAGCAAAATTTGGCTACAAAAACGTAAGCAAGTTTTTTAACTTTTTGTTTTATGGAGGAATATAAATATATATATACCATATAAATATAAAATACAATCAAAATATATTTTAAAATAATACTACAATCAAAAAACACAACTTTTAAATATTTTAAAAACTCTAAACACAATGTAAAAATAAAACATAAAAATATGCAGAAGGCTTTTACATAATTTTAACTTATTGAAATATTTTTTATACATTTATATTATATTCATTATAATTCTTAAAAAAAACACGCTAAAAAAGTCATTAACAAAATGTACAAACCCTTTTTTGCAAAAACTTATATAAGCTAGCTCTTAAAGAACTACCTTAACAGTATCAATATATGATAGAATATAATTCGTAGGTGAATTATATCTATATATATATATATATATTATATATATATATATATATATATATATATATATCAGATATAAGCACTTATACCTTTCTAAATAAATAAAACTCAAAATTTTGGTAGGGTAGGTTCATCTCCCTAGAATTGATCAATTTCAATAAAGCTAATCTTAGATTCAATTGAGTAATTGATTTACTCTAATACTTTTTTTTACCAAGGTAAAACTTATTCACATGATGTTAAATCTATAATATTCCCAAAAATACATTAAAACGTCGTGTTACTGACAATTTTAATTATTAACAACTCTATAGTTATTTATAGTCTTACAGAAGCTACTCATGTTATTATATGATTAAAAAAATACATTTAAACTAATAAAAATATCCAATTCGTGTATTGAATTCCTCCATCGATTTTTTGGGGGTACATATATTTTGACATTTCAACACTTTCAAGAGAAATATAAAAAGCACGCACTACATGAAACTATAACTTTAGTCATTAACAAACAATTTGTCACCATAGAAGCAGCATAAATGCAATTGAAATATAAAATATATTATAGTACTATATTTTCAAAATGTATTAGTGATCGAAACTTTTATTACCTTCTAGATATCAGAATATACTAGAGGCATATATACACTCAGAGAGTGCAAACCTCCCGCCGTCACGGGGTCCTTATGAGCCTTCCAGGGCAATTTTTCATGACTGGGGCGGCGTAGAGGGACGGGGGAGGGTTCCCCTCGACGGAAATTCCGAGAGAAAAGACGCTCCGGCACCCGATTTCACAGCACAGCGACATCTATTGGCAGAGTAGGCTAACTTGAAAATTTATTAGTATTAGCTCGTTTGCATCTTAATTCTGCACTCAGAGATGCCAAAATTTAATCACTTGTCCTTTTGGCATTTCCAACCACTCCACAAAGTTTCATCCGAATCCGTTACGTACTTTTTGAGTATCCTGCTGACAAACAAACCAACCAACCAACAAACAAACCAACCAACAAACAAACGCCAGTGAAAACAATACCTCCTTCGGCGGAGGTAATAAATATTTCTTCCCTTTTCTTGAAAGTAATAACAGCGATTGTTCCGTCAAAGGAATTTGCTCTTGAAGTGCATCAGAGGGTAGTTATATATAGTTTATGAATGCCACGTCTCCTTTTTATGTTTTAATATATAGACATACATGCTCAGAAAGAGAAAAAAAACTTTATGCTCAATTTATGTTTTCCTTTTAGAAATACTTCGTCTACCTTTTTTTTACATGCAAAAAAGTCATTGCATTTAATTTTTATTTGGGCTAACAATGGAGTGAATGTCATAAATAAATTTGAATATGGTTAGAGAATATGTATATGGAGTTAACTTGCATCTGAGAGGGTCTCTTAGCATCTTAATATTCATTCAAGTCATTTTCATGCATATTCTAAATAATAAAAAATTTAATGTATGGAAATAGATATTTTTTGTTATTGATTCACATATACTTATGAAGCTAGGCATGAAAACTAATTGAAATGCAGCATGAATATATAAGGTTCAAGTTGTTCCTGTTGATTACTTTTTTATGTATTTCACGACACTCTTCTAAAATATTTATTTACAATGATGTTATATACGAGTGAGAAAGGAGTTAACAATAAAATAATGGTGGGGGTATTAATGGATTCATAAAAAACATGTAAGTGCAGTAATATTATAAAAAGATATTTCGCCGGGACCCGGGCCGCACCAGGACTTCAGAATATTTTCATTCCTTCGTCATTCTGAAAGTGACGACGTTTTTTTAGAAAACATTTTTCAAAAAAAGTGACGATGTTTTATTTAGAAAACATTTCCAAAAAAAGTAACGAGGTTCTTTTTAAAAATCTTCCAAAGAAATGACGACGTTTTTTTTAAAATATTTTTTAAAAAATTTAAAAATTATTTTCTAAAAAAATGTCATCAATTACAGAAGACGAATGAGCGAAAATATACTCGGCCCGGTGACTTTTTAGACACCGAGCCAGGACCTTCAAAAACAGCCAGAACCCGGGCCGGTACCCGATCGTTTTTAGATAGATAGATAGATAGATAGATAGATAGATAGATAGATAGATAGATAGATAGATAGATAGATAGATAGATAGATAGATAGATAGATAGATAGATAGATAGATAGATAGATAGATAGATAGATAGAGATAGATATAAATAGATAGATAGATAGATAGATAGATATAGATAGATAGATAGATAGATAGATAGATAGATAGATAGATAGATAGATAGATATAATAGATAGATTCTGCTTTATATCCTTTATAACTGTAGTTGATTTTATTGCCCCGGGCCGAGGCCTTCAAAAATTGCCAAGACTTTTTCGTTTCCTGATGTATATATATATATATATAATATTTTCTGCTTTAAATCCTGTATAACTTTAGTTGATTTTATTGCAGTCTCCTTTTTTGTCAGGGTCAACTTTTTCCTGCATCAAACCAAAAAAATGACTACGATGAGGAGCTAATTACGTACTCATTAACGAGAGAAAGGCTCCTTAATTATAACATGCATCCAAATTGCTGCAGGTTTTTTCATAGTTGGTATTTTTCTTGTAGTTTTTTTATTATATGAGATGTAAGTATTATTGCGTACAATAAAAACAAAAATGAAAGATATTAAAGCATATTATACCTTAGGGTTACCTCCAACGGTCTTGTTTAGAAGATTTCAAATATATATACACCGAGTTCTTTGGTCCTTGTATTTGCGTATCAAGTGTAGACTTAGTTTATATTATTTGTCAAATTTACGAATGTATTTCATTCCTTCAATACGCATATATAAAAATTGAAATTAAAAGTCTGAAATTATATAATTTATTAAAAGAAAAAATGAATTTATTAAGACAATATGGAGTAAAAAAGGACGTACATGTTAAAAATATTGCTAAATATGATCAGTCAATACATACACCAAAAATGTACACAATTAATGACTAAGAATAAATTTCAAAGGAGCTGAAATGAAGAATCATTGCTACATTTAAAAAAATTTAATGTACCCTGCAACTCACATGAAGTTCCCCCATGCGGCTTGAATCAACAAAAATATGATCTGAAGTATCTAAAATTGAACCAAAAAGACGTTTAAAACATCGAAGTTCTTCTATTAGAGAGGAGTAATTTATTTTACTTGACTCAAAATTAACAATAGGGGTCTTGTCTTCATATTTATTTAGAAAATACATATATTTTACTTTATATTCATAAAACTGTATTACGAAAAATCTAAAAAAATACGTTCACACTCTGTTATAAAATATTATATGTAGATTGGTTGTGTAAGAAACTTACAACCAACAAATGGTATATCAGATATTTTTCAAAATAATAATTATTATTCTTTTAAAAATATATAATAATTTCAAATTCCTGTAGATACAAAACCTATTTGAATTATATTTCTTATAAGAATTAGATTTAAACTATCAACCGTATCCATAATTGTGTTGTTTATTTATTGGACTCACGTAATTGAAGCAAGGATTAACCCAGTGGTTCTCAAACTTTTCTAATAAATTTTTGCGCCCCCCCCCCCCCCAAAAAAAAGGACATACATATACACATTTTGTTCTCAGAGTCCAATGCAGTTTATTTCACACATTGTAATTAATACAAACCTCAACCTTTTTTTTGTTGAAAAAAAAATATATATATATATTTAACATTTAATGCTTTTTTGAAAAAAGCCTCTCTGCAAAAATGAGTTTTAAATATGACCAACTCCCTGAGAGGAATACAAGAACAAGAACCCAAAGCACCTTTAATCCTCACATCTTTTCAGTGACTGATGTGAGCCTGCTTCATGTTGCACATCTTGTAAAATCTGGGTTGCAATTTTGAGATTGCCACGCTGAGTTCATTCTCAATGTCCAGCTTTGATCTGTACTTGGTTTAGGATGGAGTCCACAGCAGAAAACCCTATTTCGCATAGGTAGGATGTGGCAAAACGAAGGAGTATGGTCAGGGCTCTCTTGCCAAGAAGTGGGTACTCTTTCTCCACTCCAATCCAAAATGCAGACAGTGTCTTTGACTGAAACTGCAGCCTTATTGTTGAGTCAGAGGTGACATCAATGAACTGTTCCCCTCTGATGTGCTTAAGTCGGCAGGTGATGATGCACTGAAAGGATCACGGATCCAATCATATTTTTTTGGATCCTGCATCAGGAAATATCTCTTGAAATGTTTTCCACGTGACAGCCATCGGGACTCACTATGGAACAGAATAGCTGTGTGGACGGAGCCATTTCCTCACGCAGTGCCGAAAAATCTACTTTGGGAACCACTGGATTAACCCAAGCTTTTGGAATACCAATAACATTTAATAGCGAATTAGTCCTTAACACCAAAGTATATTAAAATACAAGCTATGCTCATATTGCCAATTGGGACGTCATTAAAAACCATCGGCAAGTTGGAAGAAAAACATATTTTTATTTTGTTAATGAATTCAAAATAATAATAAGATTTATGACGTTTCACAATCAGGAAAACAAGAAAAACACATACCTTGTATTCTATAAACTTGGTTAATAGAACATGTGTGAAACTTATTTGGTAAAACTTTTGAGTTTTCCGTAAGGACGCTCACAATTTACGTTGATATGTTTCGAGAACGACGCCATATTTGTTATTGCTTCTTCGACAGCTGTGCCTAAAAAATTGTTGTTAGATCTTGGAGCCGTACACAATGAGACAACTTTTGCAAGTTATTAAAATACATTACGAAAACGGTCAGCCTTTGATCTAAACTTTAAAAGTGTTAACGCTAATTTATGGTTAATTTTATTGACATGCAAAATAACCATTCAACGTCTGGTGAAAAAATGAGTCCAAATACACGTTACAGAAAGTTCCTGCGCCAGTGGGACAAAAAAAATGCGCACAGTTTAAAACTAATACAGCCATATGTAAATGTATTCAATAACAGGCCATCTTTCATACTTCGTTGTGGCGAATTTTGCAAAAAAAAATATTGGTCACGTGAAATCTCTTGCCTACATTAAAATGTGTTGACGTTAGAAGAACTCAGAACAGATATTTGGCGCGAAAATATACAAAAATAGTCGACAACGGGTTCAGCAATTGGACTTTGTAAAACGTGCTTATGGTGCTCATTTGACGACAGCAAATTTCATTCATATTTATATATATATATATATTGAATGTATTTAACTGCTAATGAAAAAAAAAAAATTTCAATTGTATCATGAGTGCATCTAATGAAACCCTTTTATTATTTACAGATTCCTTATCAACCCAATCCATATATATTTATTTACGTGACACCCTGATGGACCAAAACCTTGATATCTCAAAACCAATACTATAACTTTCCATAAGTGAGAACTTCGGATCAAAACCTGTCTTAGTATCCCCTGCATTTACAAATACCTATAAATGAATCTTGCATCTGTAACCCTTGCTTTTTTTCCTTATTAGGTGCCTAAATGAAATATAAATGAAGACCCTAGAAGGCATCTCAAAGCATACTAATATTTATATATAATTCCAAAATATTTCCATGTCCTTTTTCATGCATCAAAAGTGAATTAACAAATGAATCTGCAACCACACAGAAAAAATAATCAGATGGACCTACATCAAAGAGAATAAACATTGGTTGATATTCATATTACAATCTACCACATTGATTTTCTTTGTTCACTGGTCACCTCAAATGAAACACACAAAAACGACTGCTGACAAGGCTTCAATTATTTGGACCTGGACTCCCTCATGCAGAAATGCATTCAATTTGTAAGGTTTGATATTTTCTTCACATGTTGACTGTATGCATATTTTTTGAATTAGTCATCCATCAAAGAGGCCTGTATAAGTTATTATTTTTGTTTATAACATATCTTCATTGTCTTTAATGCTGAAAAAAGATGTCCTTCTTTGGTTTGGGTACATTTATTTATATTCAAGTTTTCACTTTATATATTTATATAGGAACAAGGAAAATGAAGGACATTCCTTCGCTTATATTTGGGGGCATTTTTTGTGTATCCGTATATTTTGTATTACTTGAAAAAAAACTTATGCATGTTTTTCTTATTCCTTATTTAAATATTAAAAAATATATTTTCAACTATATGAGACGGGATCAGTTGCGTAGTTCCAAATAACGCTCAAGGGACGAGTATGCAGAAAACTTTAAGAATATAAAATACAAAATTCATACCTGAAATCAATCATAGATGGAGAAAAGCAGTCAGCCAGAAGGGTCATAAAATAATTTCCTATTCACTTTCTCCATAGCCTGATAAAATATTTTCATTAAATTTATTAATTATAAGAGTTTATATATTTTATAATGCATTTGATTGGAATTTTAAAACATATTTGATACTTTTTTTTTGTTGTTTTCCCTTGACATTTTTATTTTATATATATTAAATGTTTCATTTTGTGTGTTCGCTCATAAAGAATTATGTGTATATGTAAACTTTGCGTGGGTTACATGTATTTAAAATTCATTTCCTTGAAGGCAGAATTCGTAAATAATACATCAACATACATTTTTTATTATAAAATAAAAATAATTTGATAAATAGATTGGATTCATAGTCTACATGTTCAAAGAACTAACATTTATAGTTTGGGAGTTGTTTTTTAATCCACAAAAACTTGTGGTATTTATTGTCATGTATATTCATACATTAAGAAAGATTATGAACCAAGCAATACATTAATGAGTAAATGCATCGGTTATAACGAATGGTAACCAAAATACCTTTTTTATTCATTCATAAAGTATCTGATAGTTTAATTCATAATTTCAGTCAACGTTTAATGGCATGAATTAATGTATGCCAAATAATTTTAATTATTTACTACCTATGTATTAAAATAGCATAGTGTATTAACTAATGACAATGGTATTTGTCAACTAACTGACAAACTTTATTTATACATTTGTAGAGATAATTAGCTCACAACAATGAAAATGAAGCCAAAATAGTTTAATAATTGAAGATTGCATATCATTTTGTAAGTGAAGTTTTTAAAGTTGTAGCTTTTTGGTATGGGAATAACTGATTCACCTAATTGTTGTCGCCGAACCCATATTTGGCATTGGTTTTCCTTAATCACTTCAAGTTTTCCCTCTACGTCATATGACCGAAATTGTTTGACATGTGCCTGCAGTACCATAATAATTTTAATGCTGTTATTTAAGTAAAACTTCAAGTGCACTTATTTTTTTTTTTATTAGTCCAGAGTTTTAAAATAAGTACAAATAAAAAATATGCACTAAAACTGAGGTAAGCGTTAAAAATGTAACATGGCTAAACGTATTTAAAAAATCTTTTTTTTCACATTTATTAGTAATAAGATATAAAAAAGGAAAATGATCATAAACATAAAAAAAATTCGGTAAATCAAGAACATTCCTAGATATTAACTATTAAAAAAAATACAACTTTAAGAGATGTCTTGGGTTATATTTAGTATTCGCTTTTGCCTCCGTCGTTTATTCAGCTCCTCCAGGAGGGAAAGCTTCCGGTCTAAAAGACCTTCAATCCCACATGGGAGTTTTGAAGAGCTAGTTTCGCTGCATAAATAATTCGCTGGATGCAACATATTAGCTCCTCTATTTTCCAGTGATTGGACTATCGGAGTGGAGAAGATGAGCCAATCTGCTCGAGAGAGCTTTCATCGAACGCATTGTTTACTCGCCTCTGAGTCAGCTCTACCAGTGGACCACTTTGACACAGTCTGCAATGACTCGATGTCTCTATGAGTGCATTAATTGATAAAAATAAACTTGCTGCTGATAGATGATGCTTCATAAAAAAATCCATTATTATTTCATTCCAAAAGGTTTTTTCATCCATTTCTAAATATACATGTAGATATGCCGTGTGATGGACTACGCTACTAAAACAAGTGGAGTATTAAGGAAAGTAGTTCAAGGGCAACAACTTCTATTCACTTGTGTGTGTGTGCGTGAGTGTGTCAAACACGAATACAAGAAAGGCCTTGAGGAGTTGCCAATGATGCATCATGAGAATTTGATTTACAAACAGGCTGTGAATTTACCTATTTATAGAAAAACATAGATAGAGGTCAAATATTATTAGAATGCTAGTAGAAAAAAGATGATGGGCGTTACCGCCCCTCCCACCCTTTTAGGTGGACAGTCCCACCTAAGTTTAATATTTGTGTGCGAGAAAATGCATTTTTGAGGAGGAAAAGATGAAATAATAAGGAATGCATAGCATATGCGGTAATTAAGAGCAAACCGTGTACATTGTCATCCTTGGGCTTAACTTTACATTCCTTAGATGCTCAGTCAAAATATCCGTAATAAAATCCTGAGGCTGCAAAAAGAATAAAGTTTTACTGTTTGCACGAATCTTAATATATTTGTAGGCATGGCACACGTCCCACCCAAAATATCAGGAAATAATAAAGTTTATTTTTATTTCCTATTTTTTTAATTTATATGACTATAAAATTTCTTTTTCAAAGATGGGTTTTAATTTTATTACAGACAATTTAAGAAAAAAAGGTTCCGTTGGTCTTTGTTATATAAATCCAGTATATGAATAAATTGTGGTGTCTCATCAAGACTCTCCCAAACAGGGAGGAAAAACATTCCTTCGCTTTATCATGTAACTGATATCTTGATAAATATTGAACGAAGATTTTTGGGTTTTTAGATTTAAGTGAAGGACATTTTGAAGTTGAATACTTTTATTTTATTCAACGTCATCCGAATATAACTTTTTTGGAGGTTTATAACATGTATATATGTCATTATGTCAATGTAAGAGGGCCCTGTGATAACCAGATTTTCATGTTCGGATAATAAAATGGAAAAACTTTAAAACATCTCTGAAAATATTCATAATTTATAGGAAAGACGCTCATCGAGAACGATGCCCAACAGTTTAAGTGGAATCAATTTATAAACTATTTTAAACATGGTCAGTGGCCATGTCAGTCTAAATGAGCAAAGTTCATCTTGCAAGGATGAGAGGAACACAGCACTATCTCATTAACAACACTGGTCGGCCAACACGAAACGAATGAATAAGTTGCGGAGTTCATATATAGAAATAAGCCAGTACTAATTCACTCGTAAGATAATTTTACCACCCAAAAAAATTACTGCATGATACCAGATTAACTTCCCGTGTGGTGAGGGATACATATGAGTAAGAAAACAAATATATATATATATATATATAATATATATATATAACGTCGTTCGTTTGTCATTCACCAATAGTTTGTCGTTTATTGTTATTTTCAAATTGATTTGTTTGCCGTTCATCGTTCGTTTGTCGTTCGTCATTCTGAAAACAAAATTGACAGCAGTTTTTTTTAGAAAGGATTTTTTCCCACCATTCTGAGAAATGTCATGACGTTTTTTTAGGAAGGAAAATTTTACTAGATAAACGAAAAATCTTTGTCTTTTTTTTTTTGGCGCGCAAAAAAAAGACAAAGAATTTCCCTTGTCGTTCGTCAAAAACTTTGTCGTTCATCGTCCGCCAACGACAACAAATCAACATGTTTGATATATATGTGTATATATATATATATATATATATACTATATATATATATAAAGTATCGATTACTTTTGTTAAAAGAATTTACTCAAAGATTTATTTTACAACTCGTATGGATTAATATTAATGATTCATAGATAGTTGAAAAATTGCACTTTTTATGGTAGTTTTTTGCTATGGAATCGACTTATTTCTGAGCTAATGAGGCACTCTCCTATGCTCACAATTAGAATACTTATGCATTCAAGGACATTTTGAAAAGTTATTAATATATAAAGTAAGGAAATCCACCAAATCGAATCCGTCTGACTTTATCTAGATTGTATTGGCTTATATTGTCAATATCATATTCCAGGACCTTCCCTGATAGGTTCGTTTTTGAATAATCAAACTAGAAGTTCAAATATTTCCCAGAATGCATTTGATCCATTAAAAATATGCTTATTATTATTCCAATTAATGGTATTCAAAATCCATCATGCAAAGAAGAAGGGGGAAAAAAGCGCGAAAAATAGATGACCAGAATAAAAAAAATACGCTTTTTAACACATTCAATTAAGAAGTGCCCATCAAATATTGTTTTTAAATAATCAATGCATTAACCTGTTTATCGTCCTCTTCTTTTTCTACAAGAATGATAAAAATAGAACCAAAAATCCTTGCAGGTTCATTGACTTTTTCATACTTGCATTGAACGGTTGTCCTTGCTTTAAATATAAACTAATTTAATGATTGCAGTGAGTGGCAGTTTTCCGGATTTAAATCATTTATATATATAATGGAAGCTTTTATGATATACATACTACAATTAAATATAAAAGTGCAATTAAACTATCAATCTAGAACAAAAATTAAATACTAAAAAACGACATTACCATATATAAAAGTGTTACAACTTTGGCATTTTAAATACACCATCAGTTAGTTTTTGACCAATATTATAGCAAGGCAACACTTTATTGGATCTGTACTACAGATTGCGCTCTTGATATTATTTTTTTTATAATTCTGAAACGGGCCGAATAAAAGTAAACAAAATCGATCCTAGGTTCGATAGACTAATTTTTTTTTTTGCCTATTTGGTTCGATAGAATTGCATCCGACAGGATATAAATAAGCATTATAGTATAAAAATTAGTCTATCGAACCTAGGATCTTATCAATGAGGTAGACCAATAATGACCATCTCCTCTCCGAAGGATTCGAACCTGCGCCTCCAACAATAAGAGTTGAACACGCCTTAACGCACACGGCTTTCGCGCTCCCTTGACTATTTTTAAAACTATAATGCTAATTTATATCCAGTCGAATGCAATTCTATCGAATCATATAAGCAAAAAAAAACCTCTAATTAGTACGTGTAGTCCAATTTCTCAATAACCCGCTCTCTTCAAGCATTTAAAATCTATTCACTTGGGACATTCAATTAAAAAAAGAATCATAGAGTCCCTTGCATCCGTACAGATGTAACAAAACTTCAATATGAATCAATATTGATTTCAAAGATTTTCATTGATGGTTAAATGAATATATCACATCCAAATTAAAAGAAACGAATCGAAAGCTAAAACTGGGAGAGTATTACTTTCTTGTAGTTGGTTCATCAAGAGAACCATTCACTTTTGAATTTACTGCTTCCAATTGACAGAAATCATACAATATATAGTTTTAGTGGAGAATACAAATATCGGCATCTGTCCCAGATCTTGAAATCTAAATGCTAAGTTGACGCTAACCTTTAATACTTTCTTAACCCAACATTGACTAATATTTTCCTCTCAATGTTTTAGAGCTGGTAACTTTATATGTTTAAAATTAAATAAATATTTATTTTGACCCATCAAGTTATGCTGAGGAAAAAAAGACACTCATTAATTATTTTGATATACAAACTTATATTTTATATCGGTCACAACTATACTGTTAGATAAAAATACTAAAATACCATATTAAAGCCCTCTTTTTATCCGTTCAGTAAAAAAACTAATATGGACATTAAGTGTTCAAATATACTGGCACTATCGTTTTTATAAAATCAAAAGCAATCCTATTTTTTCTTATACCATGACCTTAAAGAACTATCAAAACATAAACATTTAAACATAGTGACATCATTATACGTCAAGATGTGCTTAAGAATAGTAATTTTCTTTCGCTTTTATTACAACATACAAATAGTTACAAACCCATTTTGTAATGCTCCTTTTGCATTCATGTAAAATAGATTCATTTCAAGGTTTAAGAGAATGTATTTTTGACTTTCAGGCATTGGAGAGAACATAAAAGTATTAACTACTCTGAAGCCTTCATTTATTATCAAAAACTTGTGGGCTAAATTAACATACTTAAGTCTATTCAAAGGGTGTCCTTCATTTTTATGAATTTGCACATGGGTATTATATACCAAAGGTAGATCCAAATAATAATTTCATACCTAAGGCAACATGTACCATATATGATTGTGTCGATTATATGCTTTGAAAAATATGATAGTTTTTTTTCCCTGTATTAATTATGTCTCTGTCTTCATTTTTATGTATCCTCAAGAAACACCTTTTTACATTCCAACCAAAGAATAAATAAAATTGTATTGATATGTAAATAATTAAAGGATAGAGAAGTCAAATATGTCCAATAAAGTATTTTACGGCATATAAAAATTATTTGATATATCACTTCAACGAAATATGATAATATATATTTGAAGTTTTGTATTTCTTTAAATGAAATAAATATATTTTATTTTTATAACATATATTTTTTGATTTCCATTACATTATTAGTTCAATTGCCATTTTCTTGCTGATAAACTATTTTATATTACTTTGAATTTTACTTCATTACCCTTTTAGAATAGTACAAAAAATGGTATGTCTATAAATATTGTTAAGCTGATCTGGTAGAAACTTTGTACATTTAATATTCATTTAATTGTCAATTAAAAAGAACACCGATCTTTTCAATCTCAGAATATTGATTTTTTTTCTTTTTTTTTTTTTATATGTTTTTTTTTCTTTCTACAATACAAGCGTAAAAATATACACTAAAAACAAAGTAGACAATTCAAAATGAAATAAAAACTCAAAGGACAGTTGCGCAAATACAAATACATAAATAAACATTATAGTTTAAAATTACTATTAATATTGATTTTTGTAGTCGGTAGATAATTTTATCACATTGTAGTGTTTCGACAAATAACTTGATAGACTGTAATTCGTCTTTTCTCGAGAAACTTCCATCCCGCACAACGAATGTTTACTTTTTCTATCGCTAATTTCCCATGAATAGGACCCTGTTACTTTTATTGTTATTTAAATAATTCACTTAAATGAACCCTGGATATATATATATATATATATAATGTATTTATAATGTAACATATATATCAAACTTGTTGATTTGTCAAAAAAACGGCACCAAAAAATTCCTATCGTTCGTCGTTCGTTTTGGCGCCTAAAAGACAAATAATTTTATTTCATGGAAAATTTTCTTAAATTAAAAAAAAAAAGTGATGACGTTTTTTTAGCAAAGAATTTACAAAAAAATGAGGACGTTTTTTTAGAAAAGAATTTACAAACAAATTCTCAGAAAATGTGATGACGTTTTTTTAGAAAATAATATTTCGAAAATTACTTTCTAATAAAACGTCGTCACTTTATGGATGACAAACGAAAGAAATATTTAAGTCCCGGCCCGGTGTCTAACCAAACCGGGCAGGGCCGGGACGCTCAAAACAGCTGGGACCCGGGCTGGGTACCTGGTTGTTTCCTGATATATATATATATATATATATATATATATATATATATATATATATATATATATATATATATATATATATATATATATGCAATAATACTTTGCGTCCCACGCAGTGTCTGTGTGGAACAATTTTGAGTCCCTGAGGTCGGCCAGGACACTAGCTGCGGCAAGGACGTAGCCAGGACCATTGGCCGCAGTACCCCATTTAGGGGGATTTATTTATTTATTTAGTATTTTAATTTTATACGTGTTTTTAATGTTTATATATATATGTGTATGTGTTCATACCACAGGAATGATGTGTTTTTTATATATTTTTATTTTATTTTATATTTTATACTATTATATCTAAAACGGACCAGCAAAAAGCTGATAATTTAAATCAAATAAAGGATTACACACACTCGAAAAAGGACCAAAAATGCCAGCTGTTTCTTGAACCCTTATTTTTCTTACTTTCAATTCAATTAGAAGACATTTAATGCATTTTACAACTTCGCTTATAAAGTATGTGCATGATTCAAGGCAGGTTGAATGGGGAAACACATGATGACGTTTTGCACAAATAAAAACAAAATTTATTCTCACATGTTCTTTGAGAGGAATGCACTTCATCATATTAAAGTAATAGTCAGTGTTCCTATTGTCCTCCTAAGAAACTTGATACCATCTTTGAATAGCTCAAGTGGACCTTCTTATATATATTCTTTGAGAGCATGCAAATTGGATTCCAGAAGAGTTTTTTTTAATTAAATGCTTACATCAAAATGACCCCCATTAAATATTGATATATATACAGGGCTGTTGAGGAAAACGGAGAATACTTTAACAGCTCCAATAGACCCACCATGATAAAAATAAAATATGTCAGAATGCTTCTATGGTACATAGTTTTCAAAAACTCAACCCAAAAAATGTTATGAACTGAAATTTCTTCATATTTTTATAAATAGGTCACTTGCAAAACATTAAAGGATTTGTAAATTTCTTGGTTGAGGCATGAGAAGGTATCTGAAAGACGAAAGTCGTATGAGTTCAAACTCCTTGTTCTTCCGACCAATCACGTTGAAGAATAGTATCTTTTATAATATATTAAGAAGTACTTTTATTGAGCATCCCAATGAAATCAAATGTTGTATTTTCATAGGAGCTTCAAACTAAAATTTAAATTTACTTTCTAGCCTCAGATGGGACTGAATATTAGCACGAAATGTTACGACATTTAGCCAGTGCCTTAGAGTAGGAGAGTCGGAACACATCACTGCTGATCATAAGAAGGAGCACTCATATCCTGAATAACAATGTTTTGCACTTCTATTAGTATTGTAGGCAGTCCTTCGTCAATCACGCAACCTCTTTTGCTTTCTATATATCCGGATAAATCAACTAGTATCAAATAAATACCCACGCTGAGGTGAGAGACTTCACGGTGTCCAGCTTTCACGAGTCCAGTCGCATCATTTTACACTTGACAAAAATTGAAAAAAGAGGTTTGGCTGTAGACACATGGTTTCTCCGATGGCTATATATGGATGCTTCCAATGTGTTCTTGGACTCCGGAACGATCATTTAATGTTTTTATTGTGAGTAAAGTATTACAAGGAATCTATTTTGCTGATTGATATAAAACAAAAAAGGAATATAACAATATGAATAGAAACAAAAATGTAAAAACATTGTTTTTTCAGTATAGATGTTTTTTTTCTGCTTAAAATCGTGAGAAAATATTAAAAATGATACTATTTATAGCAATCGCAAATCATTTGTCATCTTTTACATGAAATTATATACTTTTTGATTTATAAATTTATAAAATCTCTTCATGATGAGCTTTCGTCAACCATTTTTTATGAATTAAGAGCTATGCGTCCAAACCCTCCTAATCTAAGGCACTGCATTGTGTAAATACTTATATATTAATATTTTTACATATTTGAATGTATAAATAGCGCATAATTCCCTTTATTATAAGATTAATACCAATCCATTAATGTGTCTTTAAATGCGTATAATTGTGTAGTTGTAAGTTATATAAATAACATATCAACTTGTTCTTACTCATAAGTTTACAGATACAACTCAATTTATTTTATAGTAAAAAAAAGTAAGATCATCTGGTGCATAAAAATATATCTTATATATATATATATATATGTATATATAGTTAATTTAATCAAATATTTGATTATAATTTATATAATAATAAACACTTATAACATTATAAATCAAAATCATAAAATATTAAATTTTGTGCTTCATCAAAGCTTTTCCTTGTTATTCTACAGCATCTTGATGATTGAACTCACAAACCCTTCCTAAATGGTCCTTGATTCCCCTCCCTACGTATATGCCTCTAAGATGATAAGGACATTTATATTCTCATCTCCCGTCAATACATTTGATCGTATGCATGACTAACATCTCAACAATGGGGATGTATATATTTATATATGTATTGTTTGAAGGAAGGAACCTTCTGGTTCTAATAATTTTATTAGGGCCCAATAATTGAAGACTCATTCCTTACCCCTAGGGAGAACGGCACTGTTTTTTTTTTAAAATCAATTTGCAAAACATTGAGGTCCCTACTGAATTATTTTCTTTGTGTTTCAGCCTCAATACCTACAATAATCCATTAAAAAGGAGGGCAATGTTTGTGAGTGTGTGCAGAACGATGATATGTTAAAAACGGTGTACGAAAAAAAGTCTATTGTATAAATGGGTTATGAACCTTGTAAGTTGCCTTTTGTGAAAGAAGGCTTCCGAAGTAAATAAAAATAAATTAATATTCAAGCACTAGATGATGCCTGATAAGAAAGGGCAAGCCATATGGGTAATTGACTTTTAAATGATAACATCATATACTATATGCAATGGATCAAGTTAGTTAACCTGCCAGTGTGAATTAATCATATTTGAGTCACTTCTTTCTATTGTTATTTTTAAATTTGTCTATGTTTTATAGGTTTTGAGAATATTGAAAATTAAGGTACAGGTTTAATTTTTTTAATTATAATATATATGAGCTGTAGTGTTTATTTTTTATTGAATGAAAATATGAATTTATTTCAAGGAAGATACAGAATCGTCATACAACAACTGCTTTGGATTTTATATATATTTAACGTTTGTACATTAACTATTACGTTGTTTTAGCCATTTGGAAAGAATTAAAAAAGTTCTGTGAACTGGATCACAACTTTGTCAGAAAAGTTTTCATTTATCAATTAATAACTTGCGACAAAACTTTGTTATGGAAATATTATTCTATATATTTTTTTATGCCGTGATAGCGTTAAGGCGTGTTCAAATTTATTGTTCGAATCCTCCCGAGTGGAGATGGCCATATTGGTTACCTATTGATAAGATCCTAGGTTTCGATAGACTAATTTATACTATAATGCTATTTAT
>CP045890.1:16561348-16571373 GCA_013387185.1 Caligus rogercresseyi
AATAGAGAAAAATGAAATTATTCCGTGATCAAAGTAACCAATTAAAACACAGCTATCAAACGAGCTATTTTGAGTCAAAATAAGAGTATTTTGAGCTGAGATATTGAGCAAAATGGAAATTAAACGAGAGCGTGTGGCAGCTCTCCTGGCCGCTGGACCAAAGTCCAGGACATCTGCAAGGCTGAGAATGTGGGCAAAATCCTTGTGTACAAGGTAAATATCCTTGTAAAGAATGGAAGAGACCTCAACCGCAAGTCTGGGTCTGGACAGGTCGCCATATGGAGCAAAAGGCAGCGATTGTGCCACAGTTAAGGAGACACCCCACTTCATCCTATTCAATGGTGACCAAGGCCTGGGGACATCAAAAAACGACAGTCTGGTGGGCTGTGAGGG
The DNA here is from genome assembly GCA_013387185.1 of Caligus rogercresseyi. Taxonomy (NCBI): domain Eukaryota; kingdom Metazoa; phylum Arthropoda; class Copepoda; order Siphonostomatoida; family Caligidae; genus Caligus; species Caligus rogercresseyi. The sequence goes on from CP045890.1 coordinate 16,561,742, forward strand.
ATGTTAATCTGAAGTTTTCTGTTCCTCGGTGCCGTTAGCTACTTTCGGCGGCCTCCAAGGACTCCAGGGTCATGAAGGGCAAGAAAATATTGCCATGAATGAAGAAAAATCCACGTGTTGTGCGCGTTTTCAGCGATGAAAAATTCTTTGTTGTGGATCCATCCAGGAACATGCAAAATGACCGATATGTTGCCAGTTCACCCAGCAAAGTCCCTCCCCACCTTCATACCAAACATCCAGCTCGTGCCATGACCCTGGGCTTCGTGGGCAGCGACAGAAAGTCCATTCCCCTCCATGGTTTTCCAAATGGCCTCAAAATTGGCACAGAGCAGTATCTGGAGGTCATGAAGTATGTTGCCAAGCCCTGGTTGGACTCTACTTACCAGATGGCAAATATGTATGTATGGCAACAGGACTCCGCACCTGCCCATAAAGCCAAGAAAACTCAGGAGTGGTGTAAGAGCAAGTTGAGAGATTTTTGGCCATGGCAATGTGGCCACTCTCCTCCCAAGACCTGCCCCCCCCCCCCCCTGGACTATGGAATTTAGGGCGATCTAGAGAGGAGGGCATGCAGAATCCGCCATCCAAATGTTGAAGCCATGAAGGATGCAGTCAACGAGCAGTGGCCGCCACATCCGAGGCTACCATCATCAGGGTCTGTGCCGCCTTCCGCCCCCGTTTGGAGCGTATGGTGGCCGCAGAGGTTGGACATTTTGAAAAATACACCTATTTTCTATATCTATAACCTCAGAAATTTATGTGTTTTGATAAATTATTTATCAAGATATTTCACCTTCAATTTGGACTTTCATTTTTCCGCGTTTTTTTTAAACGCACAGTACAAACTACCATATAACTGTAATTTTAAATTATAATGTTCATTTATGTTTTATTTTTAACGTAACTGTCTTAAGAATGGTTTTTTTAATCTCCTACTTTCTAGTGTATTCTTATATTTTTACACTGTATGGATTTTAGCTAATAAATAAACATCTTAACCATAAAAAAACTACCATATAATATAATCAAATATAGTCTTTTTATCATATTTCAATGGTCTGGGAAATTTCTTTAACATATATTAAGGATAAGGGGATATCCAAAAACATCATACGTGTAAAATAATAAAACAGTAGGTATTAATAATCATTCCATTTAGAGTAGGAGGAGACATTGCATTAATCGGCATAAATCTTGAAAGTCCAATAACCGCAAAATTCTTGAGCATTCCCAAATAGGCGAGACTATCATTGACTGTACATGTAAATAAATATTTAAAAAATAGGGCAGGCCATTCCTTTTTGACCATGAAGTCACCCATCCTCCATATCTTGCAAAAAAGTGCCTCTGAATTAATTGAAATATTAAGTCGCGAGTGCATTTTTAAGTCTATGTGCATAAATATAAAAGCCTCATGAGCCATTGATTTATCTTTACATGAAATATGTGATTAACATAAGAAAGTGATCGAAGTGGGACAAATATTATTCAAAATGAGGATTTGTCATGTAGATAATATAATTGCGTCTTTTTAAATCACTTATCACTTCATTTTCAGATTTTTGCTCTCGTTTCACTATGGAAAGTTTCTCAGGGTGACAAATTACCGCATACATATTCAGATACATCTATCTTAGACCTAAGAAACGCCATATTCGAGGATAAGTATAATGCGATAGATGAGGAGGGAGGCATCAGTATATAACCTTCCTAGAGAGTCCCTGTATTCCCCTCGCCATTCCTTTGATACCCTTTACCGCGAGGACAGTCTACGCAATCGATTTTCTCTGAATCAGAAGAGACCCTCCCTAGCAACATTTGATTAATTGAGTCCGTTGGACCATATATAGAGGGGAGAATAGGGTTTCTATCCTGACCACCCCTTTGGATATTGAGACTTCAGAATCAGTTTTGACTTATCAGAGCCCTTATCCGTCAGTTGAACATCCATCACCAATTTTGGTGATAATAGTATTCCTATCACGTATATCCCTTCGGATATTGAGGCTTCTAAATCAACACTGACTTATCAGAGACCTTTTCTGTCAGCTGAACCATCCATCACCAATTTTGTTGATAATAGTATCCCTAGTACATATTATACTCCTTCTGATAATGGAGGTTACGAGACGATCGCTCCCATATATAAGTACCCCTCCATTAAGTCCTATAGCCTCCAAGCCCCACAAATCGTTGATAGTAGTATTCCTAGCACATATCATACTCCTTCTGATAATGGAGATTACAAACCAATCGCCCCCATATATAAGAACCCATTCATTGAATCTGATAGCCTTCAAGCCCCACAAATCGTTGATAAGTATACATCAACCAACCATGAGATCGGAGATCCTTCCAGCTATGAGACAGTTTCTGTCCCCATAAGTCAACTTATAGCGCTCTATCTTCAAATAGACAGAGTGCGTATAGAGATATTTCGAGGCACATAGCTCATCAACTCCTCAGTCATACTACAAGCAACCTTCGAAAAGGATCCCCCCAGTGCCTTCCAGTCCTTCATCATATAGGAACCAGCAATTAGGGTCTATCGGATCATCTTCGGAGGATCCACATTCACGGCTCAGAATAATCAGGCACCTCCCTCTTACCAGGATTCAAATGTAAGAATTTTTATATCATTATTAGTTTAAAATGTAATTATGAGTGAGTCTTTTCCCCCTCCAATACAAAATCGGTCTATTAGAAGATTATCATAAGAAGCTAAACTGATATTTTATGAGCATGATTTGAATTTGATTGTCCGCAATTACCATCTTGTTTGGTTGCGAGATTCTAAAATGAATCATAATATTTACCCAAGCATACCCCAAAACATCATATGTTTCCACCATAACCTGTGGTTTGATCAATAAGATAAAAAGTCTTATATATCATTTGTTCTACACGCAGTCAACTCTTCGGGAAATAAAAAAAATATGGACCTTTATGTTTTAGACTGTACATCTTTTTTAAAAGACAGAATCAACATTCTTTCATAAACAAAGTTCGCTACTTAGTTAGTTAATATTTAGTACTGTATGTATATGTTGCAGCAGATGGAGATCCAGTAGAATTGTTGACTCTCCTAGTAGAGAAAACGATCCTTATGTCTTTGGGGAGAGATGATGACTTAAATGTGGAGATAATATTTTACGATGTTTTACGAACATTTATTTCATTTACGATTTTTTATTCTATATTTTGGTGGAAATGATTTCCTTTTTGCGTTCAAGGAAGCAAATGCAACGCAATGTTGTACAAATATTTTATCTATATCACCAACCTATATAATAATAATAATTTGATACTCATCAGAGAAGAAATCGGACATGAGAAAAATTGTTTGAATGACATCGTCATACCATTTCAATATTTAAGTCGTCCATCTTATAATTTTTCTTATCTCCTCTAGCAGATCTGTTGATTCTTTTGATATAGATCACGATCTTAGTCACTCCTAGGAAAGGATACGATCGTGATCTTTACTAGGAAAGTCATCGACTCTACTGGATCTTCATCTCTAATGCGACATATACATAAAAAAACAAATTATCGAAAGTTAGGAACACGATAACAAAAATATGTATCTACATTATATATGAACTCCTATCCACAAAAAAAAAATGTTTGTACGCTTAGCTCCTAGATTTGTCCCACTTTATCAGAACTTAATTTGGTATCAACTGGAGGTGAACTATCCAGGAGCTAAGCCTTTATTATTATTAAAACTTGTATAAAATATAAACAAAGCTTTGAAAATATATTCATACAAAGCTATTTTATGGTCGATCCCCTCCTCAAGAGTCCTCATTGTTTTTCTTCTTGTGTCTATATTGTCTCTATATTTTCTAATCGACAGTGTTTTCCTCATTCTATTTCATGTCGGATTAAGTAATCCCTTGCCGGTTTGACTGTGCATGCCAATTTTGGGGGCCCTACTTACCGTTTTTCCATTGCATTAGAAAATTCTCCAAATATTTGAATATAAGAAAGGCCCAACATATTAAACTTTTGTTTTTGATAGGTACAAAGTAAGTATGCCTATGAGTACAGTGTGGAAACTGAGGACAGCCATTATGGACACAGTGAGGCACGAGAGGGTTCCTTTACCGCCGGAGAATACTTTGTGGCTCTTCCGGATGGACGAACCCAACGGGTCACGTATTTTGTGGACGGGACAAGGGCTTGTACCATTCATACGTACGAAGGAGAGGTGACGCATCCATCATATTCGACGTCATCCAAAATCCCTGCCTATTATTGAAATGAAGTGTTTCTATGAGCTTTTGTATATAATATTGTAAGCATATTGAGTCCTTAAGCACGTATGGTATCTATTAGCTCTCCATTGTTGGGGGAAAGATAACGAAAAATAAACTAAAGAGAGAGACTTCAAATATTTAATATATAGGTACATTGATATCACCCTAATTCAATATAAGAAATATCAAGTTTATCATATCACTATTTAGTTCTTTCTGTCGCTTGCCTTCCAAAACAGCTAACAAATACCCCGTTATTCATTGCTACCATCTGTTGCCTCGGCACTCAATTTCTCTATGATTTTAAGTCATTGCTATTATATTAATAGATCAAATAAAATCATTATAAATTGGACATATTTGTTTTAATTCAACAAATTGATTTTTACAATACTTCCATAAGTAAGAAAAAAAGTGTGTTAATTACTTGTCACATACGGAGGCATGTAAAAAATGTATTTAGAAGAAACTTTTATTCTATTATTTTCCACTTTTTGACTAATAAAAACAGAATTTTTTTTTTGTAATTCATATGCGAAAAAACATTATAGTAAAAAAGTCTTTGATATTCCTCAAAATGTAATGCCTAAAAACGCCTTTAAAAATATCTTGTGAGAAGAAATCACAATGAAAATTGTTATTTAATAATAAAAACTAAAGTGCTTTTATAATACATACTTCATAGCTTCAACACCTCTATTCTAAACAAATAAAACCCATTTCAAAATCCTTATGCACTTTTAAAGGCAAAATAGTCATATATAAAGTTAAGATTCTGTCTCTTAATGTATGAAATGTGCTTTAACCTCCACATTTATGCCTATACTTAAAATTAAAGTGAGTGACATACGTGACTAATTTCATGCAGGTTGATTCAACATCTTTTCACAGGGGAGTGCATATATATATATATATATATATATATATATATTATATATATATATATATATATATATATATATATAGAGAGAGAGAGAAGCTAGAGATAATAGCTGTGTTGAATATTTAATTTAAAGTATTTTCTATATACCATCACTTGGTCATCTTAGTAATTAGCTTTTGTATGTCAAAGTCTCAATGTTCGAATACAGTCGTTGTCCCAGACTAGATAATTATATCTCATAAATTATTTTATAAAGTTAAAAAAATATGTTATTATGTTCAATTTTGAACTCTATGTTTCGTCATCATTTTATGAAGCTTCTTCGGCTTTAAATATTTTTTTATATATAAAAGTTAAAAGTAAAAAGCTTCTAGAAAAGTGATTCAGGAAAGTTATAACCAAATATATTGCTTAAATAAATTTGTTGTTTTATATTTCTTTGTGAGATCGAAGATCTACAAGTCCACAACTGAGAATCCCACTCTAATAATAAAGATTCTTTTAAAGGCAAGAGTTGTACTACTTTTAATTCCTCCACTTCCTATTAACAGAAATCAAGCACTCCTTAGCGTTATTCGGTAGTTTTATAAATGAAACAATATAGGTATCGATTTGAAAAAAAAATACCAATGATAAATACAATTCTACCAAAATACCATTGTTAATTGTAGTCTTAGCTCTGCCCTTAGGCGTAGGAGACAGGGGGCAAGGGGGGCAACTACCCCCCCCCCCAAAAAAAAAAAAATTGGGTGAGTTCTGAAATTCAGGCAAATTGGTTGAGGTATTCGGGCATATAAGTTGAAGAAAAAAATATGAAAGCAACCGGATTTTGAATTATAACCAAATAAATATAATGTAATAATAGTATGTAAATACTATAAAGAATTTAAATCTACATAGCTTTCTTCGTTCGATAATTTTTTCACCAATTACAAATCTTGTTAAAATTTGGGCAAATTGAATGCTGCCCCCCAAACCAAACATCTCCCCTACACTTATGGCTTAGCCTAAAATTGTTTGTTACAAAAGAATATCATATCAAATTATCATTCAAGTTCAATCATTTTTAGTCGTTAAACATACAGGAATGCTCATTATGCAGTTACATGAATGCAAATATATATGTGCATATGCAAGTAACATACTGAAAACCCTTTACTCATTCAATGCATTCATCAAAGAGGTAAAATGATCCTTTTGAATGTGCGTCTATAGGCTTAAGCATATTTCTTATTATTTACTATTTGCTTGAAGCAATGTATTCCTAGATAAACAAATGTGATAACTTGATATAAATATCCATTGCCCTTGTCTTATTTTTTCCTTCATCCCTAAAGCACATCCCTCAATGTACGTTTACTAACTTTAAATTACTTTATAACTCTTATGTTGTATTTTTTAATTCTTGATAATGGATATCAAATTATGAAGGATAAAGTAGTTTCTGGCAAGGGATAGGATACTATTTTCATAATAAATAAATATTATATATAAAAAGGGTTATTCTCCATAATTTGGCATAACCCACATTATCATGACATTTTGGATGATTTCAATATAAAATATCCTGCACTCTCAAAAAAGGGTTACCCTCGCTGTGTCAAAGTTTTGGTATGTAGTGGAAGTAAGTTAACTATCTCATTTGAAAAAGAAAAAAATATATATAAAAAATTGTCTTCTATACGATGATTTTTGTCCATTTTCTCGATCTTCTTATAATCAATCCTTTGTCTGATTAACTGCATTGAATTTTATTAGCTTAGGGTATTTGGAAATATCATCATTAAGTAATTTTGAATTATAAAGTTCATTTATGTTTTGTTTTTAACGTAACTGTCTTTTTTTTTTTTTTTTTTTTTTTTTTTAATAATGGGTCATTTATTTAAAAATCATACATAAATAATATATACAATAATAAATAAAAGAAGCAAGAGGGGTTGTGATAAAAAAATCATAAATAAACATTGTAGTTTAAAATTAACCCTCTGAGGCAAGACCCATCACATCATTAAAACATCATAATCTGCATTATATATAGTGGAAGTGAGTACACGAAATACAGGAAGAAAAAAATTGTAAATAGTATATAAGCACATCCTTTATTGCACGGCTCCCTCGATGATGTCATTTGAAGTCCTCTATATCTTCTTACAATGAGTCTCAAGCGAGAGTAAAAATGACAGGACCACTGAGGAAAAACTTTGACGATATCCGCGGCGAAGTCCCATAACGTCACTTTCTTAGAATGTGGAATCTTGAGGGCAAAGGCTCCATATCTTGCAGCCGCAGAAATAAATATTTTTTTAAACGACTCATTACGAATGAGTGTATTGGAGGTTAAACACTCAGCGATGTGAGCTTTAGCGCTAGCAAGTGCAAAACTCAGAGCCTTGGACTCAGGAGATGCAGTCGCTGCCCCCAGAGGATTACCAAATAGGATATAGGCCGATAAAAACTTAGCCTCATTTTCAGAGCTGTATAAATGACTTATGTTATGGGACGAAAGCACGAAGATATGACAGGGCATGGCAATCAGCGAAAGCGTGAATGATCGAATTATAGACTTTTCCGCAGTCCTTACAAGGAAAGTTGAAAAAGATGCAACCGGTAGAGATTTGAAATTGTGAGGTGAATTTTTTGCTATCCTTAACGTTGGTTGATTCCATAATTATTTTTTCCCATCTTTGCGGAAGATTTAGTTCTTGAATAAAACCCGGCAGATTTTCTTAGCGTCCTCGTCGGGTCCGGGCGTTGTACTTAATTTAATATGCCAAGGAGTAGGGGATGTATGAAGCCTAGCTGCTCTAAGAAGTGGGAAGTAAAACTTTCCCGCTCTAAGACCACAGTCTACATCTTTTTTAAAATCGTGGATGGTGAAAGTTTCTGTTCTAAAGGCGTCTAATTCCAAGCTCTGGGGAGTTGCATGTTGCCAAAAAAGGCCCTTTTCTTGGAGTTATAATGAATAATGTCTACAGTAGAGGAAAGTCGTAGGTTGGCGTAAGACTCCATAATATTCTTTGACATGAAGCCCATATCGGAGAATTTTTAATAGCACATTGGAGGCTAGGTACCCATCATTAAAATGGAGTAAATGTGGCTATTAGAGACTGTTGACCTCCACTCCTGCTCTGGGTTGCACGAAAGATCGATGAAAATTTTCTTGTAGATTTTTGGCAACACTTTGGAAAGTTGCACCAAGCCTCCTCCGAGTTGTTTTTTAGATCTCTTCAGGGATGGAAGATAACTTTTGTGGAAGAGTTTCTGGAGCCAAGAGTCCTCTTCCTCTATCACCCAAAGGGCAATTTTGGGTAAAGCGTTTGCGAAGTAGAGAACTGAGGGAACTAATTTAACATTGTAAAATCAATTCTTGTTTGAAGATTGTATTTTCTCCACTCCATTAGACTTGTTCTAATTAAGTTGGCCAAACTATTTTTATTTGAATCCGAATTTCCACTGCGTTTCCACTCAATACCGAGTATGTTTAGACTGTTCCTCACTGGGCAACCCATAATATGTGTATTGTCTTTCGGGCACCACTGTCCCAAAGGGAGATAGCAGTTTTCTTGCAGTTGATTTCCAGTCCAGAGTGTTTCTTAAATCTTTTAAAAAAGGAGATTAGAATGGCCACTCTATTACACACCTGAAGCTCAGAGTTTCCTTCCACATAAAGTGTGACATCATCTGCGTAAATGTCAAGAAGATGCTTGAATTTTCCGAAATTGATTCCAAAGCCCGAATATTTGTATTTCAATCTCTGAGCAAATTCTTCAATTGCAGCCACGAACAGAAGAGGGGCTAAGGGACATCCCTGTCTACAACCGCGCTTAAGATGGATTGCGGACTCTCGAGACCCTCCAAAGTAATGGTAGAAGTTCCATTAGTAAAAGAGCTCGGACTGGGTTGAAGAAACGGGAAGGAAGTAATCGCTTTATTGCACGAAGAATACACCGATGATAGAGAGTATCGAAAGCCTTTCTAAAGTCAATGGCTATAATTGCGCCAAATCTTTTATTCGAGTCCACCAAATCTATTGCGCACTGTAAGTTCCGAGCTATATCGGAGATTTTGCGCTGCTTCAAAAAGCCTTTCTGGTGACATCCAATTTTTTTATTAAGCAGAGGCTCCATTTGCTTAGCAATTACTCCAGCCAGAATCCTGTACGATTCATTTAAACCGTGATAGGCCTCCAGTCCCCAATCTCAATTGCCTTCACTGTTTTGGGAATCAAAACAATACGACCCTTAGACACATCTTTTGGTATTTCACCCACTTTTCCATTTCTCTGCCCACTTTTAAAAGAAAAGTATACACTCTTCTCCAAATATTTTAAAGAACTGACCACCAATCCCGGCAGGACCTATGGCTTTATTTCCTTTAAAATACTTAAAAATATACTCATGTACATTATCCTTTGTAAAGAGTGCACAATAGGTTCCCTTCTTTCTACCGGGAAGTCTGGGGCCTCTGACTCCGACAAGGGACTGACA
>CP045890.1:16571473-16612193 GCA_013387185.1 Caligus rogercresseyi
TTTTTTAATACATGCAACAAAGTCAGCAATATTGAAGAAAACTAAGGAAATGCTTTATTTTATATATTTACTCACTAAACCTAAACACTAACAATCTTTGCAATGTTATTTTAGAATAATAATCCTTATGCTTCTTATTGTTATGATAATAATAAATAGTGTTAGTTCATAGCAACAAAATATAAATGTGAAGTCAAATCCTAGGAAGAATGTTTACTTTTCTGGGATCCTATGAATCCTACTCCGTTTATATTTAGGATCCTCTAAAGAAGAATTCGTGTTCCACCTTGAAGTTTCCGGAGCTTCAAGAGCTATGCCCTGAACTCGAGCTCGGGGAGAATCCGGATCAATTACGGGAAAGAAGAAGGCAAACCTGACTGGATGGATCCGGAACAGGCCCGGCGGGATGGGCGGGCCTGAGGGGGCCAGGCCCGCCCACCCACTGAGTGACGTGGGCCCGATTTTTTTATGAATGTGCCAAATTGTGCCCCCCATAACATCTGTAGGGCCCTCCCAAAAGCCTGGGCTTGATCCGGAACTTTCTGTTTTACTGTGGAGTTCCAGCACATATAAGTTCGTAGAGGCCGAGGAGCCTCTAGTCATGGAAGAGTTCGAGGAAATCTTTAAGGCTGAGCCTATCGACGATTTCCTTACCCATCGGATGAGGGTTGGACACTACTAGTGTGGCAATACGATACATCACTCGATTATTGTTGGCTTCATTACAATGCCGCTCGACAGTCTTCTAATAGGGAAACTCAACCCTAGGGAAGTCATCAAGCTCGAGCGAACAATGGAGTCGGAGATGGTAGGGAAGGATTCAGCTCTCTTATCGAAGTAAAGAAGATCCAAGGCGTGGAGTCGCCCCAAGAAGTTCAAAGACCCAAAGGCATCCCCAAGACACGTGACCACAAGTGTTCTACATTTGAATGAAACCAAGGAGGATAAAAATGCCCAGATGCGGGGTGGAAGTGCAACTATAGAGGAGTGGTGGGTCTCTTCGCTTTCTATTGAGAGGAACCGAAGCCGACGACTGCAGCTGTTTCTTTCAGCCTCGTTGGTGATGAGGGCGACATAATTTTCATCGAATTCGTTGTTGATGGTTGTATAATTAAATTCATTATCGACCTCGAGTTGTATGAAGAAAACTAGACAATAGGGCAGTCTTCCCCCAACTTCTGGGGGTCTTAACTTCTCGACTCCTTTACATACGCCTTCATGATGAGACTGTCTGTTTCGGAACCTGATGGGATTTCTCCAAATTCAATATAAATTACTAGGAGGACAAAGCTACTCCCGAGGAAAAAAGAGAGGCAAAAGTATAATGGAACCCTGAAGAAGTAATGAAATCACGATGTTTATTACAATATGAAGAGTTATTTATAGCACCATATAATTTAAATTGTTTACCATTTAATATCATATATATATATATATATATATATCTGACATGAATGGCTTATACGTAGACTGATGCAACATATTCAGTTTATACCCATATATGAATTTTAGATGAATTGTTCTCAGAGTTGTATCCATTGGTTTTTATTGTGTTATGATTTAATATATTTTTTTGCAAATAAATAGTAAAATCAAGTGAAGGTTGTATATTTCAAGAAACTCAATACTCCTTATTGACACGCATTCCGGTCCCTTTCTAATCGACACAACCTACCTTTACAAACATTTTCATTATGAGCCTGTCTGTTTTGGATCCTCATGGGATGAAGAAGTGCAGCTACAAATTTTAATACAGTGTAAAGGGTCATTTAAATTACTGTTTATTTAATAAAATACTTAAATAAAATTTTCTTCATAAATATATATTTTTAATATCTTATATTTTATGTAAACGATTATAAATAAAACTAAATAAGTATTCCTTTCAAAGAAAAATTTGACAAACATGAATATTGGTTGAATTTATAACCGTACATGCCTTTTAGATGTATTGTTTTCAATTTATATTATTTTATTATTTGAGTAATATTTTTTTTCGCAAATCAATGAAAATAATAATCAGATAACTCAATTAAATGTTGCCTAGAGAAATTATCAGTTCTCCTTCTTGACTAACAAAAATTACATCAAACCAAGGATATATTAAGGGATGTTCATTTAGAATATACGGATCCGTAGATGAATCGAGGTATTGGATATTAGATGAGACATTAAGAAGTTGAAGGAATGAATTTGGCTTTCCTTTTTTGAGTTTAAACACCTACTACGAGAAAGAATCCAGTAAGTACTCGCATAGTATGTTTGTTTCATTATTTACATATACTATACAAAATAACACATTTTGATTTACTGATTAATGAGAATACTTTTATATCAATTATATAAAGATAAGACAAAAAAATATAAAAGGAATATAAGAATAGATAAATTGATTCTTTGTTGACCCCCTCAATTTTGCGATCAAAGATTTTTTTAGGAAGACATTTATTATAAAAACATTGTGTTGTCATTTTTTATGACAGTAAGTGACTACTAAGTTCTACGCGCCAACTACTTTCAAATAACAATACATACTATAAATAAAATGGTTTATTTCTGGATTATTTTAGAAAATTTATTGGCATTTTTTAAAATAAATTACCGAAAAATATGCCTTGTATTGCCATGAATAAATAATTTCTTAAAAATGAAAAGGTAAAACTATTTGTATAAATTGGTTAAAAGTGATAGTTTGGGATGTGAATATTTATTAACATTTTTTATATGCCGCTTAATATTTCTGAACGCAGAGTTGTTTCCATTTTAATCCTTTAAGAGTTAATCATAGAAATCCTTAAATGAAATTATAGCTCAAAACTATTTGAATGTTACTTTTTTAAATTGTCGATTACATTTAATGGCTATTAAGTATATATATATATATATATATATATATATATATAATATTTATATATAATAATAATATATATATATAATAAATTTTCTTTTTCGAGAGTCATAGTAGTAGTCACTTGAAAAATTAACTTTGCGTTCACTTACTGTCGCAAAAAATAGCACCAAGATTTTTGAAAATATTATATTCCTAAGTTTTTCTAAAATCATTATTAACTAAAACGTTTTGTTACATATCAGAACATAAGGTCGCAAAATGAGGGAGGGAACAATTTTTCTATCATCATTTATTCAAACGTCTGATCCGAAAAATCCTTTGATGGTCATGGAACGATATTATCAAATGAGTTTGCCATTCCAACGAATGAATAAAATATCTTCAAGATGAGCCTCCGTTAATCTTCCTCTCTTTGGAGAGTTAACATCCTTTAGGACAGAGAAAAGTCTTTCCACGTCGCATGTCACCATCGGAGCATTGGCCATCAAGAAGGTATTGGCATCATATTCTTCATTTCCTTTAGCACTATGCAAGGAACTTGCTGTTTCCATCATTGTCCTATATCCAGGATTCTTATCCAGCAACTCTTTCAACTTGTTGGCAAAAGGTTGCAGTGTGAGAGTGGTCTGGACCTCTTCTATCAATTTGAAGCTCTCGACCAGAGGAAGCCTCTCTTGCAAAGCCTTAATTGCCTTCACAAGTATTGGGAAGTTGTCTTTGATGACTTCAAGCTGAGTAAGGATCTCTTCATCTTCAAAGATTTCTTTGGCTTCAATTATTGCAGCACTGTCGTTCTTCAATTCCTCCACGAATTTCTTGACATTAAGAAAATTTCTTTCATAATAGAAGGCAGCTTCCAACCAAGTTCCCTAACGACTAATCACCGGTTCGGGCGGCAGCGGAATTTTGAAGGAAGCTGCGAAGTGGCGCTTTCTAATTGATGACTTCACAAAAAATTTCTTGACTTCCGAGATGAGATGGTTTACTTTCGGAAATTGCGTCCTAGCGAGGTCAGCAACACGATTGAGAGCGTGAGCTATACAGGTAACGTGTATTACATTAGGAAACTGCTGCCTCAGTCCACGACCAGCCTTGAGACAATAACTGGCTCCATCAGTGAGAAAAAGACGTAGCTTCTTATTAGCCAATTCACTTCCAAGGACTTTGCGTAAAGCCCTGATAACCGCTAACTGGAGACTCTGATTATTGATGGTAGTAACATCGCTCAGACCAATCAAGAACGGACGTTCCAGGGTGACTCCATTCAAAGTTCCAGCCATGATTGCGGTCATGGCCCGTCCTTGCGAATCAGTCGTCTCGTCAGCCTGTACAAAAATATCCTTCTCCTTCAATTGCTCTTTAATCTTGGAGCAAATTGTTTCACATTCCTCCTCCATACACTTTGTTAGCGTTGTCCGGCTTGGAAGTCTCTTGCCGCAATGCTTCTCGAAGAAGTTGATGAACTCAGGTTGTTCCACCTTGGCCAAAGGGATGTTGCAGGCGATCATCATTCTTGTCAGATCCATGGTAAAAGTAGGGCGTGTAACCGATGAAGTCTGTTCCTCCAACTCAATAGTCTGTGTTTTGTTGAAGAGATCAAGATGTTTCTGGTTTTTATTGGATCGGACATGATGGAAGAGGTTGCTCCTAATTTTAATATTGAAGGATTTGGAACATAGCCTACAGCAGAGAGATTCTTTTTGTGAGTCGTAAACCCACACTCTGTTCCCACCGAGCTCGTGGATGAGACGGATCGGATCTATAACTTTGGGCATCTCGAATATCTGAAAGTAATAAAAACGTTAGTGATATAGATTTTTTTTGATAACAAATTAATTTGAAGCTATGAAACAGTATGATGATATAAAATTACATAGTCTTTTGTTTTAAAGTTCTTTAAATGGAGAATCATCAATTAAAAGATTATTTTCCATTCAAACAAGATAAAAAAATAAACCAGCCAATAATCAAAACTACATTAAGTGCAATTCCATGTAAGTCAATTTAATATTATTTAAGGGTCACTACATTAAATAAGGAAAGGTTCTGCAGACATATTTGCTCAACCAAATCGGCCCATTACACTTAAGGTATCATTCCCTCCTCCAGTCTCCAGGAATGCCTTTACATGGAACATTCAATCATTTGCGGAGGCCAGTGCCCTTCCAGGAGGAAGGACTTGACTCTGTCCCTGCCTGAGGAGGAATGACTTGGACTCTATTGCTACAACACGCTACATGAGACCACAAGGAGCAATCCTAAATTGATGACAGATTTCTTGAGGGCAGCCAAGAGCCTAGGGTCCCTCTTCTGGTCACTTTTGGGTTGTGCTGAGACCTGCTGGAATCTTCCTCCCTCGCTTCTTCGAAACAATGCTTGAGCTGGACTTGAGGAGCCTCAAGATAATCTCTTGTTCAGCTCGAGACCCATGTGTCTTAGAAAATCTACCAAAGTTGCGCATAGATACCTCCCTCCTAGCAGATCTCATGTTCTTTGCCTTCACTCATTCTTTCTGCGTCCTGGGCCTCGGACATTGAATTAATCGAGAATGAGAATTATTAACGAGTACTTACATCTATATGGGACGAAATAGAAGAGAAATGAAAAATCTCTGAAAACGTCTCTGTGGATCCCAAACTGCACAGTGTTAGATTTATATAGAAATAAATTAAACAAATCTTCTTTTTTCCGTCCAGATTTTTATTTAGTTCATATAACTTTTTTTCTTCTTTCTCAAATGAAAACAAATCAGTGACAAGAAGATCATGGGTAGAAACTGTTTCGTTCTTCCTTTCTTGTTTGCATTTAATACTACATACTTCATAAAAAATAATAGCAAAATAATATAATCAGTGGTGTACATGAAGAAAAGAACGGCCAAAAGCAACAATTATTTACAACTCGTTCAACAGCATCATTTGAAACCCATTGAATTAAAAAATAGATGGAGGGTTTGGTGTTTCCAATTGAATGAAGCCTTTTTTCTAGCACTATTTTCATTTTGTTTTGGCCGGAAAGGATAAGAAATTACACTGTTAGGGCTATATCAATGTTTTTGTCCATGTTTGGTACTAATCATACACAACAACATCTCGTGTAATCAAAGACATGTCAGAGAGATACAGAAAGATGTTTTCTAATCAACAGGATTTTTTTTCTTTTTATTTTCAGGTCGGTAAGAATGTAATCCCTTGCCTTAGATAATACCCTTCTGTGAGGAATGACAATGAAACAAAACGGTCATACTCCTGACATAGTTTATATTCATCTATATTGATTGTTGAAAGAAAAGTAAGCATTACTTTACTCATAGCAGTTGTGATATAAAGAACATTCATATATATTTTCAATATTTTCTCTTAGGGATCAACCCATTCTACTAGGAATTACAAATCATTTAATAAATATTATTACTATTAATTAAATCCACCAGCTCCTCACAATTAGATAAATAATGTTTATTTATTTTTTTTTACTCTTCATTTTTAAGCTCAAAAATTATTCACTCTCTGATGCTAAGAGGTAAAATAAAAATTAATAAAAGATGCCAATTGTAATAAATATATTATTTTTGGTGAGTCATGGAGAATATCTATAAAGACATCTTTATATAATATATAAACTCCAATTAAGAAGATATAACGCACGCTTGCCATACATGGATGTGATGTGGGAGGGACTTTTTTTAGCTAGTTAGAAATTACTGCCGATTACAATAGTACATACAAACAATAGACACTAAGGTAAAGAACACAACCACACAATGGGGTATCTGTGTTACAACAGCGAAATGAATTCCTTCTTAAATACTGAAATTATTTACAATAATATTTTTCATTTTTTTACATTTAAATTTTTTTAGAATTTGGATGTCCGCGTCTTCTTCTTGAGACACTTCATGCCTTTCGAGGGACAGAGCAGGGCATCTGTTAATCAGGTGGTCTGCAGTCTGTGGCTCTTCCTTGCAAAGATCACAGGTTGCACTTGTGTTTTTCCATTTACTTAGGTGGGAGAGAAATGGTCCATGTCCTGTGTAGGCTTGAATAAGTTGTTTCAGGCCTTCACGGTGAAGTTTGACAACCTTTGATCTTGGGGTTTTTAACATAAGATGTGTGTGTTTCATGTGAAGACTATCTTTATATCGATCACACCATCGTTTATAAAATAATCATTTATTGTTTTCTTGACATAACTTGGGGGCACACCAACAAATTTTCGGTTGTTGCTTTGTGCGCCACTTTTTGCAAGGTAGTCTGCAAATTCATTTCCTGTGATGTCATTGTGTCCTCTGCACCATTCAATGCATATGTTTTCCTCGTTCTTTCCTCTGCATATGATTTCTTTACACTCCCTGACTTCAGCACTTGAGGTAAGTGGATTGAGAAGAGCAGCAATTGCGGATTGGGAATCAGATCGAATTAAACTTTTTTCCATGTTTTTCCAATTTTCTGAGATCTTCGACTGCTTGCTTGATGGCAAAAACCTCAGCTTGAAATACTGATGCTTCTCTATTCAAAGATACCATTGAGTGATGAATGCAGATCACCAATAGTGATTGCCCATCCAGCACCAGTATTACCCTTTTCATCTTTGGATCCATCAGTGTAAATTATCATATCAGGATTTTCAATTGAAGAATTGTCCATCCAAATAAGGTTGCCTTTTATATAGTCACTTTGTTGATTAATTTTCGCTTCCTTAAGTATTTCATAGCAGGAGAAGCGGTGACCACGGCGTTTTGGAAGGTTGCCATACCATCCCAGGTATCTTTTAAGAAATGCCTAGTTCTCCATCGTGATTTTGTTGCTTGTCCTTGTATGAAAAGTCAAAGGGAATTATGCCAAGAACAGATTCCATTCCGGCTGTTGGAGTTGATCTTAGTGTGTGGCACATTGATAACAGTGCTTTTCTTTGTATGGAGTTTAATATCTTTATGGTACATTTCTTGTTATTAATGGAATGTCCCCATATTAAGCATCCATAAGCTATAATTGGTCTGACCATTGCTTCATATAGCCACATAACTTTGTCAGACGTTAAACCCCATTTCTGTCCTATGACTGCCTTAGCCATATTCCATAGTCGACTACATTTGGCAGCTTTTTCTTTCAGGTGGCCCGTCCAAGTAAGTCCTTGGTCAAATAAAATGCCCAAGTACCTCATTTGCGTTGAGAACACCATTTCTTTACCATCCATTTTTAATCGTGGAAAATGTTTGGATCTCAACTTGTAGGCTTTTGAGAAAACAATTGCATTATATTTAGTAGCATTAAAGGTTAGACCATTCGTTCTTCCCCAGTCTAGAACTATATTTATTGCTGATTGCATTATATTGATAAGAGTATGAGGATGATTTCCGTTTGCTAATAAGATGATATCATCCGCGTAGCCTACTGCCTTGATGGTTCCTGTTTTAAATTTGGTCAGAAGGGTATCCATAATCATGTTCCATATAATGGGTGAAAGTACACCTCCTTGTGGACTACCACGTGTTGGCCTGATGCATATCTGCTCTCCTTTAAGATCCGCTTTGACTTTCCGAGTGTTGAGAAGATATCTATACCATGATATATTAGGTACTCCTAGTTTTTCCATTGCATTGTTTGCTGATTGGTATTTGATGTAATCAAATGCACCAGTGCAATCAAAGCTGACTGCTAGTGTATATTGTTGTTAAAATATAGCCTTTTCGATGGTATCCGTTACCTGTGACAGAGCCGTTTCGGATGATAGACCCTTAGTGTAGGCATGTTGGGAATATAACGTTGGAATAATTTCTTCTATTTTCATCTGAAGGATTTTGCTGAGCTATAGTCATCTTTGCCAGGCTTGGGCAAAAATGTAACCTTCATTTCCCTCCAGGAACTTGGGGTATAGCCAGTGCTAAGAATCACCTTATAGAGTTCTACAATGTACCGAAGGATGTTTTCTCCAAGCTGCTGTAGTACAATTGGTTTAAGTCCATCTGGTCCAGCACTTTTGTAGGCTCCAAAAGAGTTAAAAGATTATCGCACTTTGCCATAATCCACAAAGTCGATTTCAAAACTGGTGGTATCTGTGGTTTTTCCATGACAGAGTCGACCCTGCAATCTGGGAAGTGGGTTTCCATAAGTATTGCAAGAGATTTGGCTGGTGTTTGTGCATAGCCTCGATCAGTCTTTAGAAGACCAATTGAGTTAGCATTTGGTTTTTGAATTTTGATAAGTTTGCAATGTCTTTGGAACCCTCAGTTTTACTGCAAAAATTCCTCCAGGATTCTCTTTGTTCTTTTCTTAGCTCTGCACGATATTCATTTTTTGCAATTAGATAACTCTCTCTGTGAGAACTGAGGGTACGCTTTGGTTCGAGTTTTCTAAGCTTGTGCCTCAGAACAGCAAGGTGTTTAGTCCACCAAGGCACTGATTTTGCTTTAATAGTTTTTCTTAGCGGGCATGCGATATCTAGCGCCTTCTTAATGACCTTATAAAGGGACTCAGTGCATAGCTCAGTATTATTGACACAGGAAGATATTGCTGGTAATGATGCCGTCTCCGTATTGTGCCTGAAACTTTCCCAGTTAGCTGTTTTCAGGTTTCTTGATTGTTCAGCCGTTGGCATGTATTTGCCAAAATTGAAAATTATATACCTATGATCAGACATTGATGGCCGAAGATCTACATGCCATCCTTTGATGTCCAACTTTTTAAAGGCATGCTGATTCATGATTGTAATGTCAATAACTGAAGAAGCCCGTTGTGTAAGAAAGGTTGGCTCATTACCTTCATTCATGACTGTCAGATTATTTTCATCAAATATGTTCTTTAGAGCCTCTCCTCTTGTGTCGATATGTTTACTTCCCCACACACAGTTATGTGAATTGGAGTCCAAGGCTATGAGAAGTGGTTTTTGCTTAAGATCACAATGCCTTATGAGTCTCAACAAAGTTTCATTTTCAACAGGTAACAATTGATTAAGGTAAGCCACACATATATATGTTAGAGATTCCTCAATCTTGATACATATTGTACAAATATCTCTGTTAGAGAATTCAGGGATAAACCATGCATTCAAATGATTTGCTGTTCGAATGCAGGCCCTTGGGTTTGACCCAGGTTGACTATGGATTGTATATCCTCTCAGAGAAAGGCTTTTTGTCGAGCCGTTAAAATGGCTCTGTTATTAATGTAATCTCAGATGTTCTTAGTTTAAGCTCTGAGTTTGCTGCTTTGCAGTGCTGTGTATTTATATAGGCACAACTGATCATATTATTTTTTGGTCGTTTGTTTTGGGGGTAAAGGATATTGGCTGTATCACTAAAGAACCTATCAATTTTAACTTGTTTTTTGTATTTAGTTGTTGAAGGTTTGTCGGGCTCAGTCAAATAAGTTTTCTCACCTTCAGTGATATTAATTTCTTTTATTTTTGGATCATAAGTTTTATCAGAACTTTAGCCTCATCTGTTTCTCCACCTACAGCACTCATGGTAACCTTAGTGCTATCTTTAGATCCTTCATTGTCATTTGATTTTGGATTCGTGTCTTCCACAGAATCTTCGTCCTCAGTTTGTTCCTCTTGCTCCAAAATCGGCGCGTTTCTAGGATCTTGGAAATGTACCTTTCCTGCAGAAGCAATTATGAGGTTAAAGTCTACGGATTGAAAGCCTTCGTGAGGTTTGACCTCACAACTTCTATTTGCCCTTTAATTCCAAGGATATTGCACTGATGAGAAATTATTTTGCTTAGAATTTCATCCCCAATGTTTCCTGTTACTCCTCGAATGAATCCAGTGAGTTTCTTTTTTTCATTTCTCTCCTCCCTCATTCTCTCCGCCTCTGCCCAGGAGGTAGACAACAGAGGGGTATATTTTTTAATAGTATTTCGTACATAGAGACTCGAAGCCTCTTCATTTACATAGAGTACGGACCTTTTGGTCGTGTATTTACGTCCCTCGTATTTTGGGATAAATTCTCCATTTTGAGACGACACACGACTCACGTAATCCGTGTCAAGAATTCGAATGAGTTTCTGCCACTCAACAAAGGAAATGTGGTCACTGTTCTTCCGAACAATGACTATTTCATTAGCTTCTTTCGCAATACTTGCATAGAGGAACTTCCTTTTTGGTTTTTGAGACCTTGAGGTCTTTTGGATGGAGGAGTTTCATTAGAGTGACCCTCTCTTCGTCGCTTCTGGTCACAAGATCTTCTTTGGTTTGGGCAGGCTTCACCTGCATTGCATCATTTTTAACTTGAGGCTCATTGGTAGCCTCTTTCTGGGGTCTAATTTTCTTGCCCCATTTATTGTAGATAACAGTCTCCCATTTCATGGATGACTTTGTGTCCAGTAGTCCTGGATCCCAGTTAGAATTGCATGAATGATCCTCCATGATAACATGCTTCCTTAAGTAATATTCTTCCCTTCCTGCGCCGAGAATGCAAAATCGACCTGAAGCGACTTTTACGTTTTTACAAAGATTATGATTTTAAGTTATGTTGACTTTTGTTCCTTTACTTTGTCTTTTTGTTTTGTATGTGTTTTCTTGGTTGATGATTAAACGTGTGATGACTTTTTTGTGTAATAATTTTAAACTAAAATGTTTACTTATATATATTATATTTAATTACACAAAATATCAATAAAGTCGATAAAAAAGTAATATTCAACACCTCACTTATGAGAAAGGTTGAGCGATATTTGCAATACTTAAGTTCCGTTGATATTTATTATTAAACAATTCCTCTTGAAGGTGTATAATAACAAGACTATCTTACGATTTCCGATCGTCGAAAAGCGGGAATCCAACCGCTGAAGAGTAGTCCAAATTCAGGAAAGGTGCCCAGGGATTCTCACAACACACACTTTTTAAGTGATTAAAAAGGTCAGAGAACACTTGTAACCTTATGAAAATAATTATTTTCCAGAAAAACACTAAGAATGTGCGTTAAATACATATGTAAGGAAGGAACTTGACAGTTGTGGGAGGGACAGATCAAACAATTTTAGTTAACAATCAAATTTGTTGATAGCGGTCACTTAACGGAACACAAAAAAGTTATCCTTAGATCCCTGGTGATCACTATTTAGCAAATGTATTATTTTTCTTCGGCGTGGACAATTTGGGCGGCCACGAAAGGAGTTTATCGCTAAAACAGGTTTGACATGTTTAACAAGGAATACTAGAAACTTCACGGAAAGGTGACTTTTTTAGCGCGCCGGGAAATAAATACGTAAGCAAGACATCTACTTATTTATTATCTTCGTTAAGGTATATATAACATTTTTTTTCTGTTTTAGTAAATTATATTTTTTTAATTTAAAATGTTTAACATAAAATTTCAACCATTCTGAGTTACTCTTATTTGAAATCAATTTCGGAAAAATAATTGATGTTGAAAATCACCACATTTCACTCAAAAATAAATAACTACTGAAAAGGAAGTACTACCTACTTAGGTAAAAAGTCACCCTTCATTAGTGTTTCTAGATTCCCTAGAGCTTTTTCCAAAAATGTTAAAAATGAAAAAAGATGGGGAGAAAATATATAGGACCATAATGGAGTGACTGGAGTGATATAAGATACATTGATTTAATCTAGTTTATAAAAAAGCGTCTTCACTTTTTTCTGGAATGACATAAGAAACATTGATCGAACTTCTTTAAAAAAACGTCCACACTTTATAAAAAATAGATATTGAACGGACGAACGACAACAAAAAAATATTTTCGTTCGTTCGTTCGTTCACTTATGTTGTTTTTAAAAGAAACCTAAAGGACTCAAAGCAAGCCACAAACACATACAATAACCAATATACACAAACATATACAATAAACAACACAAAAACAGTAAAATGCTCACAAACTTTAGCCTGAAGTCAATAAATATTTTTGTTTGAATGAATTTATGCGTCATTTATCTGGCATCCATCCTCGCGTCAACCAAATCCCCGCAGCCACTCGTAAAATCTAACTCTTAACTCACTTCAAACTTGAGAGCCCTGCCGTATGAAGAGTACATAAGGAATTATTGTTTTTGCGGCTCCAGACACATTTATTATTATTTTTTTTTGTTCCATTATGGCTCTTTCAACATTTTGGGCTGCCGACCCCTGGTTTAACCTAAGAAAGACTATGAATAAATCATTGCCATAAACCTCAAATGTCTGCCTACTTTTATATACATTAACTCTATAGAGGGTATCTTGTCGGTTAAAGGCTCAATGCAGCATGGCTTGAAAAAAGTAAAATGACGATAATAGTAAGTTGTTTGGAATGAAAAAGGGATATTGAGAAATATTGATAAGGCGAGAAATTCGATTGTACTTAGGAATATGGGGAAAATGCTTATATTTTTATTTCAGTATTGTAAAATTGTCATCCTCTTATGCATATTATCTATATAATAATACCCTAGGAACGAACAAAAAAACGCGACAATTTTGTATGTTACAGCCAAACCACTTGATGGATCGAGTTGAAATTTGGCACAGAGATGTTTTTTTTGATCTTGAGATTATATTGGTCAAAAAATAATTGTCTTTATGACCACAATGGGCTAGAAAAGGCCAATTGAAAGTTGGATTTCCAGGTTTTGATAAACAAATTTATTTTTTCATTTTAAATACTTCAAAGACCTACTCTTTCTAAGAATTTTGATAGTTAAATGTTGGTATGTATCTTCAAAAACTACATTTATAAGAGCGAATCAACTTTAAATAAAAAGGGAGAAAGAAAAAATGAATGTCCCTATCTCCTATCTATCTATCCTATCTATCTATCTATCTATCTATCTAGCTATCTATCTATCTATCTATCTATTATCTATCTCTATCTATCTACTATCTATCTGCTATCTATCTATATATTATACCTTACTATCTATCTATCTATCTATCTCAGCTACTATCTATCTATCTATCTATCTATCTATATAATAATACTCTAGGAACGAACAAAAAAACGCGACAATTTGCATGCTACAGCCAAACCACTTGATGGATCGAGTGAAATTTGGCACAGAGATGTTTTTCGATCTGGAGATTATACTGGTCAAAAAATATTTTTTTATGGTCACAATGGGCTAGAAAGGCCAATTGAAAGTTGGATTTCCAGTTTTTGGTAAACAAATGTATTTTTTTTTTTCGATATATTTTAAAAACTACTCTTTTTAAAATTTTGATAGTAAAAGTTGATATGTATCTTTATAACTACATTTATAAGAGCGATCAAAGTTTAAATAAAAAAGGGAGAAAAAATGAATGTCCCTATCTATATAATAATACCCTAAATAGTCATGTCATGTGGATGTAGCAGCTTAAACACTAGATTGATCAATTGCAATTCAGCATGGAGATGTATTTTTATTGGGGGATATTATTGAGCCAAAAAAAAAAATGTATGACATACTTTTGCTCCTCTGTCATACGTCATATACATACAGATATAGCCATTGAAATTTAAATGCCAATTTATCCATTTATTTGAAAAAAACATACCAAGATAAAAATATACATTTTTGAACTCTAAGCAAAAATACAATTGAGATGAGGTAATAAATTAGGGGTCTTTAGTACTCAAGAGTTGAGGTACTCATATCTCACGCTCAAGCAGAATAGTTTTTTAGTGTGAAAAATATTGCCGCCCTAGAGTGAAAAATATGACAGATGACCCATGTTATAAAGTTTGAAGTGTAGTTCATGCGAAGGCACAGGGTCAAAACTTTTGAGAAAGTGGGGAATTTATCTGCCAAGTCCAGGTTTCCCACATGGTCGTTATATGTGGCTTTCTCAAGGAAAGTATATGGCATGTGTTATGGTGGAGTTTGAGGAAATAAAACATGACACCCAACGTAATATATCGGGAAGTGCTTGACTCCACTTAAGGATTTTCTTTCATTTTTTTCTTTGTATTTTATTATAATATTTTCTCATTGTAATAAATAACATTATTATTTTAAAAAGGATATTTCTTTGTTATTTTATTATGCTGTTAAAAAACACAAGCGTCACAGTGTGACGGGTCCTCGTATCTATATAATAATACTCTAGAACGAACAAAAAAAAAAACGCGACAATTTTGCATGCTACCGCCGAACCACTTGATGGATCGAGTTGAAATTTGGCACAGAGATGTGTTTCTATCTGGAGATTAACTGGTCCATTTTTTTTGTCTTTATGGCCACAATGGCTAGAAAAGGCCAATTGAAATTTGGATTTCCAGTTTTTGATAAACAAATGTATTTTGTTTTATACCAAATATTTTAAAGAACTGCTCTTTCAAGAACTTTGATATTTACATGTTTATGTATCTTCAATAACTACATTTATAAGAGCGATCAAGTTTTTTTTATTTTTTTTTTTCCTGACGTATGTCAACAAGGACGTGCGTTTCTTAGAGGAAAAATAATTTTTTTTTAATAATTAATTATTTTTGCAAATTACATTGTGAAAATATTTAAATAAAGTGACTATAGTATCCGCAGACTCTCAGTCTATCTCACGGATGTCAAACCTGGAGGGGGAGGCCCCTCCCCCACCTCTCGGGTCCAATACCCTTGAAAAACCCCATCATACGGACGACACGTCGTCCAAAGACAACCCATCCCCAATAAAAAGAATACGAATGAGCTTCTCGATCACGGTGAGAGCCTAAATAACCCAGAACCCCCAAACAATCGTCCAGAATGCTCCAAAGATCTCGGAGTCTCTGACGTCATCGACGAAGACGAAATCATCACCTCCATTCAAAAAGGTAGGACATTGTGGTCTTTCTTCAAATTAAATATATCGAAGAAAGGTGAAGAAACCCCTCCCTCTGGAGAAGAATTCTCAGATTATGACGTGGCCGAGATTGCCATACATAAGCTTGGATTGCCTTCTTACGACATTTCTCACCTCAGCTCCGAAATGGGTCCTGGCAAGGCCATAATTGGAGTCAAAACGCCAATTGATATTCTCAAAAAATTTGCGAACATTGAGCTTCCTTTTGTCTACGAACAACGGCCGAGTAAGTCGGAGTTTATAATTGACATTCCAGGGCTGAGAAACTCTCTCCTGAAAAATATTGCAAGACCATTCACCCTTAGAGCTCTCAAGTTCCTGGGGAAAGCGTCTGAAAAAGAACTAACTAAAGCTTTGGGTACTTTTGCAGAAGAAGTTTCCTCTCTAGGCTACGACAGATCTGAGATCAATAGAACTAAATTAAACAGCCACCCGGCTTTTAAAGGAATGGCTCAAGAACTAGGTTCATGCAACTTACTCTTAAGAGTAAAAGCTGAAGCTGGAAAACTCCCAACTTTCTTACCAGTGAATGGTCATATAATAAAACTTGAATTCCAAAAAAGTCGTCGACAGTGCTCCAACTGCTTTGAATACTTTCATACAATATCCAAATGCAATAATGAAAAGGTCTCAATTAAGGACTACCAAAGATCCCTCTCTACAAATAATAAACCCTCTCTCTCAGATACCAAAACGACCAATGAAATAGAACCCCCAACCAACTTTGAACCTCTCGCTCCCTCAATCCTAGAATCCAATACTAAATCAGCCACGCTCGTGGATTGTGATTCATCCTCGCCAGAATCCCTAAAAACAGTTGTCAATGACTTCAAAGAAGCGGACATAAACGCTGCGACTAAGCTTCCTGAAACTGAAACAAAAATCCTTAAACTAGTAAAAAATGTCAGTTCACTAAAGAGACCTAGACATTATTCGTCTGAAAATGAACAGCCATTACAACTTCCCGTTGACAGTACAGTGGAATCACCTCACGAACTAACAGTCACTCCACCAGCAAACTCGGTCGCCTCAGATGTCATTGATCCTTTAGGTGCAAATGAAGAAGCATCACTGATGTGCTCATGTCTGCATCTCAAAGTATGAACCCTACAACACAAAAGATCTCCAACAAAAAACACAAAGCCAACAAAAAAAGATAATATGATATCTATTCTATCATACAACGTCAACTCAATAGCTTCTACTCATAGAACAAACAAAACTATCCAATACTTAAAATTGATAGGCTTTCCAGATGTGGCAGTCCTTGTGGACACACGCCTGGTCAATCCCCAAATATTCTCGACATTATACCCTCCTCTCACATTTCTTTCGCGTCGAATGGTCAAACAAACAAAACACATCCTTCTAGAGGGGTAACAATAATTGTTAATAAATCATTAAACCCTTCATTGATAAGCACTGACGAAAGCGGAAACTATGTGATAATTGACATTGATCTTCTAAATACTAAAGCTAGGCTATATGGTATATATGGACCTAATAGGGACGTAGATCGTTTCTACACGAATATTGTCAGCCACGACCCTTCCCACCTAGAAACAATCGTTGTAGGAGATCTGAATATCACACGTGATCCCAAACGAGACTGTAACAATTACCCAGGTTCTAGAAACAAAAAAAATGGTTTGAATCTCGAAAAAGTAATTTCGAAGTACTTACTCGAAGACAGTGGTCTTATATTTCAACCGGAAAATCCTTTAATGACTTTTAAAGGCTCCGCAAAAGACAGCAAGACTTTCGAAAGTAGACTGGACTATATATTAGTGTCTTCTAAAATTGCTACTCGTCTTTCTGATTTTGATAAATTCCCCCCGCTCATATCTGACCATTGCCCAATAGTAGCGAGATTCCATACCGCTAAAAATCAACATGCATCCTATTGGAAGCTAAACATAAGCCATCTTAAATGTCAAGAAACACGTAAAAAAATATTAAGTACAATAACGAGCCTCACTCATAAAATGAACATTGGAATCTACTCGCCTTCCTTCACTCTTGAAAAAATAGAATCTTCGTCCAGGGGGATCTTCCTAAAAGCGGGATCTGATAAAGCTAAAGAACGAAGGGAAAAAATGGAAAAATTAAAATTAATGGCACATTCTTCGGAAGACCCGTCAGATATAAATGACCAAATCAACAAAATGATTGATTATGAAAATAAGGGCACTCTTATTCGACTGAAGTCAGCCTTAGCGGAGGATAATATAATGGGGAAGTCCTCTTTCAAGCATTTGGAGGGATATATAAGCAATATGGGTAAACTAAAAGCACTACGAAACAATGAGGGCATAATATCGAGTGACCTAGAGTTTATAAGAAACGAAGCTTCAACTTTTTTTGGAAGCCTGTATTCCTGTCAGGACTGCCAAAAATTCAGAAGATGTTCTTTCTGTAAATTGTGGAGAGACATGAGGCTTAATTACTCCTCGGAGCTTCAGGATGGATTGTCCCAATTATCTCCTCATAATCCCGACGAAAAAGAACCCATAAATCCGATCACGGAACAAGAAATTATGGACTTTATAAACAATTATAAAAAGAAATATAAATCTCCGGGTCCTTCTGGCCTTCCATTCGAGTTTTATGAATCCTTTGCTCCACAACTTGCACCTGTCTTGCGTCTAGTATTCAAAGAGATTTTCCAATGTGGCACAGTTCCTTCCTTCATGAATGAAGGTTACATAAAATTAATTCATAAAAAGGGGAAAAACCAACATATAATCACAAACTACAGGCCAATCGCATTACTCAATACCTCTTTTAAGATCCTTACAGGTATATTGAACAAGAGGCTCATGCACTATGTCCCTGCGATTATAAACAAATCTCAAAAAGGCTTCATGAAGGGTAAAATGGCTGACGATATCCCACGTAACATACAGGACGCAATTACTGTCTCAAAAAAAGAAGATTTGGATTTCTCAGTAGTGCTGGTTGATTTTCAAAAAGCATTTGACTCAATATCGCATAAATTTATTGTAAGTCAGCTTGATAATAGTAATATCCCAAAGGATTTGACGCATAAAATTGCTTCCACTCTGAGGCAAGCCTCTTGTAAAATCGACATACCTGGTAAAAACCCAAGCTTCAGTATTGAAAAAGGAGTCCGGCAAGGGGACATTCTCGCGCCAACTTTATTCATTCTAGCCATCAATGTACTGTGTGAAGAAATTATTTCAAATAAAAACATCATAGGACTACACACAGAAAAAAATGACCTTAAATGTCAACTTTATGCAGATGACCTGACTTTATTCTTAACAGGGAGCACAACAGTTCAACAAAAATCCATCAACGAGCTCTTTAGGGTTCTTGAAGTTTTTCGAAGCCGTTCCGGGCTCTCCATAAATGTAAATAAAACCGTCGTCGTCTCATCTATAGCATCCTTTCTAAAACCAATGTTCCCAGAATTGAAAGTCCAGAAGTCTCTGGGTATCCACATCGCCCATAAGGAAAACGAAACCGTCCTAGAAAATGAAAAAAACATCATTAATAGCATTGAAAATGCAGTTTCCTTTTATAAAAAACTGAATCTTAATCTTCTGGACAAAATCAACGTATGGAATAAAAAGATTATTCCGCGAGTAGTTCACTTACTCAGATATGTCCCTTACTCGGCTCCTGTCAAATCCTCAGTTGACTACACACGAAGAGGTTTCCTATGGAACTCAAAACGACCATACATATCGGACATCAGACTTCACACTCGAGTTCACGACTGGGGGTTGGGCCTCGTTGATCTCGAATCATTTTGGAAGTCCTTGAACCTTTCTTGGCTGAGGAGACTGAGGACGAGTGAAGAATTCTGGGCTGTTAATATTAAAAGAAAATTTGCAGTTAAAAAAAGGTGTCTGTTCGAGCAACGAATCTTTATGGGCCCCGATGAACTATTTAGAATTGTGAAGAGCATTGATGTGTCATGGGCTAATATGGTATTATCGTGGGAGTCCGCCATGAGTGGAGTATTCGATCTATTAAAGGAGCATGAACCACTGAACTTTAATAAAATCATAGGAAGTACTGAGGAATTTTTCAAGTATGATAATCTCACATCAAGGGGCCAAGTCTCGCAGCTACGGGGAATATATAGCCCACAAACTTTTTTACTGGCATCAAAAATTTTACAAAAAGATTCACATTCCGTCCCCCTATATGGCCCATTTACACCCTTTTATATTGCACTGGAGGCACTCCCCAAAATAAAATTAAAAAGTAGCATAAACGTATACCTGAAAGCACATGACGCCAGGACCCTTGTGAAAAAAAGAATGGTAAGACTCGCTGTAGAGGACCAAGGTCTTCTCGACTGTGGATGGAAGACAGTAATGAAAAATCCATTCACCAATTCTAGTCAAAAATGGGTGAGGTATCGGCTTGCTACGTCAAGCCTTTTCACTAATAAATCGAAGGAAAAAGTTGAGGAGCAGCTCTGCTCTTTTTGTAATGACAACACGGAGACCTCGGAGCATCTTTTCTACGAGTGCAGCGCGGTGGTGCCCATTAGGAAAATAGTGGAACCTTTATTGCTGGAGGAGTTTGGTATTTTCCTGAAGAAGAAAGATTGGCTGCTTGCAGTTCATCCGGAGAGTAAATGCGCTTTCCAAGCAGACGCCGTCCTCACCAAAGTCATCGGTATGATTTACGCCGCGAGAAGCAGGAACCGCCCCATCCCCACGCATATGGCTTCAATCATTTACAGAGAGGTGGAAGCCCTTCTCCAAGTCCGCGTTCCAAAGTGAGCTTTATCTTACTACTTTTTATTTGTTTACATTATTCCCCTCCTCCCCTCCCCTTCTTAATCAAATCAACTTGATCATCTCTTTTAAAGCCTTATCCGATCTTCTTTTCCGGTCTTTTTTAATTTACTTCAAATATTTATTATTGATATTAACACTGTTAGAATTGAATTGATTCCTGTTTTAAGAAATTCCTGTTTTTTTATATTAACTGTCGAATATCTTTTTATAATATTACTGCACTTACCTGTTTTTTTTTAAGAATCTATTAATACCCCCACCATTATTTTATTGTTAACTCCTTTCTAACTCGAATATTACATCATTGTCAATGAATATTTTTAGAAGAGTGTAACGAAATACATATTTAAAAAAAAAAAAATAATAATATTACATTTATAAGAGCTCTCAAAGTTTAAATTAAAAGGGAGAAAGAAAAAATGAACTATCTATATATAAGCTCTGAACGAACACAAAACGCGACAATTTTTCATGTTCAGCCAAACCACTTGATGGATCGAGTTGAAATGGCACCAAGATGTGGGTTTCTATCTGGAGATTATATTGGCCAAGAAAAGTGTCTTTTTGGCCACAATGGGCTAGAAAACCAATTGAAAGTAGGATTTCCAGTTTTTGATTAACAAATGTATTTTTTTACGTGAAATATTATAAAGAGCTACTCTTTTTAAGAATTTTGATATCTTCATGTTGGTATGAATCTTCATGATAATTACATTTATATAAGAGCGATCAAAGTTAAATAAAAAGGGAGAAAGAAAATGACTATCATTTAATAATACCCTAAAAAGTCATGTCATATGGATGTAGCAGCTTAAACGTAGATTGATCAATTGCAAATGTATTTTTATTGGGGGATATTATTGAGCCCAAAAATAGTATGACATATTTTGCTCCTCTGTCATACGTCATATATACATACAGATATAGCCATTGAAATTTAAATGCCAATTTATCCATTTATTTGAAAAATACATACCAAGATACAAATATACATTTTTGAACTCTAAGTATAAATACAATTGTGAAAAATTATTGCCGCCCTAGAGTGAAAAATATGACAGATATATACCCTGTTATAAAGTATGAAGTGTAGTTCATGCCAATTCTCATCATCATAGATAAATGGTCTTTGAATTTTTTATCAAAAAACTCATTATTTTGAGCAAAAACAAAAAACTTTTACTGCCCATTTGTCCTTATTGGGTAATGATAGGTGGCTTAAAGTACATAATATCAACAAAATATAAATTCCTGAGAGGTCATAACTTTTTTTGTGATTTGCATGTGAAATTTCAAGTAATTGGCGAAACGATATAATAATTCAAATTTCTCTTTGGTTTTTTTTTAACAAACATTTTTTTTTTTTTGGTTTTAAAAGTTGTAGGAAACGTTTTTCTGAGACACTCTGTTCAAATAAATTGATCTTTTTTCAAAATTATCATCAGGAGAGCTACTCAAAAGTCCCTTTTACAACCATTCAAAGCCGTTTTTGAGAGGTCTCCCTAGGGAGTTGATACATAAAATAAAAAAACTTAGAATTGAATTTGTAAAATAAAACATCTGCGATTTTTTTGATAACTCACATTTTTTGCAAGGCCTTTAGGGACCTCTTGAAGACCCCCCCTCAAAAATATTTGGTAAACCACTTACCCCGTTTTTGAACAAAGTTTTTGTTTGGAGTGTTTTTTTCTATTGGTATAGTAAAAAGTGCTCAACTCGGTATTCCGAGATAAATCATCAGTTTAATATGTGTTGAAAATAATAATAAAAAGGGAGGAAGAAAAATGTTACATAAAAAAGGAATTAGACGGTTTCATATTAATGAGACAATTGAAAGTAAATTAATGAATGAATATACTCAGTACGAGGAGGATACTCTTCAGTTAGTGTATCCGGATAAGTTCTTCCCAGATAATTCACTTATCTACAAACATCTTTTCTTTTGGATCTTATTCCTATCACAAATGAAACATATTTATACTTGAGAGGATCTGAGAATAAATATCTGATGGAGACCCAAATAACTCAAAGGACTCAGTGCCAAAGAAACAGGAAAGCTGTCCATTCTAAAGGATTAAGGGAGGCACAAGAGCTGGACAAATGAGAAATCGAGTATGTATATGGAGATAAAATATGTCAACAGCACAGAGGAGAGGGAAAGAGAAAGGATGAGAATATGGAGAAGTACTAGATCGAAAAATAATAAAAAAGGGAGAAGAAAAATGTTACATAAAAAGGAATTAGCCGGTCATATTAATGAGACAATTGAAAGTGAATAATGAATGAATCTACTCAGTAAGAGGAGGATACTCTTCTGTTAGTGTATCGGATAAGTTCTTCCCAGATAATTCACTTATCTACAAACATCTTCTTTTGGATCTTATTCCTTATCACAAATGAAACATATTTATACTTGAGAGGATCTGATAATAAATATCTGATAGAGACCCAAAATAACTCAAAGGACTCAGTGCCAAAAAACAGGAATGTTGTCCATTCTAAAGGATTAAGAGCTAGGACAAATGAGAGATCGAGTATATGGATATGGAGATAAATATGTCAACAGCACAGAGGGAGAGGGAAAAGAGAAAGAATGAGAAAATGGAGAAGTACTAGATCGAACGCTGGCTCTACATCAAGAGTTTACTTGGGTCTGATGACAAACTTTGTCTGTACTGTCAAGCCTTTAGATTCCCAAATAAGACCCTTAATTGCTGTCACAATGAGAAGGTCAGCCTTCCACCATTAGCTGTTTATCCATCACCACCTGGAGGACCTTATAACAGGCTGTAGCACTGAATCGTGAAACTTTAGGGACAACATCAGACACTATAACAGTGCCTTCTCATTTGCTTTATTTGGAGCCCAAACAGTACAGGTGAGTGGGTGCCTGCGATGGCTAATAACCCTTGTGTGTCTATATAATATACCCTAGGAACGAACACAAAAATGCAACAATTTTGTATGTTACAGCCAAACCACTTGATGGATCGAGTTGAAATTTGGCACAGAGATGTGTTTCTATCTGGAGATTATATTGGTCAAAAAATAATTGTCTTTATGGCCACAATGGGCTAGAAAAGGCCAATTGAAAGTTGGATTTCCAGGTTTTGATAAACAAATGTATTTTTTATCCCAAATATTTTAAAGAACTACTCTTTCTAAGAATTTTGATAGTTACATGTTGGTATGTATCTTCAAAAACTACATTTATAAGAGCGATCAAAGTTTAAATAAAAAAGGGAGAAAGAAAAAATGAATGCCACTATCATTTAATAATACCCTAAAAAGTCATGTCATGTGGATGTAGCAGCTTAAACACTAGATTGATCAAATTGCAATTCAGCATGGAGATGTATTTTTATTGGGGGATATTATTGAGCCAAAAAAATAATGTATGACATACTTTTGCTCCTCTGTCATACGTCATATATACATACAGATATAGCCATTGAAATTTAAATGCCAATTTATCCATTTATTTGAAAAAATACATACCAAGATACAAATATACATTTTTGAACTCTAAGTAAAAATACAATTGAGATGAGGTAATAAAATAGGGGTCTTTAGTACTCAAGAGTTGAGGTACTCATATCTCACGCTCAAGCAGAATAGTTTTTTAGTGTGAAAAATTATTGCCGCCCTAGAGTGAAAAATATGACAGATATATACCCATGTTATAAAGTATGAAGTGTAGTTCATGCAAATTCTCATCATCATAGATAAATGGTCTTTGAATTTTTTTTCAATAAACTCATTATTTTGAGCAAAAACCCAAAAAACTTTAACTGCCCATTTGTCCTTATTGGGTAATGATAGGTGGCTTAAAAGTACATAATATCAACAAAATATAAATTCCTGAGAGGTCATAACACTTCATTTTTGTGATTTGCATGTGAAAATTTCAAGTAATTGGCGAAAAAACGACATAATTCAAATTTCTCTTTGTTTTTTTAACAAACATTTTTTTTTGGTTTTAAAAGTTGTAGGAAACGTTTTTCTGAGACACTCTGTTCAAATAAAATTGATCTTTTTCAAAATTATCATCAGGAGAGCTACTCAAAGGTCCCTTTTACAACCATTCAAAGCCGTTTTTGAGAGGTCTCCCTAGGGAGTTGATACATAAATAAAAAAAACCTTAGAATTGAATTTGTAAAATAAAACATCTGCGATTTTTTTGGCAACTCACATTTTTTGCAAGGCCTTTAGGGACCTCTTGAAGACCCCCCCTCAAAAATATTTGGTTAACCACTTACCCCGTTTTTTGAACAAAGTTTTTGTTTGGAGTGTTTTTTCTATTGGTATTGTAAAAAGTGCTCAACTCGGTATTCCGAGATAAATTATCAGTTTATTATGTGTTGAAAATAATAATAAAAAGGGAGGAAGAAAAATGTTACATAAAAAGGAATTAGCCGGTTTCATATTAATGAGACAATTGAAAGTGAATTAATGAATGAATCTACTCAGTAAGAGGAGGATACTCTTCAGTTAGTGTATCCGGATAAGTTCTTCCCAGATAATTCACTTATCTACAAACATCTTTTCTTTTGGATCTTATTCCTTATCACAATTGAAACATATTTATACTTGAGAGGATCTGAGAATAAATATCTGATGGAGACCCAAATAACTCAAAGGACTCAGTGCCAAAGAAACAGGAAAGCTGTCCATTCTAAAGGATTAAGGGAGGCACAAAGAGCTAGGACAAATGAGAAATCGAGTATGTATATGGAGATAAAATATGTCAACAGCACAGAGGGAGAGGGAAAGAGAAAGGATGAGAATATGGAGAAGTACTAGATCGAACGCTGGCTCTACATCAAGAGTTTACTTGGGTCCGATGACTAAACTTTGTCTGTACTGTCAAGCCTTTAGATTCCCAAATAAGACCCTTAATTGCTGTCACAATGAGAAGGTCAGCCTTTCACCATTAGCTGTTTATCCATCACCACTGGAGGACCTTATAACAGGCTGTAGCACTGAATCATGTAACTTTAGGGACAACATCAGACACTATAACAGTGCCTTCTCATTTGCTTTATTTGGAGCCCAAACAGTACAGGTGAGTGGGTGCCTGCGATGGCTAATTAAGTAAACTATATGTATAGTAATGCTACGTAGGGAATCTGTCTCTCCGCCAGGACCTTTGCAATGGAACTAGACTGAAGGTCACTCACATGCATAACAACTGCATCCAAACCTCAATTATGACAGGTGCTAACCAAGGTAACGAAGTCCTGATTCTTCGCATCAATCTAGCACCCAGTGACACTAACCTGCCATTTATCCTGGAACGACACAGTTTCCTCTGAGACTGGCTTACTCCATAACAATAAACAAGGCACAGGGTCAGACCTTTGAGAAAGTGGTAATTTATCTGCAAAGTCCAGTCTTCTCACATGGCCAGTTATATGTGGCTTTCTCAAGGAAAGTGTATGACAGAAAGTGTATTATCAGAAAGTGAAGGTGGAGGTTGGAGGAAATAATACAGTGACACCCAACGTAATACATTGGGAAGTGCTTGACGCCACTTAAGGGATTTCTTTCATTTTTTCTTCTTTGTATTTTATTAGAATATTTTCTCATTGGAATAAAATAACATTATTATTTAAAAAATAACAATTTCTATTATGCTGTTAAAAAGGTAAAGCGTCACTATGTGACGGGTCCTCGCTAGTATTTTAATAATGTCTCTACGCCGAAATGGACGCTTTTTTTAATATAGTTATTTTTAAAATGCTTATTTGCAGCTTCTGTCGTTCATTCACCAAATTCCTGGAATTCATTCCCTTGCATATTATTATCATTAAGCTTACATAATGCAGGGAATAACCTGGAATAGGAATTCCCTCCTTTTTATGTCAAAGTTTTACTCCTTCATACAAACGCATAGGGAAAAGGAGGAAGTTCCTATTTGTAAGTCATTCTTGATTCCTTTTCTTTTTTTTTACAAAGGTAGTTAAAGTTATGACATAAAAAGGAGGGACTTCATACTCCAGATTGTTATGGTATTCCCTGCATAATGATAATGAACACTGGGACTTTTTTCTAGAATGTGATTGGTTGACAGACAAGGGACATGAATCATACATATAATAACAATAACATTAAGACACTACACATTATTTTTATTGTTAAAAAATAATAATCAATTCAAACTATGAATTTCATCCTTGAAAAACATCCTCAAGATTCTTCTTTCCTCATTTATGGCATTACACAATCCCTTGAATGAACTCTTCAATATCACTTATTGCCAGAGCTGCGACTACCGAATGTAAATTGGTGTTCGGTACTACTGACGGTAGATTTAAATAACCAACCGAAAATATTCGATAGAAACTACTATTTGAAAATATGACTTTTGTGATATTCATATAGAGACAAAAAGATATAGAGCCTATTCCCTTCAATAGCAGAGAAACATCGTTCAACTGTTGCTTTGCCCAAGCGCTCCTTGTGTGAAGAACTTGAACTCTGCAAAATAAATAAACACGTACATCTTATAGTATTATAGAGCAGATACATAAATATACATTCAATATAAGCTTATGCTATGCATTGAATACTAAAAAAAGTGCATTTAAAATCGGACTATAAGAGACAGTAATGAAAAAAATGCTATAGCCTTCCTTTCCTACAAAATCCAAGTACATATATAATTTATATAAGATTAGTATGTATTAAATTTCAAATCATATCTTTAAATAATAACAAATGTTGTATTTAATTGTCCTTTGTTATTAATTGTCCGATATTAAATGCATATGAAGAAGTCACAGAGCAGATACATAACTAAATTTCTCTCTTTTTCTTATCTACCGTACCGAATATCGATCAATATTGTAGATATATAATAAAATCTACCGAATACCGATATCGATCGGTAGAAGGTATATACCGAATACCGAACCGGCGGTAGATTTTTCTACCGAATCCCAGCTTTGCTTATTGCTATTAATAAAGTAAAGCAACTCAGAACAAGGATAAAATTACGTCTTGGTTTAATAGTCACGGAAGACAAGAGGACCCTTACTGGTGTCTAGGGATTACTTCATACCGAAATGAAATATAAGAATAAAACAGCTGTCGATTAGAAAACATAGAGACATCTCTTTTGTATCTCTCTGGCATCTCTTTGATTATAGTATAAAATTAATAACAACCAATCCCTTTTTCTATCATTAATAAGCTGTTATTATTATTTTTGCATAATCAATCATAAAACTTGAGTTCTTCTATTCCTGAGGAGTAACTTTGATATAAAGAATAGACGAACTTAAGCTGTTTATTATAACGCAATTATAAAAACAACAACCACTTTGGTTTATTTCTTTAAAAACGTATTAATAATTTAAAAAAAGGGTCAGGTTTGCCCCTCTCGTCCACGAGTCCTGTGGATAAGCAGGCTTGTTGATCGGAGTTTTTCTGATCGGCGATCAATAGCGATATAGCGATATTTGATCGCTGATCGGAGTATCGCAAAAGGTCCTGATCTTTATATCTTTGATCGTAAGAAAATCACTAAAAATAGCGATCCGATCAATTGTATAAAATAACTAAAAAAGAAAAAATGTTTGTAATAAGGATTTTTGAGACAACCCCTACATTGCTTAAACATTAACTAGCTGTCACATTGACCAAAATCCATTCCAACAACTAATATTTGTTTAGAAAACACAAAATACAGACTAATACTAATGGAAAAAGCAGTTTGTGCTATCCTGATATATTTTTGTCTAAAATATACAGACAGGCGACTATGTAGAAGTCATTGTTGGAACTCAGAGGCCATGGGAAACATTTATTCTGGCATGTCCTGTCTTAAATAGGCAGACATATGTCAATTGTGGTGCCAGAGTGTGGAGCTCATAGGCTATGAGAAACAATCATACTGATTTTTTGTCCTAAAATATACAGACAGAAGAGCCTATGAGAAGTCGTTATTTTGGAGCTCATAGGCTATGGAAACAATAATTCATTGCCATATAAAGATGAATACTTAAAAGGTTTGACTTTTTATACATTTAAATTTTTACTTACAATTAGTAATACATAGGTAATTTTTTTTGTTGATCGCAATTAAATTGATCGATCGCTGATCGGAAAAATCCCTGATCGTTATATCGCAAAGGAATTTATTATCGCTATTTTTGATCGGATCGCTATTTTTTTCCTGATCGCTCACAGCCTGGGATTAAGTAGTAATTTCCCAGACACACATGAGGGAACTCCATATCAAAGTTCCTCTTCCAAAATAGAAGAACTTAAGCTGTTTAATATAATGCAATAATATTAACACCAACAGCTTATTAATAATAGAAAAAAGGGAGAGGTTGTGATTAATTTGATACCATAATCCAAGGTGGTAAAAAGTAAGGTCGAGCCATTTTAACCAATGAAAATAAAAAAATCACCACCATGCAACCTATCTCATGAGCATGACGTCACATATGCCAAAAGAGGGTCTTTTTATAAGTGAAATATGTTAAATATAATCGAATTTAGCCTTTAATTAGATCATAAAGAATTAATTATCACAATTCTATTAGAAATGGGAAAATAATTTTGTGGGTACTCATAAATTTGGATGATTTAAATTTGCTGAAGCTATCCAAAATATTTCATGAAAAAGCAAACTCTTCAATCATTATATGAGAAAACACATAAAAAACAACGAAATAAATTATAAAAAATACTGTTTATAATCATATATTACACAAATATTATTACAAACACTTATTTAGAAAAAAAGTTTATAATTTATAAACTATTAAAAACAAAATACTGTTTATAATCATATATTAAATAAATATTAATACAAAGACATATTTTAAAAAATATATATAATTCATAAATTATAACAAAACAAAATACTGCTTATAATCATATATTACATAAATATTATTAGAAAGACATATTTAGAAAAAAGTATATAATTTATTGGAGCATTTAATTATCCACTGTTTTATTTTTCGCCACTCCCTTACACTTTTTCTATGACTAGCTTTTTGCTCTTGAAGACGATTTTTTTCATATTTTATTTGAAGAAATACACAAATTTTAGCAAATTTATTAATAGCTTCCAATGTAACCGACGGTACATTTGACATTGATTTTAAACCTCTTCAAACCTTTCATTTACTATAATTTTTTATTTTTTTTTAATTGTTGACATTTCCTCATAGCCTCAAAAAAATATTTTTTTGCTTTTTTTATTAATTGAAGCCATTTTTTGTAAGAATAAGATGCACTAATGATAATTTGAGTTGGATTTAATACTTATTATATGTAGTAAAAGTGATTTGTTTATGTTTTCTGGCAGACGTGACGTCACACGAAAAATATTTCGGTACCTAAGTTTATACATCATGAAACGGCGGGTGTTGCCATAATCAAAGAGATGACAGAGAGATGCAAGAAAGATGTCTCTATGTTCTCTAATTGACAGCATTTTTTTTCTTTCTATGTCATGTAGGTCAAAGTAGTAATCCCTTGCCTTTATATACATATATTATCAAACTAAAAGATGTGAGAAAAAGCAAGTGCCAATAGTCATTCTTCGGCGTCATTCATATGAGTTTGCTTTTTTCGTCGTTCTTACAGATGATGTTCAATTAATACTCTTGAGTCCTAATTATGTGTAGAATTTTCTACTTAGGCATCCTTATTAGTTTCTTCATATACCATGGTTCATACATTGATTAAACAAAGGATGCTTAATGAGGAAGTTGCTTCATTCGTGTAAAGGGACATAGCTGAGGAGAGGGGAAGCACGGATATTATTTAAGCAATTATGTCATGTGACATTTATCATTATTATATATAACAAAGTGTCTCTGTAATCTATTTCAATAAGATGGGTAAGTGGTGAAGATATTATTATTATGCTATGCCATCAAAGATATTATTATTGTTGCCTCGCCACGTAGGGAATCAATAAGGACCTTTTTCATACTTGTATTCGAAATGTATATAAAATGAATAAATATGCTTTTCTTCATAGTGTTTTGACGTCAATATTTATAAAAATAACTCTGTAAAAAGGCATTATATGTACTAGCGAGGACCCGTCACACAGTGACGCTTGTGTTTTTTAACAGCGTAATAAAAACATAGAAAATATCCTTTTTAAAATAATGTTATTTTATTCCAATGAGAAATATTATAATAAAATACAAAGAAAAAAAATGAAAGAAATCCCTTAAGTGGAGTCAAGCACTTCCCGAAATATTACGTTGGGTGTCACTGCTTTTATTTCCTCCCACCTCCACCTTCACACCTGCCATACACTTTGCCCTTGAGAAAGTCACATATAACTGGCCATGTGAGAAACCTGGACTTGGCAGATAAATTCCCACTTTCTCAAAAGTTTTAACACTGTGCCTTGTTTATTGTTATGGAGTAAGCCATCTCAGAGGAAACTGTGTCGTTCCAGGATAAATGGCAGTTAGTGTCACTGGGTGCTAGATTGAGGCGAAGAATCAGGACTTCGTTACCTTGGTTAGCACCTATCATAATTGATGTTTGGATGCAGTTTGTTTGCATGTGAGTGACCTTCAGTATAGTTCCATTGCAAAGGTCCTGGCGGAGAGACAGATTCCTAAGTAGCATCACGACTGCATTCACTTTCAAATTCAGACGGTGTGGTGGCATCCCAGAAGGTGTTAGCGAGTTGAGAAACTCTACAGGATAGTTCTGCCTTGATTAAGGGGATTAAGTGGCTATACTATGTTTACTTAATTAGCCATAGCAGGCACCCCACTCACCTGTACTGTTTGGGCTCCAAATAAAGCAAATGAGAAGGCACTGTTATATTGTCTGATGTTGTCCCTAAAGTTACATGATTCCGTGCTACAGCCTGTTATAAGGTCCTCCAGTGGTGATGGATAAACAGCTAATGGTGGAAGGCTGTAGCACGGAATCATGTAACTTTAGGGACAACATCAGACAATATAACAGTGCCTTCTCATTTGCTTTATTGGAGCCCAAACAGTACAGTGAGTGGGTGCCTGCTATGGCTAATTGAGTAGCTCTCCTGATGATAATTTTGAAAAAGATCAATTTTATTTGAACAGAGTGTCTTAGAAAAACGTTTCCTACAACTTTTTAAAGACAAAAAAAAAAAGTTCGTTTTTCAAAAAACCAAAAGGGGTTGTCCAGGAAAATTTGAATTATATCGTTTTTCGCCAATTATGTACGTGAAATTTTCACTTGCAAATCACCAAAAATAAAGTGTTATGACCTCTCAAGAATTTTTATTTTGTTGATATTATTTACTTTTAAGCCACATATCATTACCCATAAGGACAAATGGGCAGTTAAAGGTTTTTGGGTTTTTGCTCATTATAATGAGTTTTTTTGAAAAAAAATCAAAGACCATTTATCTGCAATGATGATAAT
Organism: Caligus rogercresseyi; assembly: GCA_013387185.1. Taxonomy (NCBI): domain Eukaryota; kingdom Metazoa; phylum Arthropoda; class Copepoda; order Siphonostomatoida; family Caligidae; genus Caligus; species Caligus rogercresseyi. Next base: position 16,603,266 of record CP045890.1, read on the forward strand.
TTGCATAAACTACACTTCATACTTTATAACATGGGTATATATCTGTCATATTTTTCACTCTAGGACTTTTGAGAAAGTGGGGATTTATCTGCCAAGTCCAGGTTTCCCACATGGTCAGTTATATGTGGCTTTCTCAAGGACAAAGTATATGGCATGTGTGATGGTGGAGGTTGGAGGAAATAAAACAGTGACACCCAATAATATTTCGGGAAGTGCTTGACTCCACTTAAGGATTTCTTTCATTTTTTTCTTTGTATTTTATTATAATATTTTCTCATTGGAATAAATAACATTATTATTTTAAAAAGGATATTTTCTTTTGTTATTTATTATGCTGTTAAAAAACACAAAGCGTCATTGTGTGACGGGTCCTCGCTAGTTCGCTAGATGCCACTATCTATATAATAATACCCTAGGAACGAACACAAAAACGCAACAATTTTGTATGTTACAGCCAAACCACTTGATGGATCGAGTTAAAATTTGCACAGAGATGTGTTTTCTATCTGGAGATTATACTGGTTAATTTTTTGTCTTTATGACCACAATGGGCTAGAAAAGGCCAATTGACAGTTGGATTTCCAGTTTTTGATAAACAAATGTATTCTTTTATCCAAAATATTTTAAAGAACTAATCTTTCTAAGAATTTTGATAGTTACATGTTGGTATGTATTCTTAAAATGGAGTTTTTGAAGATACATACCAACATGTAACTATCTCTTTCTTTTTTCTGTCATGTTTTTGATCAATCTGTTTTGTTATGGAAGTTAGTCAGCTGTTTTGTTATGACTCATCAGTAGGTCGTCCATTTGTATTAACTGATGTATGTATATTTTTCCGTTATGTCTTTGTTATTGTCATTTGTGACGTCAATACAAATTTGTTACTAAATACAAATACCTACTAATTTATTATATGAAATAGTTTGTTTTGGAAGTTAGTCAGCTGTTTGTTATGACTCATCAGTAGGTCGTCCATTTGTATAACTGATGTATGTATATTGGAACGAACAAAAAAACGCAACAATTTTGCATGCTACAGCCAAAACCACTTGATGGATCGAGTTGAAATTTGACACAGAGATGTTTTTCGATCTGGAGATTATACTGGTCAAAAAAGAATTTTCTTTATGGCCACAATGGGCTAGAAAAGGCCAATTGAAGTTGGATTTCCAGGTTTTGATAAACAAATGTATTTTTTTATTACTAATATTTCAAAGAGCTATTCTTTCTAAGAATTTTGATATTTACATGTTGGTAAGTATCTTTAATAACTACATTTTAAGCAAGGTTTAAAAGTAAGGTAGAGCCATTTAACCAATGAAAGATAAAAAAACTACACCGCCACGCAACCTACCTCATGAGCATGACGTCACATATGGCCAAAGAGGGTATATTGTATAAGTAAAATATGTAAATATAATCGAATTTAGCCCTTAATTAGATAATAGAGGAATTAATTATCACAATTCTATTAGAAAATGGAAAATATTAAATTTTGTGAGTAATCCTAAATTTTGATGATTTAAAAGTTGCTGAAATTTATCCAAAATATTTCATAAAAAAGCAAACTCTTAATCATTATATGTTAAAGCACATAAAAAACAACGAAATAAATTATAACAAAATACTATTTATAATCATATATTATTACAAAGACATATTTAGAAAAAAGTATATATTTATGAATTAATACAAAACAAATATGGTTATTAATCATTTTTATATAAATATTATTATAATACATATTAAGAAAAAATATATAATTTATAAATTATTACTAAACAAATACTGTTTATAATCATATATTATATAAATATTATTGGAATACATATTTAGGGAAAAAGTAAATAATTTATTGGAGCATTTAATTAATCCACTGTTTCATTTTTCTCTTCTCTCTTAAACTTTTTCTATGTCTAGCTTTTTGCTCTTGAAGGCGTTTTTTTTCAAATTTTTATTTGGAGAATACACAATTTGAGCAAATTTATTAAGAGCTTCCAATGGAACTGACGGCACCTTAGACATTGATTTAGAAACTCTTTTTACAAGGTTGTCGGTCCTATCAATCCTTCCATTTACTATAATACTGAATGTCGAATCTCCTCTTTGCATGCGATGGTCCAAGCTTTTCTCTTTTTGATGTTGGTTGGAAACGAGTGGTACAATACATTGTGAGAATTGGGATCCAATGAAGGACAAACAGCAACTGCAACTGTTTTTTTTTTATTAATTGAAGCCATTTTTTGTAAGAGTACGATGCACTAATGTAATTTGAGTAGAGATGTTATATATAGTAAAAGTTTATTTGTTTATGTTTTTTGCCAGACGTGACGTCACACGAAAATATTTCGGAACCTAAGTTTATACATTATGAAATGGCGGGGGGTTGTTTTTTGTAAGAGCGATCAAGTTTAAATAAAAAAGGGAAAAGAAAAATGACTATCATTTAATAATACCCTAAAAAGTCATGGCATGTGGATGTAGCAGCTTAAACACTAGGATTGATCAAATGGCAATTCAGCATGGAGATGTATTTTTATGGGGGATATTATTGAGCCAAAAAATATGTATGACATACTTTTTGCTCCTCTGTCATACGTCATATATACATACAGATATAGCCATTGAAATTTAAATGCCAATTTATCCATTTATTTGAAAAATACATACCAAGATACAATATACATTTTGAACTCTAAGCAAAATACAATGAGATGAGGTAATAAATAGGAGTCTTTAGTACTCAAGAGTTGAGGTACTCAGATATCCCGCTCAAGCAGTATAGTTTTTTAGTGTGAAAAATTATTGCCGCCTTAGAGTGAAAAATATGACAGATAAATACCCATGTTATAAAGTATGAAGTGTAGTTCATGCAAATTCTCATCATCACAGATAAATGGTCTTTGAATTTGTTTTTTCAAAAAATCATTATTTTGAGCAAAAACCCAAAAACTTTAACTGCCCATTTGTCCTTATTGGGTAATGATAGGTGTCTTAAAAGTACTAATATCAACAAATATAAATTCCTGAGAGGTCATAACACTTTTTTTGTGATTTGCATGTGAAAATTTCAAGTAATTGGCGAAAAAACGACATAATTCAAATTTCTCTGTGTTTTTTTTTAACAAACATTTTTTTTGGTTTTAAAAGTTGTAGGAAACGTTTTTCTGAGACACTCTGTTCAAATAAAATTTCTTTTTGCAAAATTATCATCAGGAGAGCTACTCAAAGATCCCTTTTACAACCATTCAAAGCCGTTTTTGAGGGGTCTCCCTAGGGAGTTGATACATAAATAAATAACCTTAGAATTGAATTTGTAAAATAAAACATCTGCGATTTTTTGGCAACTCACATTTTTTGTAAGGCCTTTAGGGACCTCTTGACCCCAATGCCCCCTCAAAAATATTTGGTTAATCACTTACCCCGTTTTTTTGAACAAAGTTTTTGTTTGGAGTGTTTTTTTCTATTGGTATAGTAAAAAGTGCTCAACTCGGTATTCCGAGAAAATTTATCAGTTTATTATGTGTTGAAAATAATAATAAAAAGGGGAGGAGAAAATGTACATAAAAAAGGAATTAGCCGGTTTCATATTAATGAGACATTGAAAGTGAATTAATGAATGAATCTACTCAGTAAGAGGAGGATACTCTTCAGTTAGTGTATCCGGATAAGTTCTTCCCAGATAATTCCACTTATCTACAAACATCTTTCTTTTGGATCTTATTCCTTATCACAATTGAAAAATATTTATACTTGAGAGGATCTGAGAATAAATATCTGATGGAGACCCAATAACTCAAAGGACTCAGTGCCAGCAAGAAACAGGAAAGCTGTCCATTCTAAAGGATTAAGGGAGGCACAAAGAGCTGGGACAAATGAGAAATCGAGTATGTATATGGAGATAAAATATGTCAACAGCACAGAGGGAGAGGGAAAGAGAAAGGATGAGAATATGGAGAAGTACTAGATCGAACGCTGGCTCTACATCAAGAGTTTACTTGGGTCCGATGACTAAACTTGTGTTTCTCTGTCAAGCCTTTACATTCCCAAATAAGACCCTTAATTACTGTCACAATGAGAAGGTCAGCCTTCCACCATTAGCTGTTTATCCATCACCACTGGAGGACCTTATAACAGGCTGTAGCACTGAATCATGTAACTTTAGGGACAACATCAGACACTATAACAGTGCCTTCTCATTTGCTTTATTTGGAGCCCAAACAGTACAGGCGAGTGGGTGCCTGCGATGGCTAATTAAGTTAAAATTATATGTATAGCCACTTAATCCCTTAATCAAGGCAGAACTATCCTGTAGTTTCTCAACTCGCTAACACCTTCTGGGATGCCACCACACCGTCTGAATTTGAAAGTGAATGCAGTCGTGATGCTACTTAGGAATCTGTCTCTCCGCCAGGACCTTTGCAATGGAACTAGACTGAAGGTCACTCACATGCATAACAACTGCATCCAAACCTCAATTATGATAGGTGCTAACCAAGGTAACGAAGTCCTGATTCTTCGCATCAATCTAGCACCCAGTGACACTAACCTGCCATTTATCCTGGAACGACACAGTTTCCTCTGAGACTGGCTTACTCCATAACAAAAACAAGGCACAGGGTCATGCATGTCAAGTCATGTCTTTCAGTCATGTCCTGGCACCTGAAAATGATAGATCCTTAATGTCCTGATATGAATATAATTTGCCTCAAATTATGAAACTTCTGAAGCTTCCTGAAAGCTGGAAAAAAAAATATTGGGTTCTCTAAAAAAAATTTATGATGGAACAAAGTTCACAGCGCAACTACAAATTTCTGCAGACTTGATCAGATTTTACGAACCATGTAAGGATTTTGGCAGGATCTACAACGACACCATCCACGCTTTTGTGGACTGTCCCATGCTATCGGTATTAAAGAAATTCGTTACCTTGAATGTGAGAGGAATGGAGAAGTTTAAATACATAGCTCTATGGATGCTATAAAATAACCAGTGACGCAAAAGTAATGAAATAAACATTATGGTTTTTCCCTAGAGAATCAACATTGCCTGATATCACTGATATTTATTGTAAGATTTTTTTAATTCTATTTCTTAGTATTCTATTACACAAGCATATAATATTCTTTGTTTGCCTCACATAGCTGCCATTTTAACTTTATTATGACGTCTTCATGTTGTTTGAATTAATTTCTCAGTTGAGTTTACAGTTATTGTATGATCTTTCCCTTCAATACTATAATTATAAAATAATAATAAAGTGGTTGGTAGTAAAAAGTCTATTATCACTTCATTTGTGGCTGTTAAGGTGCAAGCATCAACTCAGAGATTTGAGTATCATACTTAACCCATTAGAGCCGAACGTAGATTTTTCTACGTGGCAGTAAAACAGCTCTCCAGCACATCTAAATGGATAAATTACACTGGGCCACAGCCAAATTTAGGTCGGACTAATTTTCACTCATTCTTATAGAGTTTATCCACTGACTCCGAATATGGTATTCATTTTTCAAAGTTAGTGATAAATTCAGAGAAAATGGATTTCAAATTTTCAGAACTTTTTCGATTCAGAGCCATTATTGACATACAAGGGCTGAAGTATAGAAAAAATAAATAGCAATGATTTGATAGAGCTTCAATCAAAGTGCTCATTACAATTTTCACTTCGTCTCTGGCACATTTAAACTTTAAAATATATGTAATTTTGTACGAAAAATTAAGGGTTTTACTTAGAGACTCACTGTTCCTCACTAAAAGGTTTATATGATTAAAATTTCAATGAATATGAAAAAAAAATCCAAGCTTTAATTTGATATGCTCTGGTTCCAAAGACATGACTTTTTAGGGTATTATTAAATGATAGTCATTTTTCTTTCTCCCTTTTTTATTTAAACTTTGATCGCTCTTATAAATGTAATTATTGAAGATACATACCAACATGACGATATCAAAATTCTTAAAAAGAGTAGCTCTTAAAAATATTTCACGTAAAAAAATACATTTGTTAATCAAAAACTGGAAATCCTACTTTCAATGGCCTTTTCTAGCCCATTGTGGCCAAAAAGACAATTTTCTTTTGGCAATATAATCTCCGAAGAAAACATCTCGGTGCCAAATTTCAACTCTATCCATCAAGTGGTTTGGCTAACATACAAAATGTCGCGTTTTTGTGTTCGTTCCTAGAGTATTATTATATAGATTGTTAATTATAAATATGTGTATATAATTAGTTTATTGTATTGTTCAGCGTCCCCTTAGTATTATTATATTCTTGTTGATCCCATGTCTTATATTTAAAGTATTGTTTAATTTTACACGTGTTTTGTTCTTCCCTTTTTGATTATTATTTATTTGTTATATATGTTAGAGTTAGAGATGAATAAAGTGAGGGATATTTTGGGCGTGTGCAAGGAAGAATGTCTGAAGGGTGTCCAATTGAGTTCAAGCTCCATTGTTATCACTATTCTCTCTCTCTCTAGGACTATTTAATTTCATTTATGAAGCAGGCCAAGTCGCCAGAACAGAAGGTATTATTTTATATTTGAATCTCTGTTTTTGCTTCTGTTCTATGTATATCCACAGTAAAATTTGTGTCCGAAGATCATAGAGTTAATTACTATTCCGTTAGATAAATAATGCCTAAATAACGCCCAACTCGTGGATGAAGCCAATGGTGGCTCCGACGTTTGGAGTTATAATGATGGCACTAAGAAAAGACCTGTCGGCTCTGCAGATTTAGTGTAATCCTTGTCAAGCTAATATCCTTTGGAGCGACACATGGATAGAAGAATCACAGGATCAACTTTAGGAGATTCCGAGCTAATTTAATTAGTTTGGATAGTTCGTCCTCCTTCATAGATGATGGTGACCAACTTTTATCATTGTTAATATCCCTCTGTCAGTCGTGAATCTCCAAATTTCATTGCCTTCATGGAAAAATATTGTGGACAAAAGGCCTCCATCCCGCCCTACTATTAATAACCATTTGAAATCCCAGAGCTCCAACATCCTGTCCAAGGAAAAGTGTTTACATCTCATTGGATGAGACAAGAGACATCAAGGACAGACCTGGACGGCTTGTGTTGATGGGATCATTGGAGGTGATAATCCAACCAACCCTACTTGATAGACTTATTAAATGTTGGATCCTTGAACATTTAAAAGTCTTCAATTTGGTTCGGGAAGAATGTTGACCACTTTCTTGGGCCGGATTACCAGGCGAGTCAGTTAAAGCTTTTATTTGGATGGGGCATCGTATTGCGTCAAGGCGGCGGGCGAACTGAAGAAATCCTCCCTAAAGTAATCCATGTGACATGTTTGGCTCATGGATTCCAAAGACTGGCCGAGTTTTCTCGCAATGAGAACCCTGAAGCTAATCTCTTCGTTGGAGAAATGAAGAAGTATTTTGTTTTCGCCTCTAGAAAACGAAAAATTCACTGATTCTCTCCAAGTTCCCATGCCACCTCGCTTGTAATTACGCGATAGGGAACTGGGATAAAAGCAGTGATTATTAGGGATTCACTTCTCTGCCATAAAAAAATTCATCAACGAGATGGATGATGAATGCCATCCTTAATAATAACACTTAAAGATTGGTGAATAAGGAGTCCTTGTGGAGGAAATAAATTCCATCCATGAGGTATGGATGGGATACCAACCCTCATCAAGGCGCTGGAAGAGAGGCTTCCCCTCATGATTAGCTCAACACTAGTCGAGAGATGCAATATTGGACATAAAAACCCCCTGCCTACAAGGAAAAAATTACAGAAATTTTGTCTAAAAACGTCGGATATTTTATTTAAGAGAAACTGTAGGTGTAAATATCCAAAATCTATTGTATATAAAAATGCCCCAATTGTAAATTGTGACGCAGAACGAGTTGTTTAGTGTCTATAAAGATTTATTGTCATGTAAAGAACGCGTCTTACCGAAAAAATATTAAACATATTATGATTCAGCGATGGAATTCAGTTAGTCTATGATCTGTAAATATATGTAAATTAATCCGTAACTAATTTGCTTTTATTTCACAGAAATGAATATATTCATGCATACGTAAGGAGGAACACACCAAAACATAGAGGAGTTTTTGAGGGAACGGTGGAAGTCTCTTTTGGGTGTTTCTCAAGGAGGTATAAATAAGGTGAGGCAATGATAATCGACCTAGGCAATTGGAGAGGGACAGCTGGTTATTTGTTGTGATGTCACAGCTGCTACGCTTGAGTTCTAGTCAGTTTGAGTGTAAAGCGAAAATGCCGATATCGAGGAAATTTGCCGTATGTTGGAGGAGTTTAAGTAGAGCGTTACATATCATCAAAATATGTTAATATATGGTTTGTCCAGAGATGAAAACGTTTAGAAGGATTGTAATTCAGGCAATAATAGATGCCAAAAGAATCTACTTAATGTTAAAATCTATGGCGTAAAAAAAATATTGTATTGAAAACAGGATGCAAAATATGAGTTTTGATCCTCAACCGGAATCCAACCATTTATTGTTCTCATTAAAACAGATTTTCAAAATGTTGTATAAGTATGAGACTTCCATTTAGGAAAGGAAAGAAGGAATTCAAGGAACAAGGATGCGAAGCCATTCTTACTCGCTCATTCAATTTAAGCATCAATAATTGGTATATGGTCAGTAATATTTTCAAAGACCAAAACTATAGTTACTGTAAAATCAATTAGCATAAGCTATTTATGTAAAAATGTATAGTTTCACAGCTTTAGAAACATTGTATATATTCATATCATTATTTATTTTTGTGAAATTAAATTATTTTCTGCCTCTCTTCCAATTTATTATTATTGTGACGAACTTGCTTACCAACACATCATACGCACCCTGATCGAATATTTTAGGGAGTAAGACTTCTATTTTGTCAGATTGGCCTGATAGTTTTATATAAGTATAACTTACACATA
>CP045890.1:16612293-16689266 GCA_013387185.1 Caligus rogercresseyi
AAACTTAATGTGTTAAGAATTAAGACGTCTTGAGATCTTTGCCAGCCTTGTTGCCGCTCGCCTTGCTTCTAGAAGGTTGATTGCCCTCCTCAGCTCAGGAGACCAATTCCATGTTTTTGCCATGTTGACTGCAGAATGCAGCCCATAGAATTAGGTCTCCTGAGATCGCTTGTTTCCACTTCTTGTCTGAGGTGTAAAGGACATCACTGAGAGGGAGTTGAAAGGTTGACCGCCTTCCAAGCAGCCATCCCTGACTGCCGAACAACAATCTCGTTTATATGGTTAGGATTCCCGATCTGTCGAGGAGGTATCTGTGCCACGACTGCAAAAATGAAATTAGGTTTCTTTTTATTATTATTAAAGATATTTATATTTTTAAATGCATTTTGTTGGATTCATGGGTGCGCTAATTTGGCGTCGTTCCTCTTCCACTTGCATGGGTTCGATTATCTCATATGTGGGGATCTTTTGATGAGATGATCTGCTCTCTGATAATCTTCCTTATAGATGTTGCTGCATACTGCCCTTATATTTTTCCATTGACTGAGATGGGCGAGGAATCATCCATGTCCTATAGGGACTTGAAAAGTAGCTTTCAGCACTCAGTTTAACAGATCTTATTTTTGCCTCTTTCACCATCAGATGTGATCTATTTAATGCACAAATCAAATAAACAATCTGTAAAACTGCTATAAGACTTGTATACGATATAAATTCATTTTGAAGGAAGGAAAAAGCTGTTTCAATCTAAAATATATAAAATGCAGTAATTTCACAATTAATTTGTCTTAATTATTATCTAAGGACATGACTTTTTAAAAATTAGAGAACTTTTGGCTGTCCTACTTGCATGTCGTAACATAATGTCTTGTATATCAATTTATTTTTGTGAAAACAATAAAAACTATTGATAATTATTAATATTTTTGGTGAAAGTTTATTCGAAAATATTTATTTGGAAATACTTTGTCTGATGGCTTTTTGTATTTAATGTGGATGATATAAGTTTTTTATTACTAATTCTTATAAGGCCGACCAACATGCATTAAAACTAACATGAATAGACGCCTCAGATTCATACTTCAGCACTAAAAGAACACTAAGATTTATACTAAGCTTATGTAGCATCCCTATAGGTATTAATATAATCCTCATGTTGCGATCATTGGTGTCTGGCCGTAGGAACCTCATCCGTCTCTTTTCTGAGAAGTCGTAAACGTACTTTTCGGCAAAAAATAGAAGAGTCGATTAAGGTAGTTTTTGAGAAAGACATATCCATTATTATCATAGTCCTCCTGTAAGTTGCCAGGCCTTGGAACAACACGCTTTTTGGGACGTCTATCGGAAATCTTCGTAAACCATCGTGAAAATGTCAGATTGCTGAGCTCAATAAAAGATGCGATGAATAAAAAAATCAGGTTTATAAGGCTATACGATTTATATAACTACCACTTGTAATTTAATTCTTTAAAGTTATAATGCTATTCAATGTATCTCTTTATACAGATTTTTAGGTATAAACTGTTTTATTCTACATAAAATACAAAAAATATACTACATATCCATCAGTCAATAACAACTAATTAATGTATTTGGAGAAGAACGAAATATTTTTTAAATGGAAAGACCAAATGAAGTAAATTTATCAATTGTTTGCCCTTAACGCAAGACATGCATGCTACAAAACAAAAGGAGCAACTTTCACAATTTACCGGAAAAAGTATTCATTTTTCCAATTTTACTTTCAGGTGAAAATATGTGCACTAAGAGCTTCACGCTATCCCCGATTGCAGTCATTATTCCAACGCCTCAGTATGAAGCCGAGAAGGAAGAGCGACGAGAGGCAAACGTTCAAATTCTGCGACGCAGTCTTGCCATGGCTCTGAAGCTTGTCAGGGAACAAGAAGTGAGTCAGAATTGGGGTACACATAAAATAATTTGATTTATGTGAGATAGGCTGTTAACAATTATAATAAATATGGCTGGAAGACCTCATAAACGGATATCTATGTAAATCCAGAGCTGGGATTTGGTAGGAAAAATCTACAGACGGTTTGTTATTCGGTTTATACCTTCTACCATTCGGTATCGGTATTCGGTAGATTTTATATATATCTACAGTATCGATCGACATTCGGTACGGTAGATAAGAAAGAGAGATAAATTTATTTATGGATCTGCTCTGTGACTTCTTCATATGCATTTAATATCGGACAATTTATAGCAAAGGACAATTAATTAAATTCTTTAGATTTATTAGAGATTATTTGAAATGAATACATACTAATCTTATATAAATTATATATGTACTTGGATTTTGTAGGAAATGGAAGGCTATATAATTTTTTTTTCATTTACTGTCTCTTATGTCCGATATTAAATACACTTTCAGGTACTCTAGTATTCAATGCATAGTATGTGCTAATGTTGAATGTATATTTATGTATCTGCTCTATAATACTTTAAGTTGTCCATTGGAGCTACGTAGTTGCTTATTTATTTGCAAAGTTCAAGTTCTTCACACAAGGGAGCACTTTTAACTTAGTACTTTGTACAAATACCATACCGATTGGCAATCTGTACGGTATTTGGTAGTTTCTACCCGAATATCGTATAATCGGTATCGGTATTTGAAATCTACCGTCGGTAGTATCGAATACCGATTTACATTCGGTAGTCGCACCTCTGTCTAAATCTCTATTCTGCCTGTATACAAGTATAATTTTGGTATAAATTACAGGCTTGTCTCATAATTTAGGAAATACAATTAATTATTAATTCAATAAACAAAATGAATGCCCCAACTGTGATACTTTTCCTTCCTTACACCAACTTTTCAAACACAAATTGAATGTTGTCTTCAGATAGAAAGCAATACCTAGCTTCCAACAATAAAAAAGCAATATATCATACTGAGTGTATGTATTTTAGGTTAAACTACTATTTTCTAACCAAGCCTTTTTTCTTACATGTTTTTCTAGAACCAAGAACGAAAAGCGAAGAAAGACAGAGAAATACGAGGATTGGGCCTGAAACAAAAAGAAATAATGAAGCAAGCCCATCCAGAGCAATTCTCACGTCTTAGACTCTAATTGCTTTTTAGAAATATATATTTTTTCTGTAAACAAAGTTTGTGTTTGATTTTGTCAATTCAATGAACTAATTGATTGGTTGTAATGATGTGATCAGGTCAACAAAAGATTCTTCCTCCACCACACGGAGGGATTAAAATTTTCACAAAAAATTGCGAATCTTCTCGTTGATCGCGGTCTGAGGGATGGGTGCTTCATATAGAGATATAAAGATATAAAGAGCTTATTCCCTTCAATAGCAGATAAACATATTTCAGCTCTCGTCTGTGTCCAATATAAACAAATTAATTTGTACTACGTCATAGTAAGCTGATAATAGAGATAGAAAAAATTGTTTATATTGGACACAATGACATATTTATCTGAAGAATCAAATAAGCTCTCCTTGTCTTTATATCTCTATGGTGTTCCACTTACATTTTGTATAGAGAAAAAGCTTACAATGGACTGCTGGTTTTCTTGATTGCAATTGGGTAGGAGTTTTCTTGAATGCCTTCCTGTTTTTATGTTGGTTTTGAGCAGAGCAAAGAAGGTTGTAGCTTTTAATGTTTCCGTGTGACGTCTCAGATTGGCCAGTGATGTAAGATTAGCCTTCAATACCTTTCTCTGGGTGCACAAAAGGCCCTGAAAGCTAAGGTTGATGTTTCCCATTCGTTTATGTGAAGTGCTGGCAATGCTGAATAGGGTTGTTCTTATTTTTCAAATGTTTGAAATGTTAGCGACTTTGTGGATTTTCTGTTTCTTGTGATAAAAGAAGACGACATACAAAGTTTGAACAAAATCGGTCAACATTACGAGGTCGCGCAACGAGGTCAAAGTTTTAAAAATTTAGTAAAAATATAGTTTTCCGCAAATTTCTTCAAAATGGTGGACGTTACAGACTTCAATAATAATTATTAATTTAAAGGAAATCTAATTTACTACCAGACGTATGTTTGATGTTTTTTAATAAAACAAAGTTTTCAGTAAAAACAAAGCAAGAAAGAGAGTGTGTATTGTTAGCTTATTTCATAGCTTTTTTGTATCAATTAACTTCACTCGCCTGTAGAAGATGACTTGTTCGCTTCAGAGTAAAATAGTACTTTTAAGTTTAGTAAAACTTTAGATGATAAATCAAAAATGACCTTGGTTGCATTCTATCAATTCAGAATTCAGTACAATCTGAGTTTACATCATATGATTCAGAGCCTGTATTGACCTATAAGAAATCGATTATGAAAAAAATAAATCATAATGTGTTTCTTAGATTTGCGTCAAGGTATCCTCTCAAAATTTTACTTTGTCTCTGACGCATTTATAATCCATTATATGCGTCATTTTGTACGCGAGATAGGCTTTTTTAAATGTACATATAACTCTCTACTTATTAAACTGACATGATTTAGTATACCAAAATATTAAAGCTGGTTAACCAAGCTTTCATTTGATATATTTTGTGTTCTAAAAATCGCTATACTTTAAGAGATATAAGCAAATACGTACTCTCCCCCAAAAATTGATCTTTTGATATGAGAATATACGATTACCATTTGGTAACGGCAGTTAGTGTACCTGGATAGGAAGAAAAAAGAAGGGAGAGAAGTGAGGCAAAATACTCCCTCCCTTCTCTTTCTCTTTCTATCCAGGTAACACCAACATAATTACCAGATGGTAATCGTATATTCTCATATCAAAAGATCAATTTTTGGGGGAGAGTACGTATTTGCTTATATCTCTTAAAGTATAGCGATTTTTAGAACACAAAATATATCAAAAGAAAGCTTGGTTAACCAGCTTTAATATATACACAAAACTTAAATTTGGGGGGACATACAGGGACATAAAGAAAAATATTTTTAAGTAATCATGTAGAAAACGAGTTTTCCGGGAAACACTCAATAAAACAAAAACACGTCTTTGTACCTCAGTCTTATCCACAGAAAATTTGGACAAAATCTAACATGTAAATTTTAAAAAATCAACAAAAAACGTTTTGGCGAATAAAATAAGCATGTCGATGACGAATTTTCCGGGAGTTGACAACCCCACTAAAACACTCCCTGAGCTCTCAAAACTATTCACTGAAAATTTTGTCAAGATCTAATGACCCGTTCGGGAGATACAGTGAAACGAACGAACGAACAAACGAACGAACGGAATTCTTTTTTTATAAGTATAGATATATATACAGAATAAATGAATACTAAATATAAATTATTCACGACCAAATTGTTCTATTGTGCTTTAAATTTCATCAAGTAAATCTTTTCAACGGAAAAATAATATTTTATATTTTTGATGTCATAATTTTCATGGGAACTATTATCCTTCTGAGAAATCTTACCAAATATGTTGAATTTGTCTAGATTTATTCAAATATGTTACATTTGCCTAAGTTAATTGCTTTTATTATATGTCGAACCCTTTCATAATATTTGGTTTTGATATCGATGAAGCTCCTGCGTTGCACATAAGAAAAAGATCCATTAAACTTTCTAAAGTTTACTAAATCATTACATGGGTTCATGGAACTCTAGAGTATCAATGATTTTTTTGTCCGGCCACGAAATTTTATTCAATATTTGTAACAAACAATACAGTACAATACAAGCTACACTTAAATATAAATAAACATAAATAAAACTCTCTTCAACAGTTGCGTAAAGACAAAAATGAATATTGTAGTTGAAAAAAAACCTAAATCCTAGGTTTGATTCACTAATTGTAATGCTATAATGCTTATTTATATTCTGTCGGATGCAATTCTAACCAACCAAAAAGGCAAAAAAGAAAGATTGTTTTTGCAGTTATAATAAATGTAAAGTTTTCTGAAATGAAAACTGTAAGGAAAATCAAATTTAGAATATATAGGAGCCTTGTCTGGATTAAAAATTGATTGTGCAAATGAAAAATATTAGTTCTCACAATTTCATGAATTGTTGTCATTGTAACCGATACAAATGTGTATAAATATTAAAAAAGTGCAATACAAAACCTTTTTTCAATAGTTTGTTTAAATTTGTCTAAAAACAAAAGACAAAGCTTCAGAAATCACGATCATGCGCAGGTTCGGATCCCGAGAGGGGATGATCATTTTTGGTCTACTTTACTGATAACATCCTAGGTTTGATAAACAAAAATTATACGCTATACTGCTTGTTTACCTCCAGTCGGATGCAATTCTGTCAAACCATATAGGCACAAAAAATCACATTGTAACTTTTATGATTACGACAATAAATCAGAATCTTCAAATTATGCTACTTTTATCATCTAATCAAAACATAACTAATTGAATCCTTTTAATTATTTTGTAGCTATTACTTAAAGAAGACATTTTGTTTATTCATTCATTGCAACTCATCAACTAGTTGCTTATTAGTAAACACACATAAAACATGGTTTTCATACGCTGAAGCGTTTTTGCCCCCCCCCCCTCTGTAAACAAACAAGCAAATAAAAACAGATAATGTTTCTGAGAAACACGTCCTGTTTTTTATTTTTCTTGATATTTCGGGAAAACGTGAACATTAATATAGTCTAGGGCCATTTTAAAAAAAATCTACCTTCAGGGACTAATTCTATAATTAAAGCATTATGTACTATGAGTAATTAAATTATATATCTTTTATTATTTCTAATTATACTAGAATGGGAAAACAATTCCACTGGAGAATAGCCCAAATGAGCTAATTTGTACTAAAGCGTTAAAGTAAAGTAGCGCATGCATAACATAAGATTCTTACTTTTTTCTCAAAAAAATTGGCCAAAATATTAAGTTCTTCTTTAGTCCGTAAGGGGCGCTTTTATGCTAAAGCTCTTTGAAAATAATAACAAAGTCCTTATATTATTTATATTTGGAGACGTTTTTATCTTGTAGTGATTTGATATATTTCAAATCATCAAATTTAATCCTTTTAAACCAGTTTTAAATAGGATTGTGACGTAATTTCATGAACAACGACATCTAACGTTAAAGGAAATTACCAAAATTTTGGCCAATTTTGTATTGTTTACTTTTTCCTTGCATGCGCCACTTCAATGTAACGCTTTAATTTGTACTACTGAAAGAATGCATATTATATCAGCATTCATGTCTGTACATACATTGCTTCATCAGAGAATGCCTTAACTTCCTCCTCTTTCCTCCTCTCATATTGAGAGAAATGATCATCGTTATTCTCAGGTTTGAGAACATATCATCAAACACGGTGTCCAAAAAAAAGTCCGTTATTTTTGCTAGAAATGGATAAGACATAAGTTAAGGATTTTGTTACTTTTAAGGAAAAAGCTCATTGTTCGGAAAGTTAGCGGAATCAGATTTGTTTCGTTTTCCAGCAGAGTGAAAGGGAGAAGAATGTTCAATGATCGAAGAAGTGTCCGGGTGTGTCTTTAATTTTTCATTTAGCTGCCGTTCGGAAGTGGATGGTGTTGAAAAAGGTTGATGTTCGGATGGAATCGGAGGGTTGGAGGGAGAGTAAATTCCTGTCCACTATGCCTGCCAGTGTTCGTAGATGACACTTCAATTGAAATGAGCAAGGACTCTTCTCCATTATTTTTACTCTTCATCTCTTTATGCAGAACATCACTTTGTGTCTCACAAATACTTTCCACCTCAACAATCATCGAAGGACTCAGTAAGGGTAACCAAAAGTGCTGCCACCCAGGACTTCATTTTGTGTATCTCCTCTCACAGCATTGATAGTCCGATTACGTAGGAGGTAATTCCAGACAAGTGTCCGGGCTGTCTCTAAAACTTTTTAGTCAAGACATCCTCACAAGTTACAGTACCTATATTGCCTCTGAATTTAACCTCCCAGTAACAACCGAAGAGGCGAGGGGTTCTTCCGATCGAACGTTTGTAGCTGTTGGAGAATCAATGATAGAATGACAAGATGTTTCTTCCTCTTAAACCTTAAAAGTGATACAATATAAAACAAATTCAACCCAATTGTTGTCTTTTTTCGTTAAATTATATTCCCTTCAATTTATACAAATAACATCTAATTTGTTATTACATCAAAACACCTACTAATTTATTTTATTATATCTGTTTATGAGTTTTCGTCAATCCCATGTTATGAATCAGCTGTCATGCGTTCAGACTCTTCTACTATAAGGCACTGGGAAAATAGACGCCAAGGGAATTTGAGTCCATCCAAGCTTGTAGATGCGACATCCAATGAGTACAAAAGACAAGCAAAAAGACCGAAAACTAGCAGCTAGGGCTATATCATCCAAGTGTATTCATGGGTTCCAGATGTCTTTTGATGTTGGGAAGCTTGTTTATGTATCAATACTATCATTATCATATATAACCCGGTTATTGAAAATAAATGAGAGCAAATAAAAAAATATTCAATACGATATTTGAAATAAACGCTAAAAACTTGGTAAGAATAGGATAATATGTTTCCAAAAGCAAACGACTTTTGAAAGTTGGTTGTCCGTTTTATCACCGAATCATCCCAATTGCGAACCTGAAAACATATTTGTTAACTTAAAGAGGTAATCTGGACAAAGCATAATTTATTAGGATGACAATCAGTTCAGGTTTATTCAAGAGTTTTTTATATTAAACTTAATGTGAAGAGGCAAAGAGAAAAATATTTGAAGGAATCCATTCTACTCGTATTATAGATTTTAGGTGTGTTTAAATCGGCTAAAAGTCTTAATAAATAACAACCTCTAAAGTTTTCATATTTCAAAGCAATATTTATGACAATGAATGTGAGATCAGGTATCCTAAAGCTTAGGATTCCGTCTCTGAGGACACAATTCGTTGACACATGGGTTCCAAGAAATCCTGTACATAGTTCCATACAACTCTATGTACTTCAAGTGTGCACTTTAACAAAAGAGCCCGAAAATTCTGTGGTTTCTGCGATAACTTTTTTTAAACCGTTAATTCCGTACACATTTATAAATAAATAAATATATATATATTTTTTTTTTATTCACAGCTTCCAAAAAATATACAATGTATAAAAGAAAAACGATGCTAATGCGTAAATTTTTACATAAATAAGCATTCTAGCTTAGATTATATTTTTACAAAAGTCGTCTTTGAATTTATCGTTTATCGTTCCTCATTTTTTGGGACTAACGGTAAGTGAAGGAGCGTAATTTTAGAAAACTTTGCGATAAACGATAAAAGGTTTGACCTCAGCGATAATTATCACTTATCATTTATCGCTCATTTCATCGCACGCGGCAGCCACTGCGAAAAATACATATATCAACCTTCATAAAGCTTCTACATGAAAGATTACATTGATCTTCAGATTGGGTTCATTGTAGCTTGGTCCGAGAAATCAACTTATCTTTGATTAGTCATACCCGTATTTTACAGAAAAGCATTGACGAGTCCATTGAAATCGTCCTTGAGAAAGATATCTGCCCTTTCTCAGTCCTCCTTGTGGCCGCCTGTTAAAGGAACATCGCGCTCTGGGGGCTATAGATGTTTGTTGGTCGTCTATAACATTCCCATTTGGGAGGATTTCTCGGAACCGGTCTGCCGGTAGGAGCCGATGGGATTGATCTTCTTTATTTAACCAAAAAGAAGCACGATTTTCTGCATCGCTTGTTGTTCATTCATTGATTCGTATTTGTAATGTTTATCATTATATTTGTTCATATATATCAAGTATGATGTTGACAATAAGTAAGAAGTGTTTTGCTCTTTATTTTTTAGTATGTTTATAAAAACATGTTATCTGTATGTCAATAAAAACATCTTGTTATTTTATGCTTAGGCACTTAATATTTCTAACTTTATTAAGTGTACTTCTAATGAGATGCGACTCACGTCATCTTTTATACATTCTTGAGACAGCAAAAAAGTTATTCACCAGTTTAATTTAGTACTATATCCCTTAAGATAAATATTGTTGTTTTTCTCCCTTCATTTCTTTCCAAGTTACTTGAATTCTTCTTAATCAAAAGTTTTCAGAACAAACAACCTTGTATTTTTTTTTGTATATTCAACAATACCATCAATAGTCCAATTTTTGTGTTGCCTTATTTACACAATGATAACTATATTCTTATGCTTCCCTTATACTGAACCACTTACCAAAAAGCAAAAGTGTTGTGCTTCTAAAAGAGGCCTCTTTTAAAGCTCAATTAAAAGTTCTGGGTTGGTTTGAGAGAAATATACTTTAGAAGATATATATATATATATATATATGATTAGGACAATAAATCCAAATCTTCCATAAATCAGAAACTTATTTTGAGTCTAGCCGCAAAGCTTTCCTGATATCGAAAAAGTTGAGCTCTCATTCCAAAGGAAAAAGATTGAATATACGGATTATCGACTATGATAATTGGAGGCTCTATTATTTGATCATTGTGATTGTGACGTCACTCTTCACTCTCTCTCTCTTTTGATGTTTATGTATGAGTATAGGCTGTATGTGAATAAGTTGTGTCTTGCTAAATAACTTATAGCTGTCTATCAGTGAAGATGGTAATTGAGTTATATATATATATATATATATATATATATATATATATATATATATATATATATATATATATATATATATATATATATATATATATATATATATATATATATATATATATATATATCCCTGCATTGACACAACGAGTCAGAAGGAAACACGATGAAGTTGACTATCGCCATCTAGCGTACGCTTATTACATTTTTATATCTACAATACTTTTGAAGGGAAAAACATACGATTCTTTGGCTACAAAAGTCAAATATACTATAGCTACATTGCCTGCCTTTTTATGTAAGTAGTTATTCTAAGTCAAGAGATTTGTTTCCTAATTGTGTTCTTAAATACTTGTTTCTAAAGTTGAAAATGTGCTTTTCAATCATAAAATTAGCATATTTTGATATAGCATTATTAGGACTCCTTAACATAAGTGAAAATGCAATATTTTTGATTAAACACTCATCATATTGCATTATGTTTTCTTTTATTATTATTATTATCTAAAAAAATGCTTTTACGTATATTATGTAGTTTACATTAGGTAAGGAAGACGAAAGGATAATAATTTTAAATATATAGAGCGATGGAGGAATTGAGTATGGTCTTGAAACGCAAATATGGAGGATTCGGTGTTATTCTTGGTAAGGACTAACTTATTATAGATCTCTTCGCTGACGATGTGACGCTAATGGTGGAAGCTAACTCCGAGGAAAAAATTATAAAAGGATTGAGGTTCTTTTGTCTTTTTTAAAGAAATTTTAGAAAATTTCGGGGCTGGAAATCATTTGGAAAAGACAACTATTCTCCCTATTGGTTTATGGACTCCCATTTTGTCTTTCGTGGGAGGCTGCAAAGTTTCGAAATCTGTCAATATTTTGGGCATAGAATGGGAATGTGGACAGCTTTCTATGTCAATTTTCTGAGGCTCAATGCGCAAGCATTCAAGTGGGTTCAAGCATGGAGAGGCTTCAATTTACAAAACGAGAGGACTTATATAATTGCAAACTAATATCGCAAATGATATATGTTGCAAGTGCCCTGCCAACTGTTGGTGAGCGCCTCCTGGAAGAAGAAAGCCAATGGCAAAAAGTGATCATAGATATTTGTCCACTTTACAAAGGAAAAGATCAGAACTAGAGGAGGACTGGTGTTGCTTTGGAACGTATTACCAAAGATTTATACAAAAGTTCTAAGAGTATTCAAAGCCACCAAAAGAATGGCGGTGTTATGTGACAGACTCTATTATATTCACTCGACTAATGTTTGGTAGCGAACTATCCAACAAGTATATTGCCAAACATTCATTGGATTGGGCAGCTGTCCAAAGGATAATATGAAAAAAAAAAACCATTTCGATTCTAGTTCAACTATCGATATAATCTGCCGAAATTTGGAGAAAAAATATTTCTTCAAAACCTTCTTATCAGCCAGAAAAGTCGGAGGAGATTGCCTTTGAAGAAAACTCGCTTATATATTCTGATATATCAAACAGTCAGTTTTTGTATCCGGAAGATTTTATTTTCCATTTCAGAGGGGAGCAAAAAGCCATATTCCCCTGGCTCCTTGGTGTGTGAAATTTCTCGAAAAGACAAAGTCTCAAACGATGATTTGAATGCCACCCAAAAATCAATGAATTTTTTTGATCTCCCTAAAGTGTGGGAGAAGAGGATCTTACATTCCTTGAGAGGGATAAATGATGGCAAGAAGTTTACTTCTCAACTTCAAATATCTGCAAACTTAATCAGTTTCAGAAACCATTGCAAAGATTGTGGACGATTATACAACGATATTAAGCACGTGTTTTACGACTGTTCTGCTTTGACAATCCTAAAAGAATTCGTACTTTTAAATGCATCGAACATTGTGGACTTCGAGGTGGAAGCATACATCCTATTCGGTTTTCCGTTGAGATTGAACTTGACCAACGAAGAAAGAGCCATCAAGGCTGTAATAAGTAATTGCAAAGCTTATATATCCCTGAAGCTTACTGGAGAAGAGATAATTGAAAGCAGCAAGCTCCGAGCAATCCTTATATCAGCGGCAGCCGGTACACAGCTTTTGCTTTAAAGATTCCGACTCTCGGTGGAGGATCTTGTGATAACGCGTCCGTACTCGTCAAATACTTCCCGTCAACTTCTCAGCACTACGCCAAGGCCATCAGAATAATTATATAAAATTATAAGAAATTTAAAAAATAATCTTAGTTTTTGCTATAGAAAGTTATGTATTGTGTTTTTCTTTAACTACGTTTTTAGATTTAAATGTCAATAGAATTTTACGGTCTTACGGGTATATTAATCTTAAACTATAATGTTTATTTATGTTTTTACCAAACACAAATCTCCCCCTTTTTATATCTCTTTTTGTTTATATTATTGTATTATATGACCTTTGCCATAAAAAAAATATATACATTTGTACAAGGAATACTATTACCTGGAAGTGAAACTCCCTCCTTTTTATGTCAAGGCTTAACTACCTTAGTAAAAAAAGAAAGGGGAAAGGAGAGAGTCCTTCCTATTAGGAACTCTCTTCTTTCTCCACCTATATTGCAAAAACTTTATATATCGGCAATTACTGAACAGAAATTCAACAATCCAGATAGTTTGTAAACTATCGGCGTCAATTATTTTTAGCTTGGCTAGCTCTTCATCGTTTTCGCAGTCTCTGAAGTAATGCTTCGTTTTGTTTGGGGACCTCACAGCGCACGCAATCTTCTCTGAGCCGTTCCCCTCTTGAAAGATGAAGCAAAGAGCATATCAAGGACTATAAGTACTTTACATTTACAAGATAAACGGAAAAATAACTTCAAAAGTTCAATGATGAGTCTCCAGACTGATTTTGAATGGATATCCCAAAGCTTCAACTCAAGCACCCCTTTTTGGTAGTTCTCATGGACCTTATTGTAGATATTTAAGGTCCCATATTTCTCAAAACTCTCGGCCCAGTCCTGAATTGTACTTTTGAATGAAGCCTTTTTTCATTTGAACGGATGTATGGCAGCTTAGAGGACTTCTTTTTTTTAGAGAACCTGCCCTATAGCGAAATTTGAGAAAGGATAACTCCTTCGATTCAGCTCAATCTGGATTTTTAGAGTACACACGCCGTCGTTCATTTTTTATGCACCACCAAATCAGGGACGTTGAAGAAAATAATAATACATATCACATAAAGTAGGTATGTATTAAAGGGTCTTTTTTTCTTCTATGTAGATAGTGTGTTTTTTTATGACCTTGCATCAGTTGCATTTATAATCTGTATTTTATTATATTGATAAGCATTTTTATAAATGAAAATACGCACGTTTTAATAGTTATTGCTTCTTTGAAGTAAATAAACGTGTTAGAAGGAAAAGTTATGTAAATTGAATGTAAATGATGGATTATTTACTTGATGAACTTACAATAATTTCATTGATGAATTGCGGTTAACAAACCTTAAAACACAATAGAGTACCTTTATTTTTCAGCATTTCAACAAAATGCTAAAGAAAAATACTTATTTGAAGTATTCGTTTCTACAATGTGCTTGAAATTAATTTGAAATTATTGAATTTTTCCTTCTTTTTATAATTATTTTAATTCAATTTCTTTTTTCACCAACTTTTTGGTATAATCAATTAAGGAAAATATTTAATCAAAAGACAAACAAAGATATGCTCTTTGATTTTTTTATGAAAGTAATCTTAATTAGAGCTTTTTTTAATACTTAGGAGCCAGAAGTTTTTTTCTTCATAAATATATATAAGACAGTTGTTTTTCTTTATGAATGATGTTTGGAAAATCAATTCTAGAGTATAATTTAGGATTTAAATAAATATTTCCAACTATGAGTATCCTTTTTTCAATACTTAAAACATCTCTTTCTCTATCTGTATATATATATGCTATGGATATCCACATTGACTGACGTTGTTTATTTTGTGCTCCAAATAAAATAAATTTAACGGTGGTTATAGAGGTTTTTGTGAGAATCATTGTATATCTACGGATAGATATTTGGACGAATATCATCGTGGGATAGCCAACGAAACCTCAACTGGAACAGGAGACCATTTTTCGCTTCTTTTCCGAAGTCCGGATCCCTACTAATTTCAAGGACTGTGACGTTTCACAACTACGTAATTAGTCCGAAGCTACAAAATGCCTGGATTCCTTGGTGAATAAAAGAATTGAAGCACTCCCTCCTGATCAAGGAGAATATAAAAAGGTGAGTCAATAAGGAATCTTTGACTTATGCTCTCGTTCAAAAGGGAGATTTATGTGACGTCACGAATGCTACAGTAAAAAAATATTTATTAGTCCTATGATTTAAAAATATTTCTCAACTTTATCTCTCAATTGAAAATATTTCATTACAATATTGTGCTAGCGTATAGTACCCATGTTGCATGAAAAAAATGTTATGTAAATGATTTATAATGAATATTTATTATTTTAAGGAATTAGCAAATAATAATATAAAACAATACACATTATTTTTCAATAAAGATCTTAATTTATTTGAAGGAATTTATGAAACAAAATAATAGAATAATACATATGCGCACACAAAAAAAGGAGAAAATATGAATATCATTACGCTAATTAGTAAACTGGCCTATTTGTTTAAGTTTTCTTAAATTAGCACTAGCATTTTTCAGTTTAATTTGCTTATTGAGAAAACTGACTCGAATCCGTGTTCTTGTTTTTACAAAAGCAATAATGATTTCTTTTGGCCAATTTCGATATAAATTAATCAGTGGTTCAAAAAGTCTTTGAAAACGTGGGATTCTTTATCAATTCCGTCTTGATGGCCATTGTGAAAAATTTGAAAGTGATTTTCTAAGAGGCGGCAGAACTCCAAAAAATCGGGTGAAGGGGCGGTAAGACCTCCCTTGGATAATAACTCAATCCAAGGACTTTGAGTTTCTTCAAATCCTTGAATGTCACTCGTCTTTTTCCCCAAATTTGGGTGGAGGTCTTTAAACTTCCTGGCCAAGTATCCAGCGATATAGGAGAGCCCCTCGTTGGAACAGTCATTGGAAGCTTTGGATGATTCTGCTCCATGAACTGTAGAATTTTTAGTTTCAAGAGCTTCAATCAGTTCAGAAACCTCCGAAGTTTCCTAGGACTCTGTCCCATCCTCAATTTCATACTGTATATCCGAAGAAAAGAAGCCCCTGGATATTGATTTGGTGACGATTTCTCCATTGTCTTTGTCCTCCAAATCATTCGAAACTTCCACTGCCGGACTTCTTAGGATGAGGTGATGATTCCTCCCTATTAGGATAACTTTGAGTCTTCTTAATGCTTCATTAGGAGAAGGATGGCAATTATTTCCAGTTAAAGCACGAATCCGAGAGAACACATTCTCAAGACAGTCCTGATTGAGACGAGTTGTAAGCAAAAACTTGTTTTTATCCTCCTGGATTTGTTGGAACAACGATTTGGTTGATCTAATGGAGATAAGAATTCCTTTTTCAAAGGGAAGGCGATAACTCCTTCCTATCACATTCATGGATAAAACTAACCGCTCCATCTCGTCCAAAGCGAGCATTTGTTCAGCTAAATGGACGCCGAGCCCGCACGAGAGGTTTTTCTTACTATATAAGACGCTTGAGTTCATGCAGTCGAACCAGTCGTTGACAACTCGGACAATTCGAGATTGCGATTCCTTCTCTTCACCGTAAAGATATAAGAAGGCCTTCGAAACTGTATGGGATAGGAGTTGAGCAGCCGTTCTGACTCGCTGTCTAGCACTTCCAGAACATTCAAGATGCGCTTCTTTTGTGACTTTGAAGGCCATTCTAAGCTCACCACAGTCTTTATCGAGAAGATCTTCGAAGTCCTTTCGTGTTAAGCGTGTAGAACAGCCCTTTAAATCCTTGAAAATATATCCGTCATCCAAAGGTGATTCCGAAATAACTTTAATAAGTGAGGACAGTCAGGGAAGGCATAAATTTGACGATCCGAGTCAGCAGGATTCTTAAAGGAGAAGTTTTCCGGGGTGAGTTGAAGTTGGGAAATCAAGGACTTGTTTCCTAAATAGAAAATAAATAAATAAGCTCAATGAAATTTGAAGTTATTGATAATTTCTTACCCAAATCAAAAGCTATGGCTTTGATCAAGACTCCAGCCCGTTCAAGCCTCTTGATGATGCCAAACAACAGCTCCTTCTTCATTTGAGTATCAAACTCAACATAAATGGGCTGCTTCCACGAGTGGAAAAGTCCCCTGACCATCACGACTTGCATTTTCTTCCAAGGCCCAAAAATTTGTTTAAGCTTATATGAAATTTCGAACGTCCTCCTCACTTCCATTTCATCGAAGCATAGAACTGCCATTCGTTCCTGGGAGTCGTCGGAAATGCTTAATTTTTCGGAGAGGATTTTGATACAATCCTCAAGGAATCCTGGATTGCAATTGAAATTTTGGAGGAAATTTTCCTGTGTCTGTCGACTAAGCAGAGGAAGGAGTTTCCGTGAGCGCAAGTACTCGAAGGCCCTAGGACTTATACTCCGTAAGATGAGGGCGGTGGTCACATCTTCTTTTGTGTATCCACGATTGAATTTCGTCGAAGGATTCATCAGCCTTCTTGTTTGAATCGCTGTGTGATTTTTTTCTAATGAATTCCTAATTAAAGTTTCCTTAATTTTTTTGAGCACAGTTTGAGGCACTTGGCTTTGTAGCAGGAAAGCTTCATTTTCGTGAGTGAAAGTTCCTTTTCAAGCTTCTTGCACTTACGTTGCCAAAAAAAAATCCCCTTGGATTCCTCACACTGGATTCCTTTTTCCAGTTTGTAGACATCTGCCTGAGTAGAGACTGTCTTGAACAAGGGCTCTTCTTGGGACTCAATCACTTCATGAGATGTCTTCAACTCCGACTCCTGGGCCTCATTCCTTCTCACTAGTTGACTCACTAACTTTTTTCTTTCCCGGGCTTCTTGACGGACCTGTCTGAAGGACTTGGATACACTTGAGGAGGGTGATCCAGGGATACAGAGAGAAGGAACAGCTTGAGCCTTAAGTTTCTTCCTAGCAGAGGTGCCAAGAAGCTCAGCCTGAAGATTCCTTTGGAAGTCATCCGGAGTAAAATGACGGTCGCAGATCTTCGCATTCTTTATACCAATCCTGTCGGATCTTCTGCATCGTGCGATCCACAAACGTTGAATATCGAGATCCTTAGTCGGAAATGCAAAATATTGTGCATCTTTAGGATTCGAGCAAGAGGGGATAGCACAAACACGGTTACTTCCTCGAGAATATGTCATTTTCACTTTACAATATGAACTGAACTGATCTAAAAATCAAGGGTAGCATGTATGACATCACAACAAAATAGTCAGCTGTCGCCCTGCAAGTGCCTACGTGGATTGCCATTGCCTCACCTTATTTATATTCACCTTGCTCCTGATAGACCGCCTGACCGGCCACAGGACGTAAATAGTGTAAAGTCAATAGAAAAAGATAAGAAAATATGGAGGAAGAATGCGTGGAAGAGCGTGGAAGAAGAGTGTTGAAGAAGAGAGCATTGAGCTACCTGTCGCAAAGCCAGAGGAGGGGATGGGTGTCCAGTAATTTCATCGCGAGTAAATTTGTCGCGGAGCTTTTTATAGCCGTTTTTTTTGTCGCGGGTAAATACATCGCTTGCTCTTTTATAGTCAGTCAATTTTGTAGTTCTTCTTTTTGTCGCGGGTAAATTTGTCGCCAAGCTTTTTTGTAGTGAAGTATTTTTGTTGTTCTTCTTTTTTTCGTAGGTAATTTTGTCGCCAAGCTTTTTTGTAGTGAGGCATTTTCCGCGCTGTTTATTTTTTACTTTGTGGACCTATTCATGGGGACTCTGTCTGGGGTCCCATGGGGTTTGAATCTACCGCTGACATTTTTAGGGAGAAAAGACACGCGGCTTAAGGGTTGTGCACACCTTAGCCTCGGGTGTTCCGCCGCGAGTCCTATGGGATTGAAATCGACCGCCGACTCTTATTTAGGGGGAAAACACCCGGCCTAAGACTTTCGTAGACCATTATCTAACGGAATGCGCCAACTTTAACCGGATGTCCCATAGGTTTGAAATCGACCACCGACCCTTCTTAAGAGGAAACCACCCGGCCTAAAAAAATACCCTAATTTAAAGGATTGCGCCGGGCTTAGTCGGGTGCCCCATTGGTTTGGAATCTACTGCAGACCCTTCTGGGTCGTAAAAAACAACTCAAGAGTTTTTTCAGACACTAATTTCGCGTGTACCCTCTGCTTTATCTGAGGGGGCTCCAGGACTTTTGTTAGACAGCCATTTCTTAGACGGACACTTCTTAGACGGACATTTCTTAGACACGGACACTTCTTAGACAGCCATTACTTAGACGGACACTTCTTAGACACGGACACTTCTTAGACAGGGACATTTCTTAGACACCATTAAAAATGTACTCACAATTAAAATAGGCCCTCGGGTTCCGCCGAACACAATCGGGGTGTTTTGGGGTTACAAATCCCCCGCCAATGGGACCTCGGGTTCCGGAAACAATCGGGGTGTTTTGGGGTTACAAATCCCCCGCCAATGGGCCCTGGGTTCCACCAAACCTAATCGGGGTGTTTTGGGGTTACAAATCCCCCGCCAATGGGCCTCGGGTTCCGCCGAACACAATCGGGGTGTTTTGGGGTTACAAATCCCCCGCCAATGGGCCCTCAGGTTCCACCGAACACAATCGGGTGTTTTGGGGTTACAAATCCCCCGCCAATGGGCCCTCAGGTTCCGCCGAAAACAATCAGGGTGTTTTGGGGTTACAAATCCCCACCAATGGGCCTCGGGTTCCGGCAAACCTAATCGGGGTGTTTTGGGGTTACATATCCCCCGCCAATGGGCCCTCGGGTTCCGCCAACCTAATCGGGTGTTTTGGGGTTACAAATCCCCCACCAATGGGCCTCGGGTTCCGCCGAACACACTCGGGGTGTTTTGGGGTTACAAATCCCCCGCCAATGGGCCCTCAGGTTCCACCGAACACAATCGGGGTGTTTTGGGGTTACAAATTCCCCCCAATGGGCCCTCAGGTTCCGCCGAAAACAATCGGGTGTTTTGGGGTTACAAATCCCCCGCCAATGGGCCTCGGGTTCCGCCGAACACACTCGGGGTGTTTTGGGGTTACAAATCCCCACCAATGGGCCCTCGGGTTCCGCCGAACACACTCGGGGTGTTTTGGGGTTACAAATTCCCCACCAATGGGCCCTCAGGTTCCGCCGAAAACAATCGGGGTGTTTTGGGGTTACAAATCCCCCGCCAATGGGCCATCGGGTTCCGCCGAACACAATGGGCTGTTTTGGGGTTACAAATCCCCCGCCAATGGGCCCTCGGGTTCTGCCGAAAACAATAATAGTGTTTCGGGGTTACAAATCCTCCGCCAATGGGCCCTCAGGTTCCGCCAAACACAATCGGGCTGTTTTCGAGTTACAAATCCCATAAGAAATGTCTCATAACATACCGCCAATGAACCCTTAGATTTTTATCTTGCGACTATGAGTGTTTTAAACAAGCTCCAAACAAAATATCGGGATATGCCAAGTGTATATACAACATATTGAGTTTTAAAACCTAATCCCACGTCAATTTCCCTAATTATACCTAATTCAAACCCACCGCTTAAAGAATCTGGGGTCTTATCTGTGTTATACATTATTTGGGTCTTTTTAAGTATGGATGAATGATCAGTTGGATTTTATTTCCATGGGGTAATTAATTTTTAGCCGTTAATTATTAATAATTGTGACTGAGGAATCAAAAATTCTAATTGTGCAATTGATGCTGCTGGCATTCATTTATGTTGAACATTTTTGCGAATATGTTTTTTACTGCACTACCACATACAAGAGTATAATTGCCTAGCATAGCCTAAAAATATAGTTTTCGTTTTCTTGTTTCTTTAAAATGGCTTTACGCTTGCCTTTTCATGAGGAATAAATGAATATATTTTTGTTTGTCACACATAACTTTATTTTATACATTGTAAGTAATACGTTCAAGGCGTCCATTGGCGGAGGATTTGTAACCCAAAAACAGCTCGATTGTGTTTGGCGGAATCCGAGCGCCCATTGGCAGGGAACTTGTAACCCGAAAATATAATAATTGTGTTCGGCGGAACGCGAGGGCCATTGGCGGGGGATTTGTAACCCAAAACACCCCGATTGTGTTCGGCGGAACCAAGGGCCCATTGGCGGTGGATTTGTAACCCCAAAACACCCGATTGTGTTCGGCGGAACCTGAGGGCCATTGGCGGTGGATTTGTAACCCCAAAACACCCCGATTGGGTTTGGCGGAACCCAAGGGCCCATTGGCGGGGGATTTGTAACCCCAAAACACCCCGATTGTGTTCGGCGGAACATGAGGGCCCATTGGCGGTGGATTTGTAACCCCAAAACACCCCGATTGGGTTTGGCGGAACATAAGGGCCCATTGGCGGGGATTTGTAACCCCAAAACACCCCGATTGTGTTCGGCGGAACCTGAGGGCCCATTGGCGGGGGATTTGTAACCCCAAAACACCCCGATTGTGTTCGGCGGAACCCGAGGGCCCATTGGCGGTGGATTTGTAACCCCAAAACACCCCGATTGTGTTCGGCAGAACCCGAGGGCCCATTGGCGGGGGGTTTGTAACCCAAAACACCCCGATTAGGTTTGGTGGAACCCAAGGGCCCATTGGCGGGGGATTTTTAACCCCAAAACACCCCGATTGTGTTTGGCGGAACCCGAGGGCCCATTGGTGGAGGATTTGTAATTCCGAAACACCATGATTGTTTTCGGCAGAACCCGAGGGCCTATTTTAATTGTGAGTACATTTTTAATGGGTGTCTAAGAAATGTCCCTGTCTAAGAAGTGTCCCTGTCTAAGAAGTGTCCGTCTAAGAAATGGCTGTCTAAGAAGTGTCCGTGTCTAAGAAATGTCCGTCTAAGAAGTGTCCGTCTAAGAAATGGCTGTCTAACAAAAGTCCGGTTCCCATCTGAGGGTCTAAGGGGTTGGAGTCCACCGCCGACTCCTCTTAAATGTAAAACAAACTCGGGTTAAGTGGTTTTCAGACATACATCTTGCAAGATATGCATGCTTCATCCGAGAAGACTATGTAGAAATACACGGCTGACCCTTTGAAGGAGGAAAATGCATTTAGCCCAAGAGTTTTGTATAATCTAATCTCGGGGGGAGGGGGGGGGGGTAGTACGCCAGTCTCAGCCGGGGGTTCTATAACGTTGAAATCCACCGTTGACCCTGCGTAGATTTCAACTCGCGGCGGAACACCCGAGGCTAAGGTGTGCACAACCCTTAAGCCACGTGTCTTTTCTCCCTAAAAATGTCAGCGGTAGATTCAAACCCCATGGGACCCCAAACAGAGTCCCATGAATAGGTCCACAAAGTAAAAAATAAACAGCGCGGAAAATGCTTCACTACAAAAATGCTTGGCGACAAAATTACCTACGAAAAAAGAAGAACAACAAAAATACTTCACTACAAAAAAGCTTGGCGACAAATTTACCCGCGACAAAAAGAAGAACTACAAAATTGACTGACTATAAAAGAGCAAGCGATGTATTTACCCGCGACAAAAAAACGGCTATAAAAAGCTCCGCGACAAATTTACTCGCGATGAAATTACAGTAAACCGAGGGGATGCCTATTGAAAACAAAAGAATGAAGGAGAATAAGGAAAAAAAATAATAAAAAAGGTTATCTCAGGGGACGCCGAGTGCGTGGAAGGAGAATGCTTTGAAATCAAGGAATACTAGAAGCTAGCTGGAAGGATGTCGTCATAAACGGGCACTCCCTTCATGCGCACCTTAAGGCCATCATTATTAATTCAGTTGTAATATTATTTCAAAAAACGTGGTTGTGTAGTGTTATTTAAGTTTTTTATATTCTGTGTTTCAAAGTGGTATACAAGTTCTTTGCTCCTGTTGTAAACAGGGATATAATAATATGCCAAAGAGGGATTACTCTTTCTCGAACGATCTCTTGGGAAGCTCAAGAGTCACTTTGATATCCACAGCTTTCGCCTTAATCAACTGTCAGCCATTAATGCGATCCTCTTGAACAATGTCACCTCTGTCCTTATGCCCACGGGGGCGGAAAGAGTCTCTGCTATCAGTTACCAACCGCGGTCCAGGGCGGAGTCACTGTAGTCCTATCCCTCCTGGCATCCCTCATATATGATAAATTCACAAAGCTCGACGGTCTGGGAATCCCTGCAGATCATCTCATCGGGGACGACTATGGCCGGCAGCGGAAAATATACGAAAAGTTCTGTCTCCTCACGCCCCAAATCACACTCCTCTACGTGACTCCCGAGAAGGTATCTGCCTCTCAGAAGCTCAACAGTCTTTCGAAGCCTTTATTCGCGGGATCCCCTCAAGCGATTCGTTATTGATGAGGCCAACTGTGTGTCTCATTGGGGACACTACTTTCACCCAGACTACTAGCTTCTCCATAAGCTCCAAAGTGATTTCCCCCAAGTCCCTTTTATTGCACTAACAGCCCCCGCGACGCCCTGCGTCCGAACGGAATTCTACATCATCTAGAAATGAAGTCTTCAAAATGGTTTCTCTCCTCCTTCAACAGACAGAATTTGGCCTATGAGGTCCAATCAATACAAGACTTACAAGGAGGATAGTATCCCAATTTGCCAGAGCTTTTTGAACCAACGGTTGAGTTTTACGCTGTATATTTAAATAGCGAATAAGACTGGGGATTTTCCGTATTTTAGATCGAGCATCGAGTCTATTGGTGGATGGATGTCCAAGTCAAAGTAAGAGTTTCTAACTGTTCATCAAAAATAAAAGTACCATTTTTAAACCTTAAAGCAATTTAAAATATGAATGATTATATATATATATAGGGTACCGTTACTTTGATCTCCTACCTGAGCTAGAAACAAAGAGAAACCACACTTCAACACGGCCATCGTGCTACTATTCCTCACAAACCTCTCTATTATTGTACTTATTATAGAAGGATCTGGATCTGCGAGTCCCGTTGAACATATTCATGAGCCGAGTCAGTGCTAGGAGCGACCAGTGCCTTAGAGTAGGAGAGTCTGGACATTCAACAGCTGAAATTATTCAGCTGTTTATTTGTTATGAAAGTGTGAACTCAGTATTTGTAAAGAGACTCTAGTATTTTTATTGATAAAGTGAATATTTCTGCAAAAATGCCTTCTTGTTCAGCAATTGGATGCAAAAATCGACACACAACTGATAAGGATATATCGTTTTTTCGATTTCCAAAAGACTTCCAGCTACGAAAAAATTGGGAACGCAGCTTGAGGAGGAAAAATTATCAGGCTAAAGACTCGCATGTATTGTGTTCGGAGCACTTTTTAAAAAGTGATATAACTTTTGAAAGGAATCGAAACAGGAAGTGTCTCAAACAAGGTGCTATTCCATGTAAGTTCATCTTTTCAAAAGTGGCAAAACCGAGAACTACGATGACTTCAATCAAGTCCAGTGAACCTTTAATACTTGGTTCATCTATAACCGTCAATAGACCCATTAGTGATGACGATAATGTTCCCAACCAACCTTGTGAAGACGTCACATATTTATGTAATGTGGTACATATGGACCATTCTTATGCCTCATTCATAGGTAGGTGATTATAAGCATGCTTCTTTCTGTTAAACCTTATAGATATAATTTTTTTCAGATACGACACTTAAAAAAACCATTGGTACCCAAACGGAAGACTCTCAACCAGATGTACGAGAATTTGGAACTCAAACTGCACCTAAAAAGGAATTCATTAATGCTTCGGGTAGGCTTTTTTTAATTCTTAGTTATTTTACTCTGTTTTAACTTTAAATATTTCAGAAGTTACTTCGGCCGTTGAATCCATTTTTAACGATGATCAAATTGTCTCTTTGACTAATAAGAGTAGGTGCTGCAAATGGTCGCCATCAACAATAAAAAAAGCTATTCAACTTCGAATTGCCTGTGGTACTACGGGGTATGAGATGTTACTTCAAAAAGGATTTCCTCTACCCAGCCTGAGAACATTGAGGCGACGATTGGAATCTCTAGAATTCAACCCTGGCATTTTAGAAGATGTTATGGAATTGATGAAGGTACATACTCATTTTATATTTTAAAATTCGATTTATATGTGAGTTCATTTTTCAGGTGAAAGTTCAGTCATTTCCAGACAATGAGCGTCACTGCTCATTAGTTTTCGACGAAATGGCAATTAAACCCGGACTTGAATTCGATGGTCAATCTGTTGTAGGCTATTCAACCATTGACAGCACCAATGTCCCAGCAACTCATGCATTATGTTTCATGCTCGTGGGCATACAGACGAGATGGAAACAGGTGATAGCCTTTCACCTAACGGGAAATTCTTTCGACCCCAAGAAGATTGTTTCTATCTTAAATCAAATAATTTGCTCCTCACACGAAGTTGGTCTCAAAGTGGCTTCTATTACCAGCGATATGGGTCCATGTAATCAAGCTATTTAGAAGGAGCTTGGAATAGTGTTAACAAAAGGACAAATTATTAACACTTTTCCTAGTCCCCTCTCTTCAAGCGAATCCATATGTGTGATGGCTGATATCCCACACTTAATAAAAAGCTTACGTAATCATATCATTAGAGGACAAATCATCAAGATTCCATCGAAATTTGTTGAAGAACATAATCTTCCCTGTGACTTTGTGAATCTTGAACCCTTCAAGGCTCTGATTTCGTATCAAGATATCTTGTCCTATAAACTTCAGCCGCAATTGTCTCCGAAGTCGATTATCCTGGCCAATTTCAAAAAATGAAAGTCAATCTTGCTTCACATCTTCTAAGTCGACAAACAGCTGCAGCTATTCGGATACTTGTATCGACAGGAAAATACAGCCAGCATTATTTGACAACGGCATGGTTTTGCGATCAAATTGGACGCTGGTTCGATATCACAACTTCGAGAAAACGTTCGGTTGCTTTAAGCAAATGTGTAGCCGCCAAATTGAACGAAACATTGAATTTTCTACATAATTTTAAGAATTTGTTTGAGAATTTGAGCATTAATCAAAGTCGGGGATGGAAGCCCATTCAGCGCGGAATTGTGCTTAGCACAACATCATTGATAATATTACAAAATAAATTCCTCAATGACCACATGTTCAGTTTCCTGTTGTGCAGCCGCTTCACTCAAGATTGTGTAGAGAATCTCTTTTCATCTATTCGTGCAAAAAATCCTACTCCTAACGCAAAGGAGTTTAAAAGGTGTTTGAAATTGGTTGCTATGTCACAATATATTTCAGGAAAAGATTCACATAGCTATCACACGGATGATTCTATGTTTCTAACCGATCTTGGAGATACATCATCCCAGCGTCCGGAAGAATCAGAAGAAATTGTCTATGAGGATATTTCTTTAGAAATAAGTAAGATAAGTTTCCTTGAAAAAACCTCTCTTATTCATTTAGGAGGGTATTGTATACATAAGGAATTCAATCGTCGTAAACCCTGTAAAGAATGTTCAAGCTTTTTTACAATTGACTTTGATACATATTCACCTCTTAATTTATTATCTAAAGAGAAATCATTTTCTGAAAATTCATTAATATATTGTTCAGAGGCTTCAATTTCTTTGTTTGAAGTTGCAAACCTTGTTTTCGAAAGATTTGAGAATAATATTTGTAAATTGAATAAACCAATAGATGTAATTTCTTCCGCTATAATGGTAAGACTATCCGAAAATCATATTCCATCATGTCATCCGGAAATAGTTACAAACATAGTGAGAAGATTTTGTAATTGTAAATTGTACTTCTATTGTAAAGATAAGAACATGCTCTTAGAAAGTGAAAAAAAGTGTATTTCAGCTATTAATGCCAGTAAAAGTATAAAAATGAGGGCTCTCATTAATTGATATTGTTATTTATATGTGTTGTATCAAAGTTTAAGTTTGGAAAATATACATTAATTTCAAAATAATGATTTTATTTATTGTTTTATAGATATGTATTCTAAGGCTTTTGGGTTCATATTATTAGTTCATCAGTTTTATCACTACGTGGCGCGCAGGGTGTCCAGACTCTCCTACTCAAAGGCACTGGGCGACCACATTGATGAAGGAGCTTCCAAAGTCTCGTCTCCTCCTCCGATCATTGAGGACAATAATAGAGAGGTTTGTGAGGAATAAGAGCACGATGGCCGTGTTGAAGTGTGGTTTCTCTTTGTTTCTAGCTCAGGTAGGAGATTAAAGTAACCGTACCCTATATATATATATATATATATATATATATATAATATTAATCATAACTATTTTATTTTATGATATAGATTTTTACTGTATCACAATATCAAGCCAATAAATAAGTAAATAATATTAACTTATCATAAAATATGTTGAGCGTATTATTGTCCAATTTTAATAGTATCGTAGCTATAAGTAGCTTTTATCTGTTATTGACTTTGTTTTTAGTAATAAAAAGCATATTCCATCATCTGTTTTAATTAAATGATTTTAAGGTAGTGATAAAACAGGATAGGGTTATGCTATGGCGTTAAATTTAATATCACCTATATGTCTTATTAATTATTCATATTGTAATAGGGGCGGAAGAGTCAAATCCTATCGGGGTTGCGTTGGCGGAATGTTATCTTTCCGTGGATGAAAAAAGTCTGGCTCAACCTCAAGCTGAACCGAAGCCGCCCTCAAAGTAACGCCAACCCCGCTGTAACCTCCTCAAGATCCTCCGATTTGAAATTCATGGCACCTCCAAAACTGGAAGTTTAATGAGGCAGTGTAGTTTCAGAGAAACAAAGATCGTCAGATATGAAATTTAATTTGAAAATAAAAAATTTCTTAATTACAGTCTATTTCACAATGAAAACATATAATCTTGAATTACTTGTTTGTAACAGTTAAGCTAGTAAATAGTATTATATTTACTGGTGTGGAAACTATTGTTGATAAATAAAAGTATTAAATATACATCACACCGTTATTCATTTTGTTAAATATAATAGCCTCTTGTTGATGATTGAATTATGAAGAATTACTGTAATTTCATCGCGAGTAAATTTGTCACCGAGCTTTTTATAGCCGTTTTTTTGTCGCGGGTAAATACATCGCTTGCTCTTTTAAAGTCATTCAATTTTGTAGTTCGTCTTTTTGTCGCAGGTAAATTTGTCGCCAAGCTTTTTTGTAGTGAAGTAATTTTGTCGTTCGTCTATTTTTCGTAGGTAATTTTGTCGCCAAGCTTTTTTGTAGTGAAGCATTTCCGCGCTGTTTATTTTTTACTTTGTGGACCTATTAATGGGGACTCTGTCTGGGGTCCCATGGGGTTTAAATCTACTGCTGACATTTTTAGGGAGAAAAGACACGCGACTTAAGGGTTGTGCACACCTTAGCCTCGGTGTTCCGCCACGAGTTGAAATCTACGCAGGGTTAACGGTGGATTTCAACGTTATAGAACCCCCGCTGAGACTGGCGTACCCCCCCCCCCCCCCCCCAAGATTAGATTCTACAAACTCTTGGGCAAAATGCATACAAACCCACCACCAATGGGCCCTCGGGTTCTGCCGAACACAATCGGGTGTTTTGGGTTACAATCCCCCGCCAATGGGCCTTGGGTTCTTCCAAACCCAATCGGGGTGTTTTGGGTTACAAATCCCCCACCAATGGGCCCTTGGGTCTCCAAACCCAATCAAGGTGTTTTGGGGTTAAAAATCCACCGCCAATGGGCCCGTCCTGTTCTGGTCGAACACAATCGGAGTGTTTTGGGGTTACTAATCCCCCGCCAATGGGCCCTTGGGTTCCGCCAAACCCAATCAGGATGTTTTGGGGTTAACAATCCACCACCAATGGACCCTCAGGTTCCGTCGAACACAATCAGGTTGTTTTGGGGTTACAAATCCCCTGCCAATGGGTCCTTGGGTTCCGCAAAACCTAATCGGGGTGTTTTGGGGTTACAAATCACCGCCAATGGCCCCTCGGTTCCGCCGACACAATCAGGTGTTTTGGGGTTACAAAAGGCAAGCGTAAAGCCATTTTAATGAAACAAGAAAACGAAACTATATTTTTAGGCCTATGCTAGACATTTATACTCTTGTATGTGGTAGTGCAGTAAAAAACATTTCGCATAAATGAATGCCAGCAGCATTAATTGCACAATTAGAATATTTGATTCCTCAGTCACAATATTAATAATTTGCGGCTAAAATTAATTACCTCATGGAATAAAATCCAACTGACCATTCATCCTTACTTAAAAAGACCCAAATAAGTACACAGATAAACAGATAGACCCTAGATTCTTTAAGCGGTGGGTTTGAATAGGTATAATTAGGAAATTGACGTGGGATTAGGTTTTAAAACTCATATGTTTTATATACACTTGGCATACCCCGATATTTTGTTTGGAGCTTGTTTAAAACACTCATAGTCGCAAGATAAAAATCTAAGGGTTCATTGGCGGTATGTTATGAGACATTTCTTATGGAAGCAGCCTGATTGCGTTTGGCGGAACCTGAGGGCCCATTGGCGGGGGATTTGTAACTCCAAAACAGCCCAGTTGTGTTCGGCGGGTCCTGATGGCCCATTGGCGAAGTATTTGTAACAACAACACCTCGATTGTGTTCGGCGGGTCCTGATGGCCCATTGGCGGGGATATGTAACCCAAAACACCCTGATTAGGTTTGGCGGAACCCGAAGGTCCCATGGGCGGGGGGATTTGTAACCCCAAAACACCCCGATTAGGTTGGTGGAACCCAAGGCCCATTGGCGGGGGATATGTAACCCCAAAACACCCTGATTAGGTTTGGCGGACCCGATGTCCCATTGGCAGGGCAATTTGTAACCCCAAACACCCTGCATGTGTTCGGCGGAACCCGGAGGCCCATTGGCGGTGGGTTTTTAACCCCAAAACACCCGAGTGTTTCGGCGAGCCCGAAGCCCATTGGCGTGTGGGTTTGTAACCCCAAACCGACCTGATTGCGTTTGGCGGAACCTGAGGGGCCATTGGCGGTGGATTTGTAACCCCAACACATCCCGATTAGGGTTTGCAGAACCCCATGGCCCATGGCGAGGATTTGTAATCCCAAAACCCCAATTGCGTTCGGCGGAACACGAGGGCCCATTGGCGGGGGGATTTGTAATCCCAAAAACCCGCGATTGCGTTGGGGAACCATGAGGGCCCATTGGCGGTGGATTTGTAACCCAAAACACCCCATTGTGTTCGGCAGAACCGAGGGCCATTGGTGGTGGTTTGTTGTATGCATTTTGCCCAGAGTTTTGTAGAATCTAATCTTGGGGGGGGGGGGGGGTACGCAGTCTCAGCCGGGGGTCTATAACGTTGAAATCCACCGGTACCCCTGCGTAGATTTCAACTCGTGGCGGAACACCCGAGGCTAAGGTGTGCCAACCCTTAAGCCGCGTGTCTTTTCTCCCTAAAATGTCAGCGGTAGATTCAAACCCCATGGACCCCAGACAGAGTCCCCATGAATAGGTCCACAAAGTAAAAAATAAACAACGCGGAAAAGGCTTCACTACAAAAGCTTGGCGACAAAATTACCTACGAAAAAATAAGAACGACAACATTATACACTACAAAAAAGCTTGGCGACAAATTTACCCCGCGACAAAAAGAACAACTACAAATTGACTGACTTTAAAAGACAAGCGATTATTTACCCGCGACAAAAAAAAAACGGCTATAAAAAGCTCGGCGACAAATGTACTCGCGATGAAATTATGGACACCAATTATGAATTATTGAAGTGAAAATGACTCATTTAGCTAAAAAAATACATATACAACTTTTAATTTATTGCTATGTTAATCAACGTACCATGGCCTTCACTTGGAGCTACAATTTTCCCTTTCCTTTCCAGATAGTTTCTAGTATTCCTTGGTTGAATTGTGCCCTCGGACAGAAGGGAAGAAGAAAGGAATATCATATGAAGATGAAGGCTTAATGGAACGTACATTGAAGGGAAGAAAAACTACTTCGTACTCAAGCGTCACTAAGGCTCGCAGAGTAGATAATAAGTTTAAAAGTAATAGCCCTGTATGGCATAAAATTTATATAGACTGGAGTGATAATGATGGAAAAAGTCTAAAAGGATTTTCTCCGAACATGTCTCATTACCAAAGTTATTCAAGGTGCTTCGATTAAAAGGGGACGAAATATGAAGAATAAACGACTGTAAAAGCGGAGCTGGCTATATAATTATAGAATTTAAACAGGCTTTAACCCTTCTATTGTGTTAGGGTCAAATTGACCCGTTTTCTAGTTTGAATGTGTAAAAATTACCATTTGCTTTTTGCTCTGGAATGAGGCTTCATCTAATCCTCAGACACACACCGATTGAATGCAGAAATATCATTTTTCACCATTTAGTAAATTATAAGGTCTCAAAAAAAAAAAGTTACATCTGTGGTGTTACGGGTCAAAAATGACCCGGCAGAGAATACTGGCTGTTTTATGCATCACCTAAAAGCTATGGGTTGCTCTGAGGATCAATTGTAGCCCAATATGCCCAGTTATGGCCCACACACACACACACGCCCCCCCCCCCCCCCACACACAAACAGGCTTCTTTCACATGCACAGACAGACACATATAGAAAGCGCATTCAGGCACACACACACATTTTACACGAGTGGTACATTTTAAAACACTGTGTCTGTGGAGCCAACTAAAGAAATTTCCCATACTGGTTCCATTTATATTAATGTATACTAAGCCAACAATGACTTGAAAAACAATATTGGAAGAAAACTGGTGATTTTAAGCATTTTAAAGCATTTTCAAATCACGGGTCAAAATTGACCCGCGAACACCACAGGTGTAAACAGCTTTCTAACACAATATAAGGGTTAAACGTTGTTTCACAATTTGAAACTCTACAAGTACCCTCTGAAATAGAACAAGGATTAAAATTTAATATTAGAGGCCTAGAAAATACGAGGGCTCTACAAAATCCCATGAAGTCACCATAAAAATGGCTTTGAGATAAACCTTGATGCTCTGAGAGTAATAATGGACAAATACGGCGAGATGGTAGGAGGGTTTGATAGCGTCCCCTTTTCGGCTACACTGGAGGGTGATGCTGATGCATCCTTCGCTAAATTTCTTAAAACAATCATGTCCAGGAGGATTAAGTTCCGGATTAAGCCAAAGAAAAAACTTCCCATGATCGTTCCCGTAATGGGGCGTAAAGTGGAATTAGTCTCTACCCTTCAGCAGATACAATGTTTCAGGTGTCTTAGATTCGGACACACGAAGATTAAATGCCCCTTTTGGGAGTTCTTTTATTTTTCTTCCGACAAGTTATAAATGCATGTGTTTTTTTAATGTTATATTGTTTTTAACGTAGCTTTATCAAATTTTTCATTTATTTATTCAGCCTTTATACGTGCATTTATTCTGTTCGAGATATCTTTTAGATCATAAATAAATATTTTAATAAAAAAAAAGATTAAATGCCCCTCATCAAATAGAGTTAGTTACTCTGAGTTTGAGAAGAATTTTAGACTGAGCTTGGTCTTTCAGATAGGACTTCTGGTGAAAACGAAAGGAGAGCCACTGAGGAGACTGCACGATAGGAGGAGGAAGAGGAAGATTCAGAGGAAGTAAGTGAATTTACTGCTTCAGTACATCTACCGGAAGCCGAGCCTGCTGGAATAACTAAGGAGAAAGATGAATCCAGTTTAAACGATGCTTGTGACCAACCCTCAACATAGGATGTCAAGAGTCTCGTAGGTCAAAATACCCCTCATATGAGAGACGACTGGAAGAAAGTTATGTATAGAGGGGCGGCAGTCCCAACCAAGAAAAACATTGCAACCAAAAATAGTAAACGGCTTCTCAGTAGTCCAGAGACTGAGAATGGCAAAAGAGTAAGGGATGGTATGGATGAGCAAGGATCATCTCTACAAAAATAAATTAAAATGCTCAAAACCAACCAAATTTTATATGATAAGTTGCTCTTATATAAACATGCAGCATAGTAAAGCGGCTACTTCCGAGTTTAAACTTAGGAAATTCCAAATTGTTTTCATAACGGAACCCTACCTGTCTGATGGCTCTACAAATAGTCTCAAGCTCAGTGGACACACAGTTCATAGTAAGTCAAGTTCACGACCAAGGACCTGTATCCGTACGGCTGAACAGCTCCATGCATGGTTTGCACCAGAGCTTACTCCTTTCGATGGACTCGAATGCCCACAATTGTCTTTGGGGTAGCAAAGAAACTGATGCAAGAGGAGAAGCTCTCGAAACCATAATTGATGAAGATAATATCACTGTTCTAAATCAAGGTTGTGAACCCACCTTCGTGGCCCAAAGAGCTAAATCAGTAATAGACTTAACTATCATGAATCAGCACGCCTTCAATAAGATGGAAATCAAAGGATGGCACGTAGATCTCAGACCATCAATGTCTGATCACAGATATATTGTCTTCAACTTTGGGAAATATATGCCAGTTGATGAGAGCTCAAGAAACCTTAAAGAGGCCAACTGGGATATTTTTAGAGCCTACACTGAGAAAACAACACTGCCTCCAATTGCATTTGATGCTGAAAGCATTAACAGATGCGCGGAAGCACTTTGCGAGGTCATTAATAACGCTTTAGATACAGCATGCCCCTAAGGAAAACGATCAAATCAAAAGCAGTACCTTGGTGAACGAAAAAGCTTGCTGCTCTCAGATACAAACTCAGAAAACTGGAGTCTAAACGCAACCTTAGCTCACATAGGGAAAAGTATTGGGCTGTAAAAAATGAATACCGTGCTGCCTTAAGGAAAGAGCAAATAAATTCTTGGATAAATTTTTGTTGCAGAGCTGAAGGTCCGAAAGATATAGCCAGACTAATCAAGATCCAGAGACCAATAGCAGACTCAATCGGCCTTCTAAAACATGGCCAGAGCTATGCAAAATCTCCTGCTGAATCTCTGGAAGTACTTATGAAAGCCCACTTTCCAGATTGCAAGATCAACGATCCAACAGTAATCCCAGCAAACATTAATGACTACGAGATTGATTTTGTGAATCTCATCAGAGTGAAGGAGTCCTTTAAAACCTTCGGGGCCTACAAGAGTGCTGGACCTGATGGAATTAAACCAGCTGTTCTGCAACAGCTTGGTGAGAACATTCTGAGGTACATCACAAAACTCTATGGGGTGATTCTCAGTAGTGGCTATACCCCAAACTGCTGGAAACAGATGAAGGTCATATTTTTACCAAAACCTGGAAAGAAGACTACAACTCTGCGAAATCATTTAGGCCTATAACCCTATCTAATTTCTTTCTGAAAGGCCTTGAGAGACTTGTTCAGTGGAAAATAGAAGAAAACCTCCCAACACTTCACGCACAGCACGCATACTCTAGGGGTCTATCTTCTGAGACGGCTCTTTCACAAGTAGCTGACTTTATAGAAAATCTATTTTTCGACAGCAATGCACCCTTGCAGTCAGTTTTGACTGCACGGGTGCATTTGATTATGTTCAATATGACTCGGCAAACAACGCGATGTCGAGACTTGGTATTCCAAAGAGTATAATATCATGGTATACAAACCTCCTCAAATCTCGGAGTATAAAAGCAGACCTCAAAGGTGAAGAACTCTGCATTAACCCAACGCGTGGGAGTCCACAAGGAGGTGTACTTTCACCCTTAGTTTGGAACACAATTATGGATACACTCTTGGAAAAATTTAAAAGAAGTGCCGTTAATGCGGTAGGATATGCAGATGACGTCCTCCTCTTAATTAGTGGAAAAGATCCCCACACTCTTACGGATATTATGCAACAAGCAATAAATATAGTCCTAGAATGGGGGAATGCGAATGGTCTGACCTTCAATCCGACTAAATCTACAGCAATCGTCTTTGCAAAGGCTTACAAACTTAGATCAAATTACTTTCCGCGTATGAAAATGG
This sequence comes from Caligus rogercresseyi, assembly GCA_013387185.1. Taxonomy (NCBI): domain Eukaryota; kingdom Metazoa; phylum Arthropoda; class Copepoda; order Siphonostomatoida; family Caligidae; genus Caligus; species Caligus rogercresseyi. The sequence goes on from CP045890.1 coordinate 16,646,723, forward strand.
GTGACAGAGAAATAAAATATTCACCAAAGCTGAAATACCTGGGTGTTGTTTTTGACCAGGGACTTACCTGGACCGATCATCTTATAGAAAAAGCGTCCAAAAGCGCTCGTGTATGGAACATGGCGAAAGCAATCGTGGGACAGAAATGGGGGTTGACTTCGGATAAGATTCTTTGGCTCTACGAGGCGATGATCAGGCCAATTATGTCCTATGGATGTTTAATATGGGGGCATTCCGTAGTGAAAAAGAAAACTGCCGTGAAGATCTTGAACTCGATACAACGAAAAGCACTATCAGCGATGACCCACACATTTAGATCAACGCCAACTGCTGGAATGGAATCTGTGCTCGGTATAATTCCCCTTGATTTATACTTGCAGGGACAGGCAACAAGGTCTAGATGGAGGACAAAGCACTTGCTAATAGACACTTGGGATGGGATGGGCAACCTTCCAAATCGTAGAGGTCACCGCTTTTCCTCTGATAAAATCCTTAGTGCAGCCAAAATAAATCAGCATAGTGATTACATTAAGGGCAACCTGATTTGGATGAGTAACCTTCCAATCGATAGTCCAGATTTGGTGGTATATACTGATGGATCTAAAGATGAGGCGGGAAATACTGGTGCTGGATGGTCAATTACAAAGTGTGATGTGTCTGTTCAGCACTCAATGGTATCTCTAAACAGCGAATCATCAGTATTTCAAGCTGAAGTCTTTGCAATCAAACAAGCAGTGGAAGATCTTCATAAACTCAATAAACAGTGGGAAACTGTCACCATTAAATCAGACTCACAATCTGCAATAGCTGCAATTCTTAACCCTCTTACTACGAGTTATGAAGTGAAAAAATGCAAGGAAACTATCAAGAGTCTAAAACAGGAGAAGATTTATACATAGAGTGGTGCAGAGGGCACGACGATATTACGGGGAATGAATTTGCGGACTACTTGGCAAAAAGTGGGACAAAATGTCATGATCGTAGATGTGTCGGTGTGCCTCCCAGCTACATTAAGAAAGTGATTGGCCAATTAATTTATAAAAAATGGTGCAGTCGATACAATGATTGCCATCATTTAAAGCACACACACTTAATGTTAAAAAACCAAGACCTAAACCTCTCAAACTCCATCGGGAGAACATGAAGCTGCTAGTCCAAGCATACACTGGCCATGGACCGTTTCTAGCCCATCTCAGTAAATGGAAAGACGTCAGCAATGTCTGTAATGTCTGCATGGAAGAACCTCAAACTGCAGACCATCTCATCCACAGATGTCCAGCACTCTCATATGAAAGACTTGAAGCTGAGCATTCAGAAGAAGTAGATGACCGCATCCTCGTATTGATGAAGTGCAGAAGAGTGAAAAATATTTTTGTAAATAATTTAGACATTAAGTAAGGAGTTTCGTTTTTTAATATTTTTATTTTTATTTTTTTACTCTAGCAACATAGATACCGTGTGGTTATGTTCTTTACCTAAGTTGTGTGCTGTTTGTATATGTCTTTGTGTAAAAGAGTAATAAATATTTCTTAACTCTTAAAAAAATATACAGAACGATTTGTTAAAATTAGGATTAAGATCATGGATTTAAAAAATGTTACTTATAAGTTCACAAAATAAGGATTTTAAGGAATATAAATCATATAATGAGATACAAAATTATAGCATGCAGTGTGAGGCTTATCTGGAGGAGTCTAAGAGCTTAGGAACTTTGAATACTGATACCTTATAGTATTTTAATCATTTTCATATATATTATGATGCAAATATAAAATTTTCTTTTTGGCTGCTAGTGCTCTTATAAGAGTTCATATTGTCAGCCATTGTGCCGTCAAGGAAACTGTGTAACAAGGCCTATTTTCAATACTTTGACCCCACAAAGCTGTTTTGCGAGGATATAGACGCTTAGGTAAAATTGTAAATAGTTTGCGACCTTTTATATCCATAAAGAATATATCTACAAGAGTGCAATTAGCTTTGAGAGGTTGTGTGAACAACCACTATGGAGCAGAAGAAGAAATATTCCGTGAAGGCCAATTCGTCCATGAGATCATAGAGTCCTGAAGTCCTACAGTGCCCCTAGTATAATCATGAACAAGTATAATGGACCGAAGATATATGCACGAATGTAAAAAGCAACACAAAGTACCTATTCTTATTTTATGAACCATGCCTTAGGTGAATTTCGATAATCTAACTATTTTAAAATGCCCTCTAGGAGTAGAAAAATGGTGAATATAATACTTTTGTTTTCAGGGGGTTGCTTTTTGCTTGGTTTTTTTATATCAAAAGGTTCGTTTTTATATTGCCGATAAAATGCTTTAAGAAATGTCACATGGGATTTTCATTAAAATACTCCTTATTTAACAGAAAATAAATCTATTAAAGTTGATCTTTTCGATCACTTTATTGAGTCTGAGAAATTAAGCACAAATCCAATCTACATTTTACAGATTTAACACTAATGAGCAAAAGTTTTCTTATTTTTATATTGGAGTCCGAACCAATATAAAGTAAAAAATAAACGCATTTCATTTAATATCCCAGCCCTTTCCAACATTAGCATAACATAACATAAATGATGTTTGAATTCATTTTCCTCGCACATTCGAACGTGCTTGCAAATAATAATAATCAATACTGCAATTTTGTACAACTATTAATATGTATTTCCCTCACCACAATGACATTTTTTCATCCTTATTGTCTTTGTATAATATACTTTGTTGTATTCCCCTGTGCCTTGAGGAAAAGTCCTTTTCTAAGAAAAAATATAATTTCCTTTTAGACTTTTTTGAAACCTTCCTAGAAATATAATGCCTCCTTACTAAAAAGTCAATATTTTTTCAATTAGTATATATTATAAATACCACATGAACTATACGACTCAAATAATGCTGATTAACGATCAATTGAGTACGTGATCATTCACCCAAATGAGTTTAAAAAAAAACCAAATTGCTCTAGATGGGAATATATAAAAATTGGTGTCAGATTGAGTTAGGAAAGTCTAAATTTTAGAATGTGTTAGAGGTCTTCAGACTCCAGATACATACAATTTTTGCAAAGCTATCGTCCTGTTCGGTTTTGGCAGATCGCTCTCTCTGCACAATCTAGAGCAATTAATAGTACTCTTTTGAATGCCAAAACTCTTATAGCTAAGAGGTTAGCATCTCACTCTCCTTTCAGTCCGTGGGAGGTAAGGGCAATCATTCTAGCGATGGCAGCAAGATACGCGGCGTTGGACCTCAAGATCCCCTCTGTCACCGATAGAAAATGGAGTTGGGCAGCTGATGTAATTCGTTACTTCTCCTGCGTTCCCTCACTTAAGGAAAAATTATTAAAAACTTTTACGCCAATTCAAGGATTTAAAGTACAAAGGTTTATTTTTTAAATATTTGTTTTGTCAAGTTATTTTATTGTATTTTGGTGTTTGTTCATATTTGATGTTAAAATTTAAACTAAAATGTTTAATTATGTTTTTATGCATTAAAATCATTTTATAAACAATCTTTTTTTTTTTGTGATTGTACGTGTGTTTGTGGGTGTAATCGTCTTTATTCATCCTTATAAAATAACACCTAGTTCTTTCACTAGTTATGGCGTAAATGATAATGTTTGAAATAATATATATATATAAACTTATATACGAACAATAAATATATATATACACATATATATATAATAAAATTCATAAAATAATAATATTAAAGCAAAGTCATTTGATAAAAAGAGGACTTTGTATTGACGCTATTTTAGAAATGTTTTTGGCAACTACTGTTGCTGCACCACGTGTGGGGGCGGACCTCAGCTCGGGAAACGAATTCCACAGATCGGCGGCGAAGGCGGAAAACGTTTTTTCCTTTACTTTAAGTGGACAGGGGATGATGCCCAGCGACTTTGATCGGCTCGACCTGTTGTTTCCTGATGGTAGGTTGGTGCGTGAGGAAAAAATGGTTTTGCCGATGTGACTTCTCTCACCGCACCCTCCATCCAAGCTGGAGTAAGGTTTCCATGTTTCTAGGGCTACAGCTTTCACGGCGATCTCATTCACTGACGGAAGACTGCTTTGCGAAGTAGGTTAGGAATGCGGATGTGGTCAGTCCTCTTTATTCCTGTAATGGATCTGGCCGCGTCATTAATAGATACTTGTACTGATTTGTACGCAGCAGAGGACGGACTTTCCCAAGTCTCACATCCAAGACGTGGGGGAATGACAGCAGCTGCTGCGTAGCAAATTTTTCCAACTAAAAGACCTCTTGCCAGTTGCCTTAAGTACTATCCTCTAGGAAAGTGGAGAGCCAGCCTTGCAATAAGTGTCGCTCTTTGTCTAGCAGCTTTAGCAGCTCCGTTCTCATGAGGAAGAGTTGTGAAATTTGAGTCGAATGTAACTCCAAGCAGCTCCAATTCTTTCTAGGGACGAATCAAATTTCCATCAACCAACACAGAGAACGAAGCTAAGTCTTTATTGCGAAGGTTACCCCCGACCATAAGTTGAGTTTTGGAAGCGTTCAGTACAAGACCATTCCCCGCAGCAAATTGAGCAAAAAGTTTTGCTCGCAGATCCAACTGAGCCTTAACATGGTTTAGGTCTCTACCATAGCCCAAATGGCAGTGTCATCAGCTTAGCCCGAGTTGTCCTCCTCACCGATACCCAAGCAATCGGGCATGTCAGCCACTAGAACTAGATAGAGTATGGGCCCAAAATAGACCCCTGTCTCACACCAAACTTCACCCTCAAAAGGTTGGACGGGGTACCATTCCAATCGACACATTGCTGGCCGTCTGATAGGTAAGATGTGAACCATTCCAATGCCGATCCTTTAACACCTACAGAGTGGTACAGCAAAAATTAGAATGGACTTTTAAAGGCCTTAGCTCCATTGTGATTTGTTGTATGATCTTGAGCTTAGTGCCATTCGAAAGAGTAAACAAAGTCCTACAAACTGGTATCTGTTGTGTTTTTGTATAACCAAAATGTCTGAGCAAGAGATGAAAAGGCAAAGGGCGATTGATCTCCTCTGCGCCCAACTCGACCCGAAGGTGATCACGACCCAGATCAAGGTATCCTTGGCCACGGTCTACAACATCAGGAAGGCCATGGAGGGCATGGATCCGATCTCCAGGAAGCCTGGGACTGGGGGACACAACAAAAAACGAAGTGGTGAGTTCCTGAGCCTCCTGCAGGAGAACATCAAGAAGGACCCCACCAAGTCCATGAGGAAGATGGCCGCCGAGAGAAACGTTGCTCTCATCACCGTCACCAAGGCCGTCCACGAGGTCTTGGGCCTCAAGAGCTTCGTCAGGACACCAAGGCATCTGTTGGCGGCCACTATGAAGGCCAGAAGGTTAGAGAGAGCCAAAAAAGTCCTCAACTTCTTCAAGCACAACGGCGACACGGTCAAGATATACTCCGACAAGAAGATCTTCACAGTAGACGCAGTGCTGAACAGAAGAAATGATCGATTCTTGGCAGAAACAAGAGGTCAGGTGGAGGGGTATTACAGGACCAAACATCCAGCCCAAGTCATGGTCCTGGGTATCGTGGCCTCCGACGGCAACAAGATGCCCCCACACTTCTTCAGGCCCAATGAGAAGTTCAACTCTGATGTCTACTACAAGGTCCTTAGGTACAAGGTCTTGCCATAGCTAAAGAGCACATTCCCAATTAACAATTATGTGTTCACCCAGGACGGAGCCCCGGCTCACACGTTCAAGAAGGTTCAGGAGTTCTGCAAGGGGAACATGGCCTCCTTCTGGCCCTCCTCATCGCTGGATTCGAACCCTCTAGACTTTGCTGTCTGGGGCTTCCTGGAGTGCAAGACCAACAAAACCTCACACACCAGTGTCGAGGCCCTGAAGGCCACCATCACCAAGGAGTGGGACAACATGTCGGAGGACTTCATCAAGACCAGCTGTGCCTCCGTTCGTCCACGTATTGAAGCCATCATCAGGAATAATGGAGGACACATTGAATAAAAATTGTAACTTATTGTATCCTTAACATATTTTGTTTCAGGAATTTACCATTAAAATGGCTCTTAAATAAAATATTCCAGCCTTCAAATTGGCCTTTGTCATTTTCTAATTTTTGCTGTACCACTTTGTATAGCTCTTAGTTTGGGGATGAGCTGACTCTTGTCAACGGTGCCAAACGCAGAAGAAAGATCGAAAGCAAGAATCCCAACCACATTACCTTCCTGTTTCCCACGAATCCACTTTGTATGGGCAGTGGCTAGTGCTGCTGCAGACGATCTGCCAGGACGAAAGCCAAACTGAGAAATGGGTAATGCACTCACCTTAGCTAGATGAGACTCCAAGTCACGTTTCACCACCGTCTCAAGCACCTTTGGCAGGGCAGGTAATATTGAGACTGGACGATAAGAGGCTGGGTCAGCTGGACTTTTCCCCTTTTTTATGAAATGCGTTGATAAAACAGGGAATAGAAGATATAGTAAACAAAGAGTAAATATGTGAATACAAAAAACACTCTTTGAGAGGGTCACATGATTAGGGCAAGGATTCCTTTTATTTATAAAAATGGGTATAATTACACTTGAAGATGTCCTTTTCACCAAATACAATAGAGGAAGCCGAGAAAGTGTGCGATACGCATATAAGAGAGCTTCGCCCCCAAGCGTCTTGAAAGAAACGAATTTGAGTTATATCACCAAAACTATGGACAAAAAAGATTTATTCCCAGCTTCAGATTTCTGCTCAATGTCTGTTTATTAATAGGCCATGTAAAGACTGTGGAGAATTGTTTAATTCAGTTTTCCATGCTTTTGACAACTGTTCTACCCTCAATTTGTCAAAGTCAACGTTAAAGAAGTTGTAAAAAAATTGTCACGGCCATAATTCTATTCGAACTAAGTTAGAATCCCATAAAAGCACCATTGAAAACATGAGTTATGGAGCTAATATTATCAAGTATTCTCAGCTATCTGGCAGAGAAAATAACTCAGAACAAATAATTAACATTGAAGACATTCGAGCCATCATGATTTCGACGGCAGCGCAATATCTGGCTTTTGTAGTGAAAATCCCTACTATAAATAACATTCCGTGGAAATATGTGGGGAGCTGGACATCTCCAATTTCTTAAACAGATTATGGGACAGCACAGGAAATTTACGAAAAGACAACCAAAAATTTGTATTCCATCTTTGTTATTTTATCTATTATTTGGGACATTGCTTATTATATCTGTATTTTTGAGTATGATTTTGTTTCTTTGAAGTTATTTAAATAATTGATTTTATTAGATATAGCTGCCTCATTTTCGATACGGATTTAACTTTAAACTAGGTTGTTTATTTATATATTTTTTAATAAGTAATTTCTCTATATCTATAAAGTCTCTTAAAAATTGTTTTATTAAAACAATCACAGGGCAAAAATAACAATCTACATACAAGGGATATTGACTAAAATATATATGTAGTACAAAAGTGTATCGTAAACTTTTGGATTTTCCCCAATAAGACAATACTCAAGACAGATTAAATAATGTTAAAGTAAAATGTATCGTCTGAGTAACAACCATTCAGAAATGTTTCACATTCCACACTGACACGTTTAAAATAAACAGAGTGTCTATCGAATATAACTAGTATGCATAGGAATAATTTTGCAAATGCTAGAAAAAGAATCAAAATATTAAAAATAACGTTACTTTTAAATTTTATAGATTACTTCTTCTATTCTTCGTAATAAAAACATTTTATTATAAAGTTTGTCACTTTTTACATTGTCAAAAAAATCTCCGGACCAATCAAATTGGTTTAAGAGCCATAGCTTCTTCTGCTTCAAGTTTTGTGTTCTCAAAGAAAAATTAAGTATGCAACAGAGTGCATTTACATAAATATGAAGCCTAAATACTTTGACGTTTCGCCTAAAAATTGCCTCACTCATTCCTACATTGATACATTGAAAATCTGGCACTTTTTTAAACGTGATTGGTTGAAAGAAGAAGGGATGGAATTATAAAAAAGCAGTTTGGTAATATCATAGAAATATAAAGATGTAGAGAGCTTATTCCCTTCAATCAGTGCCTTAGAGTAGGAGAGTCTGGACGAAAGACTGATGAGTCATAACATAAAGCTGACAAAACCCCATAACAAACAAATTTAATGTCATAAATTAATAGGTTTTTGGATTTAACTGCATATTTAATGTTATTCGTATAAATCAAAGGGGATATATTTTAATGTAAAAAGATGGCAATTGAGTTGAATTTGCTATAAATTCCATTGTTTTTATGATTTTGCGAATATTTTTATATCAGAAATAGGATTTATCTGTTGAATATCATATTATTGTATTTCTAATTCTATTCGTAATGTGGGCAGCCCTTCATCAATCACGAAACCTTTTTGTTTTTGTATCTTTGCGATCAATCAACAAAATATGCTTCTTGTAATACTTTTCTAACGATATAAGCATGGTTCCGGAGTCCAAAAACACATTGGAAGCATCCCACGTACTGCCATCGGAGAAAACTTATATCTAAAGTAAATCCTATCGTACATCGCACAATTCAAGAGTAGAATGAGGCTACTACCAATAGTTTCATTCTACTCTTTAAACTGATTGGACTCCAGAACGATCATTTGTTGCTTTTATTCTGGGTAAAGCATTACGAGAAACCTATTTTGATGATTGATCCCAAAAAAGGTTTCTCGTGATTGATGAAGGGCTGCCCACATTACGAATAGAATTAGAAATACAATAATATGTTATTCACATATAAATCCTATTTCTGATAAAAAATAGAGGCAAAATCACAAAAATAATGCAATGTATATCAAATTCAACTCAATAGCCATCTTTTTACATTAAATATATCCCCTTTGATTTATACGAATAACATTAAATGTACTATTAAATCCAAATGCCTATTAATTTATGATATGAAATTTGTTTGTTATGGGGTTTTGTCAACTTTATGTTATGACTCATCAGTCTTTCGTCCAGACTCTCCTACTCTAAGGCAATGCCTTCAATAGTAGAGACACATCGTTCAGCTGTAGCCATTGACTGATATAAACAAGTAATTTGATCTACGTAATCGTAGTTGATAATAGAGATAGGAAGATTATTATTATGTTTATTTTGGCACAAAACGTATTCCTCTGAAGAATCCAATTAGCCCTCACTGCAGGCCCGGCAGCAGGCCCAGTCTTTTTTTTTTTGGGGGGGGGGGGGGGGCTAGAGTTATTATGGGAGGGCACAGTTGGCATTTTTATAAAAAATCAGACCCACGTCACTCAGTGGGTGGGCTGGCCTGTCCCCCGTCAGGCCCGCCCATCCCGCCGGGCCTGCCTCATTGTCTTTATATCTCTATAGGTAATATGCTAAAAGCATCACTTCACTCGCAGCTGTCGAAAAGGAAACACCCATTCAGAGAAATGAATATCCGTCATAAAAATATTAAGAGTCTCTTCTTCATGACCTTACATCAATGACGTCATTGGTGAATCCTTTGAAAAAACTCCTCCTTCTCCACCTATTAATATTAATTAAACAAAGCAGTTCCAGTCAAAAATGTTTATTTTGGTTCATTTGACGATAAAGGGATCATAGCTCATACATTCGGACGTAACAAAGAAAGAAAATAGTGATATTAAATGAAAAAACCATGTTTTTTAATCTACTAAGTACTGTATATATTTATCTGGTATATTTGTTTGATGTCACATCTTATATTAAGTTATGTTTGACTATTCCCTTAGCTTTGTTTGATGTACCTACTTGGGGTTGTATGTAGTGATGGAGGACGAAGAGATTTTGATGATTGCCTAGGTTTTTCATTTTGTAATCCTTCATTCAAAGAACGGAAGTCCCATAAGCAAATACATATGTTATGTGGATTTAATACACACGTTATAGCATATATTTTCCTGCCAATGAGGGAGAAGAAAATATTAGAAGCATGGGAAAAATAAAAAGCAATAAAAGAATAAACCTAAATTCAAGGCATAAGAGTATTAAAAAGTGTTTATCATAGAATTCATAAAAAATATTAATGAAAATAGTTATTGGCTGTTTAATGAATTATTTTTCAAATTTAGATTCGATGGTATTTTTAGGATTTTTTCCTTGATTAAACGCTTACAGAATTAAGTAAAGAACCCAATTACCCAATGGGGTAATTGTGTGGAAGCAATCGCCCTCAACTTTAAGAGTTGAAAACTCTTCAACGGAGCTAATGAACTCCCTTAAAAAATATGGAGTATTTCAAGCGCTTTTATACCATTTAGCATGCATTCATTTGTGAGTTTAAGATATGTAAATCATAATAAAATACCAAATTGTATGCTTACATTTAAAAATATAATTCAGTGCTAACAAATTGACTAAAGTTAGCGGGAAGGAGTATTTTAGTTGATCGAAGCTTATATGAATCTCTTTGTATCTATGTAACAATGGTGTTCACTATTTCTAGCTACAACAAAAGTCCTTCACACTAAAATAAACTTTATAAATTTGTCAGCATATGAACGGTCATTTTTAAATTGACTCATCAGATCAAGGATATTTTAAAAGAGGTCTATCATCGTGACCTCTTGGAGGATTTTAAACTACACCCTCGACGATAAGAGTTGGAAACCCTTCAAGAAATCAAATCGCTTAAAAATATTGGAATTGATTTTGATAGTGTTTTGAGTGAAGAAAGGATGCTTATTTTGTTAATCAATTCAGACTATTAATAATATGTTTTGTTTTTAGTTTAAAGGTTTATTACTGTATACCGTATACATACATATATACATACAATATTACAAAGACATAATATAATAGTACAATACATGCATAAAATAAAGAGCGCGACCACACAAAGGGGTATATGCGCTACAACATATTAATAATATGCACACATAACTTCTAAAAACACTCTTGAGAATATCTATCTTGGAATATTATCTCAAAATGAGCAATTAAGTAAAGAATATATTTTAATTAAAGTTTTTTCTTCTCAAGAAACTGGTTGGATCTTCTTTTACTTTTCATTTTGTTCTTCATTTATGTCAAAGAGTTTTCGAAAGTAGGCAATACTTTGCAAAAAACCCTTTTAATTAGTTGCAAGATTAGTTATGAGTATAATGAGAGTTTTCACACGATTACCTAATAAGAACAAACTTTAAAGATACTCTTTGTAAGAGCATTTAATTAATTTTATACTATAGTAAATATATTGGTGCTTGCCTTCCCGTTTAAAAATTGAAATTAATGTAGATTAAGGCAAAATGTTGATCATGTAAAGTTGGCATCATTTACCAATAATAATTGTTATAATTTAGATTATTATTTATTCATATTTAAATTCTTAAATCAATATTTAAAAGAAGTCCAAAAATAGACATTTAGTCCAAAAAGTTAAAACAATTTTACCATTTACAATAGCTTCTACTTAAATATAGGATGCAAAATAAAAAAAAAATAAAAAAATTGTAGAATTTTAATATCTTTTTCATTAATTTTAAAAGAAGCTTTGAGTTTAATGCGACGTAATTGATTTCTTTTGCAGCCACGCTCAAGAGATCTTGTCAATTTTTGGATTGATTTTTAAAAACATTTGGCTCACCATTGAATGACTATTTGAATTATAATCGAAATCTTGAAAAGAGAATGTATTCATTTTTCCATGGGTAGCACCAAGGTCAGCTCTTATAAATTGTTGGTCGTTGAATAAGTCTAATTGCATCTGTATGTAGTGACGAGGCACATTTTTTGTTCCTCATTAAAACACTGTTTTTTATTATTTATAGCTATGCAAAAAATAAGATTATATATATATATGATGTTAGTTTGTAAAAATAACTGAATTAGCGTTGAAACAAAAAAATAGCGTTAATTTAAAAATTAATGAAACTAAGGCTTATAGCAATAAATTTAGGTTTGGAATGGCATTATCTGAATCCGATTGAAATTTATCCTTAAGATTCAGCAAAATAATGTATATATATTAACAAATAATTTAACTTACCATGCTTGCAATAAAGAAGATTAATTTTAATAGCTTAATTGTTCCATAAGCTTTATTTGATAGAGGTTGTAAAATATACATAAAATTATATATATATATATATATATATATATATATATATATATATATAATATCATTTATATATTTTTTGAATAAAATAACAAGTAAAAACTGAAAGCAAATTTGGCAAATAGATCAGAGTAATATAAATGGGCCTTCTAATTATAAATATATCACAACAATGAAAGAATAAAAATAAGTTGTTTAGTATTCCTTTATCTTTGATTAATTAAGTAGCTTTTGTTAATTGTGTTTGTTATTTTGAATGGCTTATTATGGACGGCGAATTGATTAAGGAATAGAACCTTGCTACAATGATTTTAAATAAGCTTCACTTTTTAAATTAATGATTTTAAATAAGCTTCACTTTTTAAATTAATGATTTTTTTGAAAAAAAAATATCTGCCAACAACACGTCTCAAACTTAAGCAGCTTTTCTTGATGCATTAATTTCTATTTTTTCGCTATACTTGAAAGCTATTTTCACTCACAATTTAACTTTTTGTAAGTTTTAGTTAAGAGTAAGATAATTTTGATATTTTCCCAAAGTTATTTAAAACACTATATTTTTTTGTTTCCTTATTTACTTAATAATGCTGAAGTAATACGTAGCAATAAATGATGTTAGACGGGAACATCAAATGTTGGTTTTGAAAAATATTATTTCCTACGTCAAATAATTCAATGCAGTGAGTAAAAACATATGTTAGACGGGACGCTCAGATCCTGGTTTTGAAAAACATTATTTCTTACGTCAAATACATTCATTATGGTGAGTAAAAAACATATATTTTTAAATTATAGTCAAATTGATTTTTCTTCCTTTCATATATGATTTATTTATTCGATGTAAAAACATTTAAGTTGACGTTACAAAAGGCCATAGCAATTTAGGTTTTACACATAAGTTGAATTCCTTATTATTCGTAATAGTACATAGAATGAACTTTGAGAGAGTCAAATAAAAGGAGTTGTGGTGGTCCAAGATATTATAAATGCTCTGACCACCTCATCTTCTGTGATCACCTGTTTAATGTTTTCCCGATGATAATACATGATTACAGATATTATATGTATCAGATTTAGGACCTATTCCTTCATAATTGATATAAACATATAAAAAAGTCACAATAATATATTTTAAGGTCCTCGTATTAAAAGGGACTTACACTGACTACTCCATCTGGCGGGAAACAAGATACTGTCCACTTCACCTAATTTAAAAATAAGTGAAATATCGATTATATTTATCATCAATTTTGATGATTTCTGTATGAGAATGTGTCAAAATGTCGGTCAAGCTTCTCAACATGATGGAATAAGAGGCTGGTAATATTTCTTCAAATGATTGAAGATAATAATAGACATGTTGTTTCAGTTAGGAAAAAGGGTTCCTTGCTCTTTCTTCGTCCTATGGTCAGAGTGATGATCCATTTATCGACAGGTATGATGTAGAAAAATAAATCGAATGCAGTTGTTTTATATCATTAAATATAATGTCACATTTATATATTTAATGATACAAAACAATAATAATGTGTGATGGAGTATTCAATTAAAAGGATTCGACAATGACGTCATAGATGTAGGGAATATAGAGTCAGAGTATTACATAATTATCCTTAATCCCTAACTACAAAGTACAGAACAGAGATGACCCAGATCAGACAGAATTCGATACGGAGTTAAAGAGCATTAACATGGAAGAAGCAGTAACTACATACAGGCATATGAAATATATATATATATATGCAAATGGTTTTGTACAGGCGGAAGAAGAGAGGAAAGTGAAATAAAAAAGCATGTACATTACATAGAGATATAAAGACATAGATATCTTATTGGATTCTCGAGATAAATACGTCATATTGCCCAATATCAACACATTCTTCTATCTCTATGATCAACTTGCAATGACGTAGATCAAATTACTTTGTTTAGTTTGGGCGCAGATTACAGCTAAACGACGATGTTTCTCTGCTATTGAAGGGAATAAGCTCTCTATATCTTTATATCTCTATGGTACAATAGAAGATAATAACAACATATACACAAATGACGTACTGTCAGCTGTTGACGAACATATTAATATTCAATTTATTATGATACATAATCACTGCAGTATACTAGCCACTTTCCAATGGTCATATTGACTGTTTTTCAGCTTTAATAATTCAAAACTTAGAATAATATGTGGATAGAGTAATTCCATAGCTTGAGTGATTTAGGAGCTTATGCTCACGCAATTCAATGTACTTCCTTAAGTAATTAATTAAAAAAAAGGTTTCATTAAAAAAATCCTTATTGTTTAAATTAATGAGGTAGGACTATCATGCATACATGTTCTTCTTTAGAAATAAAGTTTGTGAACTTTCAAAGTATTTAGAAATAGATTGAATCACGTTCTTCACGTACAGGTACTTTTTTCTTTGTTAATTGATAAGTGCAGGAATCATGAATGAAACTTAAAGTAATGGAAAAAGGATTTTTTACTCTTAAATATATTATATTTTTTTCGACCTTATTCTATTTAGCGAAGTTACATATAATTACATATATATATAAATAAACATTCTAGTTTAAAATTAAATCGCAAAATACAAAAGTCAATTTCATTCAAAAACATTCTATTAGTTAAAAAGGATTTTTTTCGTAAAATTAAAGCCGTAAAAACGAAACAAAATTGCACAAATAAAATAATAAATATTAATTAATCAAACAAATATCTTTTAATAAAACCTCTATATATTCGTAAGAGTTTTTAAAGATCATTCACTGTTTTGTCCGAGAATGAGGGAAAGTAGCGAACCAAGTCTCCCGCGAACCTCCACTGGGAATCAGCACGTCCTGGAATCTTGATCTCCAGCGCAGAGTAACGAGCAGTAGCGGAAATTTGAATGGATCTTAATTCCTCCGTTTCGATGGTTTTCCCCGACGCAAGTGCTCCGCTACGTAACTTCTGGAGCTTGATAGAGCAAACTCTATTGCTCTTGTTTTCTCCGACGCAGATCGCAGGTTAGATTTTGAGACCGAAAAGAAGAATGGGGGAAATATTTTTGTCGTCGATTCGATGAATGTTGAGGCTGATAAAGTCCCTCACGATTTTAAGAACAGGACATTGCGAAAAGGCATGAATAATTGAGTTATAAATTTTGCCACAGTCTTTACATGGAGCGTTGAAGTAAATACAACCCGTGGATATTTGTAACTGGGCAGAGAAGCGTTTTCCATGGCTAAATTTGGAAATCAAACTTAAAATTTTAATCCTCCACGATATCTTCAAATCCAATTCGTTTAAGTATTTGTCGACAATTCTTTCCGCCTCCGCTTTCGTATCTGGAGAGAAACACATTCTTAGATGCCACGGAACGGGGACCATGTGCTCTTCTGCCGCCCTTGAAGTTTAAAAACAAAATTTCCGGACTTGAAGATAGAGTCATTCGTGAGATCATGTATTGTGAGGATATTGGAGGATAAGCCATTCTTTCCCAATTTTTCGGGTCGCCTAGATTCTTAAAAAAGAACTTTTTTTCTCTATTTTGACGAATAATGTCAATAGTTGAGGAATTATAAAAACTTGGTATTCCTCTCCATATTATTCTCTGAATCACAGCTAATGAGGTGGAAAAATCTTCTAGGAATTCATTTGTTGCGTCTGTCCCTAACATAATCCAATTATAGGCCGGGCTAGAAGCAATATGTTTCCTCCATTCCAAATTTGGATTTTTAGAGAGATCAATTAAAACTTTCCTATAAATTTTGGGAATTATCCTAGACAACAGGGCTAGTCCTCCCCCCAAATCTGATTTCGGACGTTTAAGAGCCGATAAATAGATTCGATGAAAGATATTATTTATCCAGATGCTTTCCTCCTGTAGTGCCTTCTCCGCGATCCAAGGAACGGCTGTAGATCTATACAAAACAGCAGGAACCACCCGGTAATTGTACAGGTCAATCCTTTTTTGTAGATTGAATTTCCTCCAATGAGGAATTTTTCCGTCCACAAAGTTTTTAAGAGTAGACCAGTTATTACTTGTTGGACCATAACGTCCCCAAGTAATTCCTAATATGTCCACGGATTCTTTTATTATTAAAGTAGGGAGCTTACAATCCTTGTCTGGAAACCACTTTCCAATCGGCAAAGTAACAGTTTTTTTAACGTTTATTTGTAAACCGGATCTTTGGCCAATTTTTTTGAAGAAATTCAGTACAACTTGAATGCGCTTTAACAATTGTTTTTCAGAATTAGCTTCTAAGAAAAGCGTTATGTCATCTTCATACATGTCTATAACATGCTTTGAATTGCCAAAACTCACACCAAAGCCTCTATATTTTTTAATGATGTTATCACCGAGTTTTTTTAGACCTGCAGCGAATAATAGAGGTGCTGTGGGGCAACCCTGACGACAACTTCTCTTCAAAGTATTTTTATTTTTGTTGTGTTGGGATACCTTTAATAATACTATATGATTAGTATATATCAATATCCTAGAGTCGTCGCCAATTAGGATGCTCGGCAGGAATGAATATTAGAGAACGATACGTGTGAGAGGGTCATGACTTGAAGACTGATTTATTGTCACAGAAGGAAAAGAAGGAAATATATACACGGAAGAGGAAAGCGTGAGTCACAGGTGACATGACGTTAGGGTGTCTTGAAACGTGACGTCAGGGACATAACAAATAGACAAGTATAATGTTTAAATCTTCAGCATAGACTATTTTTTCCTATTTGATCCATAGAATTGCAACTTTGTGGATATGAATAAGTATTAACCTGTCCATGGATTTTTAATGATATTAATTTGACCGTAATAGTATTGAACAAAATAATAATTTTATTACTTAATCTATCAGAATCATGCCTAGGAGTGGAATTTGCGCTCTCAACATTAGCGTCGAACACGCTTCCACTAAGCTAGTAGGCATACTAATTTGATTGCCATATTGCTGATATTCCGGTAGATAAAATTTCATCAATTCGTATTTGAAGACAAAAATGATAAAATAAATAAATAAGTATAAAAAATTATTTCCGCGTTTACCTTACGACTTCTAAAACATAAACAATTCTTTTATATTTAGATATACAATTAATAATTTGAAAGAGGGGCTGTATTCCATTCTATTAAAAACCTAGTATGTCCTTTCATACCATAAAGATGGCTTCATGTGTTTTAAATGAATACTTCTCCTCTGTCAAATTTATAATGGGTTTCATTTGGAAGCGTGTAATATCATTAAAAAGATTTATTAAGAAAATGTTAACATCATAGAAAGGATCAAATAATAATTTCATTTGATTACTTCGTCAACCAGGATCTTCCCTAGAAACAGCTAATACTGTTGTAATCCATTCTATGCGAAATTACATACAATATTCTATTTGTTGTACTTATGTGGAGAAACACATGTAATCTCCTTTATAGGATAAAGGGGCATTTTAATTTACAATACATATTTAACGTGATGCCAGATGTGATTCTGATTAGGGCTTACTTATCTTTTATGACAATGTGTATTTTATTAAAGGATCAGTGTGTAGTTAAATATCAAACAAAGAGGAAGAGTGACCCTTCGTTCACTTGGCGGACGACTATCCACTTTAGTGGAGACTCAGAGACTCGTCATCAGATTATTATGTCCCTGACGTCAAGTTTCAAGACACCCTGACGTCATTTCTACTGTGTTTCATCACTCTTTCCTCTTCCGTGTATATACTTCCTTCCTTTTTCTACTCTGGTAATAATCAGTCTTAAAGTCATGACCCTCTCACATGTGTCGTTCTTTAATATTTGTTGCTGCTGTGCAACCTAATTGACGACGACTCTGGGATATTGATATACAAATATTATATTATTTATTAAAGGTATCCCAACATAACAAGAAATAGTTGAATTACTCCTCATCGATCCTTGCTCATCGTTTCTCTAAGTCACTTAAATAAGTCCATTGTTCGTTAAGCTTTTTTCGTGTCCATAATATTCAAGAAAATAAAGTATTTTTTACCTAATAAATTTTTTAATCGTTACTTATTGTATACTTTGCCATGTTCTCATAGAGGCAAATACATATTTAAAAAGTCATATTACAATATATATCAATGGTTCACCAAGAAAGCAAATTCTAAATTAAAATTTTGAACAAAGAGAAAACGCCATTTAAGTTTTTACTTCATAAAAATGACAGCCAAGTATTTCAGAACCATTTTAAGACCAGTTGCGCACGTTTTTAAACCCACGAATGTCATTTTTATTGCGATAAGTTATAATGGTTTTTTAATAGTCTTTATTTAAAACTGTATGACATAGATTATACATAAAATACACTTATAAAAAAGTAGGTGAAATTGCGTAAAAAATACATAAATAAACATTATAGTTTAAAATTAATCTACCTAAAAAGACCCAACTCAACTAAACGGAAATAAAATGCAAAATAAAAACAAAACTATATAACCCAAAAAAATCATAAAGGGGTTATAAAAAATGGTGATATTGAAGAGCTATCTTCTTCAGAAAGGTGAGGTGACGGCTCGAAGAAGGTACCATGTACGAAACCAAGTCAATTGCATATTTCCATGAATCCGGCCTAACTCCGGGGATCTTTAACTCCATGCAGTATATCGAGCTGCGGCAGATAAAAAATTGGACGCAAGTCTTGCCTTGTCAGTGGTTCCTTCCTCGGCAGTTTTGATCCAATAGGGCCTTCGCACTTGATAGCGCGAAGTGATCAGCCTGTAGAATAGAGTTAGTCCGTTGCTTTCTTGGAATACCAAATAAAATAGTACCTGTCACTTCGAAGAAGAACAAACAACGTTTAATTTTATGAATTCGCTAAAAATAGCTGTTAAAGGGCATTTTACAAAAGCATGTATGTATAAATTATTAAAAACGGTTCCGCAATTAATGCAAGGGGTATTAAAATATAGACACCTGGTTGAAATTTGGAATTGAGTCTGTGAATTTAAAACAGTCATGAATTCCAGAGAGAGAGTCTTTAATCCGTCGTAACCAATTAGATGGCAGATTTAGTTCCCTTAACCATTTGATGCAGGCATCATGGGCCTCTTCCTTATAGTAGGGAGGCTCAAGCTTTAGATGCCATGGACGAGGGGTAGTATATATGGAGCAGTTCTTTTTAAAGGAAACGAAATTTACCACAGCTCAGTGCCGAGTTCTCATGAATAACCAGATCGTGTAAAGTGAAATTCCCTTTCTCCAAGGCTTCACGTTCCAATTTTTTTTGGCTCCTCAGTTGATTTGAGAAAGCCTTCTTACTTATATTTTTGAGCAATTATATCGACAGGTTGAAGAGGAGTCCCAAACCGACCAGAATTCCAAATTCTCGCTGAACTGCCGCCCAACTAGGCGATATAACATGGTTAAGAGTAGGTCGTTTGAAGATACGGAACTCATCATA
Organism: Caligus rogercresseyi; assembly: GCA_013387185.1. Lineage (NCBI taxonomy): Eukaryota > Metazoa > Arthropoda > Copepoda > Siphonostomatoida > Caligidae > Caligus > Caligus rogercresseyi. Next base: position 16,666,194 of record CP045890.1, read on the forward strand.
AGAAGAGTGTGTACATGGAGAATTTGACACAACAGACCTCCATTCGAGATCTGGCCTTTTAGAAAGGTCAATTAAAAACTTTTACGAACACTTTCAGTAATACTAGAATTGTTTTCTATTGGACTTATTTTTTATAGGTTTCTATTCCACAGGATCCCTCGAAGATAGTCCCTTTTTTCATTGCCATATGATACTTATTCTTTAGCAATTATCAATAATAATATATAATAAGCAATTATCGAGCCTGTTTTCAACTAATCGAAATATTTTACTAATACAAACGAAGGACAATTTTATCAACTATATAATAGGATGGTAGCTCATTTTTAAAATTGGATTCTTGCTGGACCACCACATATGAACGACACTGTTCAAGCATTAAGCGGCAATCTACTCATTTTCAAACTCAATATTATTATTCGAAATAAAGAAATATGAACTCTTATAAAAATATAATTGAAACCAGTCATCTTAGATAATGTTGAATCAAAATAAATAATTGTCAAACGAACAGATATTTCTACGTAAAATAAGAATGACATAAATACTCAAAAATAGGGAATATAATTTTTTTAAATACATGAAACTGATGTTTTTTTTACTCAACATAATAAAAAGCAATCCTCAAAGGACATCCATTCACACAAAATATAAAGAAAATCTAATATAAATCCGCACAAATCAGCTATGTGAGGCAACTGCCTTTAAAAATAGAAATTTGACATCAAAAATATATTTTAATCAAAGAACAATTGTAAAAACGACATTCACACGAAAATAAGCAAAATTTGATATGAATCCTGAAAAAAAGAATATATATTATATATATATAGCTCCTCCATCCCCTCGCCAATACTGTATGTGACATATTTATTATGACTCTATGCTTCCTTAGATTATACTTATCTCGTGCACCTCTTTAATTAAGAATTGGCAAAGGATTTAATTTATATTCGAAGCCATAAGAAACATTACATTATAGGTGCATCCCAGGGGGGCAGAACTCATGTAAACAAAGAAGGATATATCAATAAAAAAATGTGACGTCATCACAGCTAAGATTTGCCTATGTATCTAATACCTCTAGGACAACAAAGCTAAGAACGTAAAGGCTCTCAAAGGAATAACGTCCGGAGGCTCCCTCCCGCCACGTGCCACCCGGGACGCACAGCTTCAGCATCAGGGAGGAAGTGGAAGTCTTGAACACCGCACGGACTCTGAGGCCTTTGGCGGTAGCCCGCACGCATCTAGGAGCTCCAAAGCAACGTGGCCGTCCTCTGCAGCTCCGCCTCCGCCCGAGAGCTCCCGGGTTTCAAATTTTTATTTCCTTTTGAAATCAATCACTGTTTTTAAATGTAACTTTGATTTTATTTAATAACAAATAGCTACTGTGACGTCATCTGTGACGTTTCAGTTTTTCTTTTCTAAACATTGCGTTCTGCGCATCTTGTATTATCTATTATCTTTGGGTGCATCCATAAACTAGGCATTGGGTTTTTGTTGACTTCCGTCGTGATTACATCTACAATAAAAACAAAAGAATGGATCCATTAAGGGAAAGTTTTTTATCTATGTACAATTTAGAATTAATCAGTTTGTTAAATGGGCATTGAGAAAATATAAAAAAAAAAATTTTAAAGAGAAAAGCATATTCATTTCAACCCAAGACATTGATTCATATTACTTCAAACATATGTTTAAATACCGCAATAAGCAATGGACTCCCCTACTAGATCTTTATATTAATCAACTTCAATAAAATGATCCTAGGCTCGCTTGTGTAATTTTTAAAGCAATAGTGATCATTCTTTTTCCTTACAGATGCGACTCAATGGGACACTTTTTAACAAAAAACATCAGAGGTCGAGGTTGCGCAATAAAAAATATAAAGTTCCAGTGGTAAAGCTACCGCCGTAAACAAAAAGATAAAGAAAAGACGGAAGCAAGGGGTGCTATATATCGGCTATTTTAAATGTCGATTTCTCCACCAGAAAGACGTCAATCCTACAGTTTTAAGTTGCACACACTGCCACACATGAAACACGTAGATATATGCAACAAAAAATATTATTTGATAGTATTAAAAAATCTTCTCTTGGTCCTAATGGTCTTGTTGTTTTTATTTACTTCCTATAAAATCTTTTTCTTCTTTAAAATTTAATTTAGAGTAAAATGCCTTTTTATGTCCCCACAAAAACAACCCTTATGGTTTCTAAAGGACCCTAAACGTCTCCGTTGATAAGCAAACCAGTCTCCTCGTTTACCTCACGTTAATCATAACTAGCTTGGCAGTGTGAGAATTTTTATTTTCTAGACGAAGTAAGATATTTCCATTATTGGGGTGGTTTATAAGATAGTTTTTCCCGCTGATTTCAAAAATGGAAAAAAAAGTTCAAAAAGTGACTTTTAACCGGAAATCGAAACCGGAAGTACACGAGCTGATGCTCGCTGAACGCTGAAAGTATGTTTAAAAGACGCGCAGTACAATTTCACATAAGTATGCGAAGTTTCAAGACTCAGCGTGATTCAGCAAATAGAAAATTTTCAGATTTACCGAAAAAAAAGTGTCTAATTGACGATTAATTCTAGATTTTCAAAAAAAGGTTAATTCGATGTCTTTATGGTTTAAAAATAAGCTAGGCTGGTTAAGTCAATGTCCGGCCTCCGGGACATATTTGGGCCGGGATCCGGATTTTTTTAAGTTGCAGTTTTCGCAATTTATTTTTGCACAATCATATTCAGCTTCCAAAGGGAGCAACTTTGATGTATTCAGTATCCGAATCTGAGGTCGTTAAGACCCTCAAATCCGGGATTGAATATTAGGTCCTATTTCATGGACGAAGCGGAATATTTTTGAAATCCTAAATTTTGGGGGGCCTTCTGTGGGTTGTCTGTTGAAATGATCGCATCAAGTTATAAAATAGTATCTATAGAGTGTGACATTTCTAATAAGTTCGTGTCGGATAAAAAATTTATTTTAGTTATTAACTTTTTGAGTTTTGGCATAAAAACTGGGAAATGGAAAAGGTTTTTTTCTCCACTCCTGGGTAACTCACAGATTTCAACTTGAGTTCATAAGAAGGAGCTTAAAGAGCCTGACAACAAACTTTAAAATAAATCATTCTCAAGTGTTTCATATTTTTTCAGAAAACCCAAAAATCTGATTTTTTCAAAAACTTAAGGGGGTACCCCATGATTTTTGGCATTTTTTTAATTTGTAAATTTGTTAATATAAATGTTCCCAATTGGGGAGAATAATGCAAATGTGAAGAAATTTTTAAAATTGGACGAAAAACAAAAAGTTTTATTAGTTAGCATTATTTCATAAGTACATATGCTATATATATATAGCATAAGAGTCAAAATGTATTTTTTTTTTCAAAAATCTTCATGGGGGTCTATTTAGGGGTTTTCGGGGTCGCTGATCACGATAAGCGTGGTTAAAAATGTCTAGAAGACTTTAAAACCCTTCAAAAAAGCTATTTAAATGCGTTTGATGGTGTTTTCAGCAAACCGGAAATGCGACCTCGGACCGGAAATCCGACTTCAGATTCGAGTTCCTAGGGTCGAACTTACCCTAAACCACTCCTAATATATAAACAATTAACCTTTTCTAGAAAAAGTGTCTCACACTGCCAAGCCTAATCATAACTACATATATTCAGTTAAAAAATATATAAAATCAAACAAGCAAATGTTAAATGGTATTTCTTTATTTTTTTAAATATGCATATTAAATTTATTCAGAGTTAACTTTGACATCCATTTTTTTTTTTTTTTTTTTCCTTTATTAAAATATATTATGTACATCCAAACAGAAAAGCATACATAAATATAAAAACCGGAGTAGTTACGTAAGAGAAATTACATGAATAAACATTATAGTTTAAAATTAATACTCCGGGAAGGAATTATATATCATCAATAAAATAACATTTATACTAAAACAAGCAATTCACATATCATAAAGGTATTTATAAGAAATTACTAAAATTCTTTAAAATCTTATCTAAATATTTTTTTTGATTCAAAGATGTCGACGGAAGAAAACGCACCAATTCTCCAGCGTAGCACCATGATTTGAAGTCGGCCATAGGAACTTTGACAAATGGAGCTAAATATCTAGCTGACGCAGCTAGTATTATGGTTCTCAGATCCTCTTCCTTTATTGGTTGGTACAGAGTTAGCTTTTGAGCTATAAGAGCTTTACAGTTCAATAACGCAAAGTCCATTGCCCTCGTTTTGGGTGAGGCACTTATTTTGTTGCTCGAAACTCCAAATAAAATGAGTCCTTTAACATAGCCTTCATTTCCACTTTCAAGGCCTGGCAGATTTATATTTAGGAAGTATTTTAGAATTGACACTGCATGGCAGTCCACAAACGCATGAAGCGTGTGGTTGTACAATTTTCCACAGTCTTTGCAAGGCCTGTAAAATTTTATGCAATCGGTTGAAATTTGTAACTGAACTGTAAACTTCCTATTGTCGAAGATTCCTCGTAACGATGAAACAATCCTTTTCTTCCACTTGAAAGGGAGATCTAATCGAACACGGTGTATGTTCCAAAGTCGATCAATCTCTTCCTCATAACTTGGTTCATTCATCTTGATATGCCACGGGATGGGCATAAGATAATTCTTTGATGAACGCGCTAAGGGAAATCGGAATCTCCCATCATTAAAAACGGACTGGGAGCTTATATCATGAATAGATAAAACATTGCCAGTTATGGCTATTTCTTCTAAAACTGAGGGATCGCTAAGATTATTGAAAAAGAACTTTTTATTCCTGTTTTTTCTTAAAATGTCGATAACTGAATCATTAAAATATGAGGGTTCTCTCATCCAAATGATTCGATGTGCTGCTCCCCAAACTGGAGAAATATCATCAATTAATTTATTCGATAAGTTAGTGCACATCATAAGCATATTGTAGAGATCATCCTTAATAGTCCTTCTCCATTCCACTGTTGGATTTCTTGAAAAGTCCGTAAAAATTTTCGTATAAATTTTGGGCAAAATGTTGGAGAGTAGAGAAATCCCTCCTCCAAGAAAGCGTTTCGGGCGTTTCATGATCTCCACGTAATTATTAAAGAACAAACCTTTCAGCCATCGTTCTTCTTCTTTCGCCGCCTTTTCTGCAAATAAAGGGTTTGCAGAAGCTTTGTAAATAACTAATGGAACAACTTGCATGTTGTACATTTGTACTCTTTTTTGCAAGTTTAAGGTCTTCCATTTAGAGATCCGATGGCCAATAAATGTTGAAACTTCAGACCAGTTTTTCTCATGAAATCCATTTCGACCCCATTTAATCCCTAGAATCTCGACTGAGTTTGAAATTGGGATGGAATTGATACTGAATCCTTCCTGAGGGTTCCATGCACCAAGAGGAAGAATAGTTGTCTTTTTTCTATTAACAGCCAGCCCAGACTTTTTTTTAAACTTCTCGAAAAAATTGAGAAGGACTTTAATTCTTGCAATAAGTTGTGCCTCTGAATTACCTTCAAGGGTTAGGGTAACGTCATCTGCATAGAGATCAATTAAATGTCGAGACCCAGCGAAGTCGATGCCGAATCCTCCATACTTTCTATTAATTCCTCTAACGAGATCCTCGACTGCAGCTATAAATAAAAGGGGGGCTGAAGGGCACCCCTGTCGGCAGCTCCTTTTGAGGATTATAGGCTTACTTTCAATGCCATTAATTGAAATCGTGGATGCTCCGTTTTTTAGCAAGGCTCTCACCGGGTTAAAAAACTGCTTTGGGAGGAGTTTTTTCACTGCCCTCATAACTTGACTATGTATAATGGTATCAAAGGCCTTTGAGAAGTCCACTGCAATCACAGCTCCATATTTTCCTCTCATCTGAACTGAATCAATAGAAGACTGTATGTTTCTGGATATATCAGAAATCTTACGACTTTTTAAAAACCCTTTCTGTTCAACTCCGATTCTTTCATTGAGGATTGGTGCCATTTGCTTGGCTAGGACACCTGATAGAATTCTATAAAACTCATTGAGCACCGTTATCGGGCGCCAGTGACTAAAGTCAGAACCATCCCCTTTTTGGGAATTAGAGCTATTCTTCCTTTAGTGATTGATTTTGGAAGTCTACCTTGCTTTTCCATGAATCTTCCGATTTTCTGTAGGTAAGGCACTGCTTCCTTAGTGAAATGAGTAAATATTTTCCCAGTGATCCCATCCGGGCCGCAAGCTTTATCATCTCTGTAATGCTTAGAGATGTAGTTTGATATTCTATCTCCGGTGAATAAATAATTATTATCTTTAGGCAAAATTTTCAGTTTTTTTGGAAACTGATATAGATTAAGATTAACCGTCTCTTGGAAGCGTTTGTGGAAATAATTTAAAATGTCCTGAGGCTTTGTTAGCACTGTTCCATTATCATTGATCTTTTGAATTCCTGAGGCAGATATTTTATCACCGATCTTTGGGTTTTGGATTTTTGTGTACGGACAGCTTTCCAAATTATATTTTGCACTCCTTTCTGCCTCGACAACTTCAGCAATTCTAAAGAAATTTAAAGAATCTGCCAGAAATGATCGAGCAAAAACCGAACTACTGTTTAAAACTCTTTCGACTTGTATATTAAAAGCTTTTTTGTTGGATGAGTTTTTTAAATTTAAAAAATGAGTTGTGGCGAATATTGCCTTTAAAAAATTATCTGCAGTATGTTGTGAATTTGTCGATTTTCTAAATCCTATTTTCAAATTATCTCTCAATTTTTTCTTGAAGATTTCGTCCTCGAACATCCAATTTGGTATTCTAGGTGATGAAATTTTTCTTTGACAATGAAAATCTAAACATATTAGTTTGTGGTCCGATGACGACTCTGACTTGTAGGAGGCTGTTTTGAACATTGGTACCAAACTCGGTGAACAAAGGGCCATGTCGATTCGAGATGATTGGATTCCTCTCCTCCAGGAGACTTTATCTTCCGGGCAAAATCTTTTGGTCAAGTCTACCAAGCAAAATTTGTGTATCAGATTTTGAAGGTAATTGAAGTTAGGATAACTTGATGGTTTTCTATCAAGATCTACATTCAGATCTCCTATGAGAAGAAATGGCAGTTGATCGTTTACTTGGGCATTTATTATGGACTGGAAAAACGTAGGAGATTTCTCACTAGGGCCGTAGACGTTTATTACATTAATGGAGATTTCATTTATTGTTATACTAATTTTATGCCATTCACTTATGGATGAAAGCTCTCTTACTAGCACAGTTTTTCCAATCTTCCTCGAAATTAGGGTTAAAACTCCTCTTCTTGAGTGCGATCCAGTGAAAAAACATCGAAACATTCCTGGCTTACATAAAGTACAGTTCAATTTGCACGTAGATGCAACTTGCGCTTTGATGTCTTGTAAGCAAATCAAGTCAGGCTTCATTTCCAATAGACGATTCATTAACCCATGTCTAGATCTTCTGTCTAAGCCGCCTCTAGTATTAAGAGAGACGATTCTTTTTAATCCCATATTTGAGAGTATCTCAGGAGTAACTTCGTCTTGAAAAAAATCTGTAATTTTAGTTTGTGTATGCTTCATGTAAAAATGAGATTTAAAAGGGATATGCAATTAGATTAAAAACTAAATATATTATGGCTTTTAGTTAAAATGGCTTGTATCGAAGAATGATTTATCCAGTGGTTAAAATTGTCTCTTGTTTAAAAAATGGACATTTTTTACAAATGTATTTTAGGATACCCCGGAGCCTTTTGCCTGTTTCCCTTTTCTAGGTGAAAAATCCGTGTCAGGCCTATTTCTTTTGCCTGCCGACATTGATCGGGTTCGCCCATTAATTATTTTATTTAAGTCCAAATGAGATTTGCGAGGTCTCATGGGACTTTCCGAAGCAGTCATTTCTCTCTCATTAAAATTAGAGGAAGGAAGGGTTGAATTTGTGTCATCTGGATTGGTGAAGGTTCCACTCGCACCTTCTTCTGAAGCTACTATTATCTGTTGATTATCACTAATTGTTTCCTCCGCACCACGCAATTCTATTTCATCAGTAGGTCTCCCAACCGATTCATTATCTTCATAGACTTCTTCTATTTCTGAGCTCTCAATCTGAGCTACGTTTTCTAAGTTTATAATAGGGACAGGATCGCTTGTTTTAGGGTCATTCTTATCCAACATTTCAATACCATTACCACTAGGGCATATTATTCGACTATCTGGTTGTTCTTCAGAAGAACTACGCTCCAATAATGTTTGTTTGAGTGCTTTTTCGTAATGAAAAGTTTTGACTCGCACATCCATGCAGTGGTGCTTCATATGCCCGAAACTAAAACATTTTTGACATTGAAGTCTCACTCCCTGGAATTTCAGCTTTATTAAATTCCCCTGGAAAGGAAGAATTTGTGGTAATGTAGAGGGATCTGCGACAATATCGACAACATAGTCACTGTCTCTCCATATTTCTTTATATTTCGAATATTTTTCTTCGGCACTTATATCCGCAGGGTTTCTTTTAGGGTAATGTTCAATGACTTCGCCAAATTGTCTCATGAAATTGACTACTCTTGTTTCATCCACTCTTTTGAAAGTATTTACAAGAGTTATCTTCATTCTCCTCTTCTTAACAGCCGTAATTCCTTCAATCCCTTTCAAACGAAAGGTGACTTCATCAATAGTGTTGTTTTCGTTTTTCACTTTAATTTTATGGCTCTTTTTTAACAACTCAATACGGCTCCGTACATCAATTGGATAATTGGTATAAATACATGCTTGCCCATTTCCAAATCTTGGGTTAGCCCCTGCAATCTCGAACTCTTTAAATCCGTACAACATTGCAACATCGTATATATTAACATGCTTAACAAACTCTCCTTTGTAAGCCTTTCCATCTTCTGTTTCCATCAATAGGACAAAGATCTCCCATTTGAAGTCTCTTGTCAAATTAACTTGAACATCTGCACCCTTAAAAGTGCGTTTATCTCCTTTGAGAACGTTAGAATACATTCTCTTAGCTGAACTAGAAGAATCATTTGTATTTTGATCCGGAGGTTTGTCTGTAGGCTCCTCAGACATAATTAAAAGTATTAGCCGGAGAGTATCAACGATGTATCTTGGTCAAATAATAAAAACAGAAAGGGAGAAGGTGTTTAAATAATATTTAAAGGGCTCAAATAAAAAGAGCGTGCTCCTCCAACAGAGAAGAAAAATAAAAAGGGAGATCCGAAGGAGTGTGTATCTCCTACGCTGTATAAATAATAATTGTCTTTTATACAAACACCCTTATTTTCGTAGCTCCAATCCTGGGTGACAAAGGATTTCCCGAAGATAAAACTCCGGTTGAATGTTATGAAGGGTCCGTGGTTTTAGTTCCTCTAAGTGTGAAGACGTCCAAAGTATATTGAAGTCCTGCACTTAAGGCACAAACACTGATAATTCACAATATTATCAACTCAGCACGCCGATGACACGTCCGCACGCGTCAAAGGATATACATAAAGTCTCCATTTTTACGTTGATGATGGCTCTCATCGAGTGCAAATGAAACTTTTTTCTTTTATGTTTCCATAATAAATAACACCCCAAAATGATGGAAGCCCCCCTTTCTTCTTCTTTTTTCTGTCTGTATTTTTACGGTGGATGCTTTGCCATTTGAACTTATTTAACAAAAATTATGCAACCTCGACCTCAGGTGCATTTATTAATGGACCAGTTAGGCAAAAAATGGCAGAATGTTTTATCACTTTATTTTTGAATTATTTGTTTATAAATTATTAGGTGATGATTAGGCATTAATAAATAGTTTAATAATCCCTTTGAAAACCTGGGTCAATGTTGTAAGATGATGATCATTTTTAAGGAGGACATTCTTCTCTCTGACTTGATGCTCACTTCTCAACAGCTGGGAGAGGTGAAATGATAATTTGTAACATAAAGCCAATTGTTATATATTTTCCTCTTCTTTCTTTTAACCCATCACGTTTTTAAATGCACCTTTGTCCTTACTGATATGACTCAAAGAGTAACAAAGTTAATGAGATATCATCACTAGTGAGTGTCGGTGCCAATTTATTCGGTCCGGTCCAGTCCAGTCATAGGAACGGTTCTATCGGTACTTGTGATCAGTTCTTAGGACCCTTGATGTATCTTGATGTCAGTCCCTTAATTTTGAATAAAATGCAGCAAGAATATTTATTTAATATGTTCGAACTTCTAATAGTATTTGTAATTATTCTATTATACTTGGCGTTAATTCAATTAATATTTATATTAGACAATTTATAGTCATTTTTAATCATAATATAGGCTTTTCAGTGTACTCATCGTCGATCATTACTCATTAAATGTTTCATTAAAAATAATTCATTCACAACCCTTCCGTTTCAAACGCTATAGGCTAATTTTAAGTATTGTCATCAACCGTCAACGATTATTTTTGTTATAATAATGAATATTCAATCCTTATTAATAACATAAGTAATAAATGTTATATTTCTCATGAGTTCATTGAAGATGTTACTTTCCTCATATAAAGGATTTTTCCTTTTCATAGCATTAAGAGATGTTGACAACTTGACGTAGGCTACGACGTAAAAAAACACATTTTTCTTTTATTAAGGACCGACAAAGAGGAATGGACCGAACCGGACTGGACTGCAGTCCTCGGTACTTGATAAGGACCGACACAACACATTCCTTCCTACAATTGCAAGGGTTCTCTTTGTTAAAGGCATGAAAAAAACCAATCGACATACTGAATTTTACTTTATTTGTAATGTTTTAAGCACAAAAAGAAGCAGGGAGATAAGTAAACTTTATTATTACGCACACTGCCTGGCTTGTCCATCAACAACCTCGCTCACCATTTTTCATTAAATAGTATGCATTGTTATTTAAGGATATGCTTTTCTTTATGCATTTGCCTCTCTGATATTTGTCAAGTTTTTAAGTATTGACGAATTTTTTTTCATAGATAGAAATAAAACAAATGTTTAAAAAACCTGACAAATGCTTGTGGAAATATAACTCAAGGTATTTAGAATGATACTTGCGAAGGAATGTTAAAAACGCATTTAAAATGCATTAGACTTAGTGGTTGTCATGTTGAGAAGTGAATACAGTTTTTCACAAAAAAAAATAACGCGTTAATCTACTTCATGATATCCATAGCACAATCAATGGTTGTACATTCTCTAAGCTTTTGGAAAAATTATATGACTTTGAGCTTACAGTGTGTTCCATCTGATATGTAATTTTTAAATTGCGAATTAAAAGTATTTAAAATAATTCAAATCGTATTATTGATACGCCATTTTGTTCATAAAGAGGAAATTTTTATCAATATATAAAAATCTGCATTGATTGTCAACCTGAAAAAATGTTTTCTGAACTTGAGAAGAAATGGATCATCCTGCAGTTTGGCAAAACATTACGCCGAGAATTTATACTTCACTTCAAAATCAGTGGGAGGGCGGCGAAATCTTACCAGCTAATCCAGTTCACAAGAGTTCTTGATCATTTCAATAAGACTGGTTCCATCCACAAGAAAAAACAAATGAAAAGAAAATCAAAAAGAACAGAAAGCAGTGGTTCAGGACAGTTTTTTTCAGTGGATTCTGCAGCAACCATCCAACATTGTCGACAGAATAATTTGGACTGACGAGAAGTTCTTTTGCCTCCTTCAGAAACCCCATCGAAAATACGACGGAGTGTGGACAAATAAAAATCCTCGAAATATCTGCGAAACAAATGATAGGAATGATGTTAAGGTAATGATCTTCGTTGCCATTATTAAGGAATGGTTCCAATCGTTCATGCATTCCTTGAAGATGATGGCCATTTGTCGCCGGTTAATGGTGTTTCATATCTCAGATTGTTCCAGGATATAATTTGGCCCAGGCTGCGCCATTCTGCAACTCGTTCTTCAGTTTGGTGGATGCAAGACGGCGCTCCACCACATTGCACAAATGCAGTTTTAGAATTTCTAACTGAAAAGTTTCGAAGCCGAGTCAGCAGCAGAAGGACGGAAAATCCCTGGCCAGCTCACAGTCCAGATCTCAACCCTTTGGACTTCCACTTCTGGGCTGCAGCACAAACTTGAGTTTATAAGAAAAAACCAGATTCCACTGAGTCTCTCATACAATGTGACCAAACCTTCGCTGAAGGATATAGCCAGGAGACGATCAAAAACGTTTGCAAGAATGTCCTGAAGCGTGCGTCGTTCTGTCTTCAGGCTGGAGGGGGTCATTTCCAGCAACCTTTGTAAGGCTTCAGATGTGCCTCTTATGATATAGGAACAATAATTTTTAATCATCATAAAAATCATTCTTTTCCTTTAAAATGATGTATCTATAATGGAATTTGACAAATTTTAAGTACTTTTAATTCGTAACTTAAAAATTATATATCTGATGGAACACACTGTATAATGCAAAAGATAAATTTATTTTGCCACGAGAGCTGACTTGTCTCTTACCTGCAGTTTTAGGAATGGTCACACTTTAAAAGTCATTACAAAATATAGTATTATAGTTTTTTTGATGAACTCAAAAATTAAAATAATATTGTGACGTTTCAATATGTATAATATTTATATAAGTATATTATCTATATATATATATATATATATATATATATATATATATATATATATATACACACTCGTAAAATTGAGTTGTCTTATGAAATTGCTTATAAAATGAGAATTCCCACACTTTATTACCTCTTGCTATCTTTTCCAAACCAAAAAATCTATACTTCCTCATATTTGATCTATTAATCACAGCTTTCCCTTTACATATTCAAAATACAGTCGAATCTACTTAAGGTAAAAGCTTTCATCTATCACTTTTTTTACTTTTTAGAAATTCTCCTGGCAAATATACAATGTAAATATAAATTTTTCTCTTTTACCTTAAATATTAGATTTACACTATTAAATACTAAAATTTATCCTCGAGGAAATTGCGAGGTTTTTTATTTTAATTAGAAACTCATTTGTTAGAAAAGAGGGGGAGAAATGGAGAAAAAAATTATCGAATAACGAGTTTAAAAAAAGAATATGACATGAAAGAGAGGTTGGGGAGACAAGCTTCCCAAAGGAATGTGGAAGATAAAGGGATTAAGTTTCATCCATAGACATAAAAATATAGAGTGCACATACACTACTGTGAGAGAGCTTCTGAAGTCTTTGAAAGAAAGAAAGAGAAAAAACAGGCCATAACATTTAATTTAAAGGACTGTATATTGCTTTGTTCTTAATTAGTTACTACTGAACTATAACTCACTAATTACACTTGTCCTCAGGGTTAACCAAAAAGGTTAAACATAGGACAGTTTAATCATGAATTTATGCCATTTATTTTACATATATATATTTTATATATATATATATATATATATATATATATATATATATATATATATAATATATACGGCTGTTCTTATTTTTCAAATGTTGGAAATGTTAGCAACATTGTGGATTTTCTGTTTCTAGGTGATAAAGAAGACGAAATACAAAGTTTGAACAAATCGGTCAACATTACGAGGTCGCGCAACGAGGTCAAAGTTTTAAAAATTTAGTAAAAATATAGTTTTACGCAAATTTCTTCAAAATGGTGGACGTTACAGACTTCAATAATAATTATTAATTTAAAGGAAATCTAATTTACTACCAGACGTATGTTTGATGTTTTTTAATAAAACAAAGTTTTCAGTAAAAACAAAGAAAAAATGGAGTGTGTAATGTTAGCATATTTCATAGCTTTTTTGTATCAATTAACTTAACTCGCCTGTAGAAGATGATTTGTTCGCTTCAGAGTAAAATAGTATTTTTAAATTTAGTAAAACTTTAGATGATAAATCCAAAAATGACCTTGGTTGCATTCTATCAATTCAGAATTCAGTACAATCTGAGTTTACATCATATGATTCAGAGCCTGTATTGACCTATAAGAAATCGATTATGAAAAAAATAAATAATAATGTGTTTCTTAGATTTGCGTCAAGGTATCCTCTCAAAATTTTACTTTGTCTCTGACGCATTTATAATCCATTATATGCGTCATTTTGTTCGTGAGATATGCTTTTTTTAATGTACATATAACTCTCTACTTATTAAATTGACATGATTTAGTATACCAAATATTAAAGCTGGTTTACCAAGCTTTCATTTGATATGTTTGGTGTTCTAAAAATCGCTATACTTTAAGAGATATAAGCAAATACATTTTTGCACGTACTCTCCCCAAAAAATTGATCTTTTGATATGAGAATATACAATTACCATTGGTAACTGCTGTTACTGTTAGCTGAATAGAAAGTAAAGAAAAAAAAGAAGGGAGAGAAGTGAGGCAAAATACTCCTCTCCTTCTTTTTTTAACAGCAGTTACCAAGTGGTTATTGTATATTTCATATCAAAAGATCAATTTTATGGGGAGAGTACGTGCAAAAATGTATTTGCTTATATCTCTTAAAGTATAGCGATTTTTAGAACACATCAATATACGTCTGGTAGTAAGTTATATTTCTTTAAATTAATAATTATTATTGAAGTCTGTAACGTCCACCATTCTCATAAATTGTGAAAAACTATATTTTACTAAATTTTTTAAAACTTTGACCTCGTTGCGCGACCTCGTAATGTTGAATGATTTTGTTCAAACTTTGTATGTCATCTTCTTTTATCACCAAGAAACAGAAAATTTACAATGTGCTAAAACATATCAAACCATTTGAAAAATAAGAACAGCACTAATATATATTATATATATATATATATTATTATATGATATCTATTGAAGTGTCTATCTTATGCATAAAATTGCTCAGTAAATACTAATTTTTTTGAGAACTTTTCAAGAATATTAAATCATACGACAAAGGTAAGGATCCTTTTGTTATATATATATACTAGCGAATGTTACCCGGCGCTGCCCGGCAAGAGTTGTAGGCGGTTTCAAAGCAGCTCATGTCCTTCCCCAGATGATAAGCGACGTGCATGCAAATTTTGAGCTGAATTGGCCCAGTCATGTGGCCGCCTACTTGTACGGAAAGACAAACATACAGACAACTTTCACTTAGATTTATATATATCTATATAGAATATATATATTATAGATCTATAATATATATATATATCTATATAATAGATATAATATATATATATATGATACAATTATATATATATATAGTATGTCGGTCACGAAGTTTATTCAATAATTGTAACAAACAATACAGTGTAATACATACTATACTAAAATAAAATATAAATAAACAAATAAAACTCTTTCAACAGTTGCTTAAAAACATAACTGGTAAATGTACATTATAGTGAACATTACTGTCTATAATACTTATTTATTCATGTCGGATGCAATTCTATCGAATCATATAGGCAAAAAAAATATGTATATAACACATCAGAGTTTTCTTAATGAATAGGTAACTCTTTTTGTGGTCTAAGTAACTGGTAAATCATCAACATGGCAGGATATGGACACTCTGAAGCTTCTTCTTCATTAAACTTTTGTTGATTGATGGAATCAGACAGAAGTAGGAGTCGCGGGAATGGTTGAAGTTCCGTGAGACCATCGAAACAGCAAATGGTATAGATTCACTTTCGTTTTGCTCATCCACTGTCGAAGATTTGTGGCACAGATATTGCAACAAACAGTGGATCCCAGCTTTGGTCTTGGTCTCAATCTTGCAGCCAAAGAGAGAGGGTAGGCCTTTTTTTAACCATTGCATCATTACTGATTTGGTGATGCTAAAAGAAACCCAAACAATCCTATTTTTCTTATAATTGCACTCTATTCTAGGAACAAGTAATAATAGATTTTTTTGTTTACGAAAGAACAATAATAATAAAACTAAGGCCTCAATTATGAAATGGGAAATATTTTTTTTTCAATTATATTTCCATTTATTTTAAGCCTATAATATTTTGCAATACATTCTTTAAAAATATATATAGTTGTCTTGATTCTAAGAAGGAGACGTTCACAACAGTAAATGACTGAAGTAATTGCTCAAAAAGTATGTTTTTTAAATAAAATATATAAAACGTAATTATATGTATTATTTATGACAATATTTATGGTGGGTATACTTTATCACTGTTTCATCTGATATGATCAAAAAATATTATACCATTAAAACGAATACAATAAAAAATATATATCTCTTTACTTAGAGGAGTGATCATTTGTATATCGTTTCTGTGTCCAAAAAGTTACCTCATTCACAAATAAATAATAAGCTGTCTTTTCTTTTTCAAGCCAGTTGATAGAAGGAGACAAGAATATGAATAAAGGCAACTGATGCAGTATTTTTAAAAGTCTAAAGTCAGACTCTCTTGGATACATTTACTATTGGTTTAAATACCGAATAGTGGCGGCACGTTAACACAAGGGGAAGCAGTTACGGAGAAACATGAGAGAGGCTATGTTTTTTCCAAGACGTCTTTAGAGACGTCAGAACATTTTCTACTCGAGTTAGCATCATGTGAAATGTTATATAGACTAAAATAATTTTTCTTGACCGATACAATGTTTGCTTGAAGACGAAAGAATTTGTGTATATGTATGAGGCCCGCATCAGAAGAAATAAACCTAATCACCTCTAGATTGCAGTTCATGCTCTATAAATTTAGAAGCCAAAACAGTACTTCCCTCCGACATCGAACCCATTCTAAATAATGTAATATTTAATGTGTAAACTAAAAAATTGTGTATTTCTTTACAAGATGGATTTTAATTGACTATAATAGAACCGTTGTGTACAAAAAGGCTTTCATTTCTTTTCACACCATAGGCGAGGAACTTTAGAGACTATTTTACCAGCAGAGGGACAAGAGAACTGAATAAAAACCTGAAACTGGTGGTTTTTAATATGATGGAGATTCTATTGTATTTGGGCCCATTTGCAATGTTTCTGTGATCTTCACTAATGTAATGATACCGTATGCGGGACGACTTGCATCATGCTTTACAGATCCCAAATACTAAAACTATAGGATTTCATAAATTCTCTTGACAATATCTTAGTACATTAAACCAAGTTTCAATACGGCATGCTATAGAGAATCCTCATCTCAAGGCAATTTTAGGGGGTGGAAGCATATCCTCAAAGTAAAAGACAATAGACTGTTTGGAAACTTAATGTTCTTGTTCAGTGACCTTGATTTAGAACAAATCGGCTCAATTGGGCCCGAAAGCATTTTAGCTTTTGTCCAGTGTAATAGATATTTAATTACTACTGACGTAGATTTTTTCTCCCGGTACCAATTATTTAAACAAAACAACTATCAGATAACGATCGCGTGATTATATCAATCAGTAGTGATATATTTCTTATATAATCTTTTCTCGATTTCACGAAAATGAACTGCAATGCCCCAATCTATAAATATATTTTATTATTTTAAAGAATTTATTTACTTTTTCCACCTTCACTTGGTAGATTTATACACATCTAACGATACAGATTGGTCACTTCTCGCCACCTTACCGATAACGGGATATATATTTTTCTGCATTTTCTCAGCTTCATCAGCTATATAAGTAAATCCCTTATTCAATACTTTTCATCTAATATTCTCAATGACATCAATAAAAGTGCCACTCCTTATGTTATGTAAACTCCAAAAATGCATTTTTTTGTTATTGTGTAATGTAAATATATTTGATAGATTTAGTATTTCAATATCACATTAAAGTAAATAAAAGAACATTCTCTTAGAAACTTATTGATTATGTTATAAGTATTTATTCGTGAGAAATAATAAATAATGCAAGTTAAGGTCTCAGCGATAAGTTTCAAGATAATTACAAATCGTACTCAAGGCCCTTCCATCTTGGAGCCCACAAGTATAGAAAAAAATATATATATCTTCAATCAGGCCTTCAGTCCTTTTAACTAGTCACAGCGAATTTACAATAATTCATTGTCATCTTCTTTCGGTATTAAGCATTTATGAAGAGAATAAATTATGAGACCTTTTTGGCGATAAAAAGAATCTGTATCTTTGATATAACATCCTTCCATCCATACAAAAGGGGAGACATATTCCCGGTAATAGATAAATCAGTTTATCCACGGCATAACAGACTTCTGGGAGGCCAAGAAGAAGCCATAACTGAAATTGATTTAAAAAAATATAATTGTTAATCCTTAAGATCAGAAAATATATGATCGGTTATAATTAAAAAACATAAACATTTAATATATATATAAAACGAATAATATGTATACATATAATATTTTAAATTGTACTTACAAAGACCATTGGATCTTTCTCTATTAGTTGAATTTATTTGAAATTCGCCCTCAAAAGCTCAAAAAGTATTTATACATCAATTATAAGCAATCAAATAACCCTTAAATCTATAGGTAAAAGTATAATAATGCATCTAAAAATTTCGTCATTATTTGACACTCTTAATTTCACCTTTAAGTTGACCCTTGAGACGAAGTTCAATAAGGTGTTGTATTCAAGTAGTCATTCATTAACGTAGGAAGAGTAGCAATTGCAGCACAAAACTTTTAGTAAATAAAAAGTTATGATTTATTTTTCTCCTTTCTTTCTTTTGTTATCGATAAGTTCTCTCATTGCTATTGTATGAAACACTCTATATTTCTATTTCTATGTAGGGAATATGGAGTCTTGAATTCTTTCGGTCGATGTATTTTCCCACACAAGTGAGAGCTAATAAATTCTTCAAATATCTTACAAACACCATTATAAACAATTTGATATATGTGATGCGAGTTTAATATGGTGGCTAGAGGAAATGAGCTGAAACTATGGAATTCAAATATCTTTGTTGTTGTTTGAGCACCATGACCTTTTGGGTTGAATTAACATAAGCCTGTTAATCCATTATTTTGAAAATTAAGTTGAATTTTTAGGGTACACTAATAAAGAATATAGAGTACCCAAGTCACGAAGACCAGAGGGCAGCGATGAAAATTGTTGTATTTTTAATTCCCCATTTCTTTTTGGAGAAAGAGAGCGATATAAATAACTGAAGAGAGAACTTCATCTTTTTATATCATGAAACATGGAGAGATATGACGTCACATACATATTTCATTAAAAAACTATAAGTCTCACTTTCTCTTCAGTTCTTTATTTTGCTGTCT
Source organism: Caligus rogercresseyi (assembly GCA_013387185.1). NCBI lineage: Eukaryota > Metazoa > Arthropoda > Copepoda > Siphonostomatoida > Caligidae > Caligus > Caligus rogercresseyi. The sequence continues at coordinate 16,685,305 of CP045890.1, forward strand.
TCCCCTCCCCCCATCAACAATGGAGAGCCAACAAATACCTCGATATTCAGCGCTACCTATCGTTAGTTCGACTCTCTCTATGAGTCCCCTCCATAAAGAAAAAATATATCGAGTGTTTACTAAATATCAAAAAAGAAGTTGAGGATGATGTTTTCCTATCGAACATATCAAGCTTGATATATTTCGGGGTTTGGATAATTTAAAATATTCAATGGATAAGACATGATTCCTTTCGTAGTAGAAAAAATAAATTGTTTTTATTAATTGCGAAAGTGATATTTTTGGTTCTGAATACACTTAGGCTTATTGAATAAAAATATTTTGAAGAAATTCCTATTAAGCTAATTTATATTTATATATAAACTCCTCAAGTATTTGCATGAAGATCACTAGAAGCCAGGGCGTAGCTATCAGTAAGCAGAGGCAGCAGTTGCTTAAGGGCCCCCTCACGGACATCTGGTGGGCCCCCAACGCAATTGCGTACTATGGCGTCTCTTTACATGAGTGGTGCAGTAAATTCCTCTCAAACCCACCTGATACATGCGTTCCTGGCCGGACCGTACTTTAACCACAACTCAGCCAGATTTCAACATGACGGTGTGCCGTTTAAAAACGACACCATAGCAAATCAGTGGTACTTTTAATACTATGTTAGTAACTCTGTATAGTTTATTAGACGGTTGGAGTATAAATACACTCATACAATATTTTTCAAACCGCAATAAAGGTATTAACAGAACGATGTATATGAGTATTTTATTTTTACGCTACGACTTGGAATTACGGGGTTATGATGAACTGACTGTCCATATTTACGAATTACGTACGTAACGTGCGTGCAGCGTGTTAAGACGTCACATCACGTTACACTAAACCAGAGCGTAGATTAAACCATCATTGTATTAGCGACTGTAGGGTTGCGTGACTACATTGTAGAATATATGTTCCGATAATAACATATATATATTACCCTACACTATATCTTCTTCGTGCGTGTAGGATAAGACATTAAAGATAGATTCCACATAGTTAATTATTCCAATCTGGATACGATCCATCAAGGATACGAATACATCAGCGACGATGGATAACAAAAGAAGTACCGAAGCGGATTTCAGAAAGAAAAAGAATGAAGAGCTGCAGGAAGAAAGGAAAAAACTTCGAAAATAAACTCCTTCTTTCAGAGAACCGGAGAGGGCGAGGTGGACGGCTGTTACTGCTACGTCGAGGAGGGAAGATTGCAACCAAGAAGAGAACAAGGAGAGAGCGTGAGTGAGGAGGGGGCTGTGAGGCTCGAGCTAGCCCTTGTTGCGCTAACAGGGGTCTGACAGTGACAGCTCCTTGACCGAAGTTGAAACCCCTCCCGGTTTAACAGCAACGAAGGAGTACCCAACTGACATAGGACATCACCGAGAGCCTTGATGCAGACGAGAAAACGTTTATAGTGTCGATGAGGTCGTGCAAGCCAAAGGTCCTTTCCCTCGGGACCCTGAACAGTCGAACCGGCGCTTTCTGCATCGTTCTACATTAGCAGAACCAAGTCTGGATTGGAGATACCGAGGAAATGGCTATGCTACTCTCTATTGCCCTATGGCTATGCAGAAAACGGCTCAAACATCAACTTAAGAAGTTATGCCCGACGAGATGGGCATCCCGCTACAATGCAGTCAGTGCTCTAAGACACAGATATGGGGACGTGATGAAGGCAATGTCAAAAATCGGCTGACGAGCCATAAGAAAGAGGAGCGGGACGAAGCAGCATCACTGAAACGCGCAAAGGAGAAGTTTCCTTTGTATGTCTGGTTGTCCCCCAAAGCAAAATCTGGAGCGACAAATGTGATGTCTAAACTTTGCAGTCTTACGAAACTGACCTACCATAGCAGTACAGCTACTGGACTGCGCCATCGCAGACCTGTCTGCTTACTGCGAGCACTTCGAAGAGTCCAAACAAGCAGCACAGGGCCTCTCAGAGAAGTGCAGGGTTAGCAAGGCCTTTGAGAACACTCGGGAAAGAAAGGTGAAAGCCATTTTGACGAACTGAGTCAAGGACGAACGCCTAGCAGATGCAGACTCTTACTTTCGAGTGCACGTCTTCAACGCCTGTCTGGACATCGTCATCTCTCGCTGACCCAGCGATTCACTGGTCTACGATCAACAGCGGAACGATTTAAATTATACAGCCCATGACACTCTGCACCGCCACATACGACGAACTGTTTCGGCAAGCAAGCAAACTGGTCGACATCGACAGAGATGACATTCCTGAAGATTTTCCCATCCAGTTGCTGCCATTCCGTGCTTGCTTGAAAACAGGCAGCATCTCACAAGTCAAGACAGTGCGAGACCTCGCAAAGATGCTACTCATTGAGAAACAGCCGCATCACAGCAAGTTTCGGAGAGGTTTGCACAGTTCTCATGCTCTTCTTACACTACCAGTGACAGTGGCATCCGCAGAGCGCTACTTTTCAAAACTAAAGCTAATTAAAAGCTACCTGAGGAGCTCAATGGGACAGAGTCGTCTCTCTGGACTCGGCATCCTGTCGATTGAGGAATGCTCGTGCCCGGCAGCTGGATGTACGTACCTGATCGAAGAGTTGTGTGCAGAGTAGCCCGGAAGCTGCATCTATGATGTGTGTAAAAACTTTATATATCTTAAATAGTATTGAAAAAAAATGACAACACAACACAGTAATAGCAAGTGGGGTCCTGGATTGGTCTGTCGCGCGTCTATGTGCGCGCTCCACTGTGGCACGCTGCGGCGGACAATAGCCAAACTCGGTTGGTGTGGAAGAGGCTTCAGTCAGTAGTCTACTGTGAAAAGTGATAACGTTTACAATATACGCTTTGAGTTTGGCTCGTCTGATTTTTTTCTGAGTTTATGATTTCTGCCACCAAAATCACCAAATAGCCAATGTTTTCAGGACATGCATGGTGCACCATCAATGTTTTAGTGGATGTGGTGGTGCGCTGTCACCAATGCACTATGGTTGAAACGTCGTTTTTGGAGATGGACGGTTTTATGGGTTCCATCTTTATTCGGCTAGGCAATAGAGCATTTTGGTTCAGAAATGTCTCATTTATGTCTCTACCTACATTTTAATCAGTTCCCGAGAACTCATGATGAAAATGAGACTTTATTGTGCTTTAATGAGCTCTATGGCGTGTGGTGCTCATCAGGAGAGAAATCCTCGACTTGAACCCCCTTTTCCCAAAGAAGCACCAGCTAGATATAGTTGATCCTGCTCATAAAAAAGCTTTTGTTATCTGAAAAAAAAAAATCAGATGTTGATGTAAGTGAAAGCATCCAGCCAACTCTATCGTCTCGCTCTCTCTCTCTCTCAAAATGGTTGTTTTTGACGACTTTTTTTTAGCAGACCCCTCTCAAATAATTGAGAATACACAAATTTTCACGGGACTCTCCGGGTCTGGGACTTATCTGAAATCTTAGTAGGGACCTTGTGCAATGTTTTGGAAGTGGTTTCAGCCTGGGCACTCCTGGACCTTTTTATATTGCTATAGGGTGACGACAATATGCAAATGAGATTGAAGGTGTCATATTTATGTGACAATCATGACATCACCTAAATGGAAAAAATTTATTGTTATTCATCCTAACATGAGTCAAGACACTAAACTTCCTGTAAAAAAACGTCGTTATGGTCCTGGGACACTTTTTCACAGGAAAAAATTCATAACGAAAAAATGTCTTTTTTCCTCATTTTTGGGATTTTCACAAATTCGCTCATAAATGACATCGTTACCATACCTTAAAAGCCGAAAATGAAGTCAAATATGGCGGAAATGTATGCTCTGGTGTTCTAGTAACATCTACCAGGAGTATTGGCTCGTTCCTGAATACTTCAAAAATTGACCCTTACCTCCAAAAACGACGTTTCAACCCATAGTGCATGGTGGCATTCAAGGTGCGCAGTCGCTATTTTCAATTGTGTGATGTGTGATCA
>CP045890.1:16689366-16694366 GCA_013387185.1 Caligus rogercresseyi
TTATTGCATCTAACAAGGAACAATAATTTCTAAACTCCGACTCTTATGATGAACAATATAAGATATATTTTCTTCGAATGCATTTAGAAATAAATACAGTTAAATCTACGATGTGCTGCACGCACCATGTACACTTAGAAGACATTGTTGTCTCTACCAATAACTAAAATAAACCGATATACATCCATTTACGCGCGTACCAAGCATATTTTTTGCTTCTAAAATAGATCTAAATCCCTTTAAACAACCGCAATATATATATTATATATATATTTACGGATAATTTTTTTTTTTTTTTCAGTAATAGGAGAGTTTAGGGTTTCCCTAATTATAATACTCTAAAAATAGACAAAGATGTCATATAGACATGCGTTTTTGAAAAATAATACATCTTATTGATACAGGTTTTCAGCATATGTTCTTTTCGAATATAGAAATACCGTTTGTTTTACATATATATATATATATAATATATAGTATATATATATATATATATATATATATAAAAGTAATGTTAATTTGATGTTAATGTCAATGCATGATTGATGCTAAAATCAAACAACCAATTCAACATTTTATTTTAAACAGCACATAATTTTTTAGATTAATGAAACACTTGTTGATTTGTTGAAAACATTGTAGTTTTTATTGTACATATAATATATAGTTTAAAAGGTAAACGATTTATCTTCAAGGGTTGCTAATGTAGTAGATTAAAAGTAAAATATTGTATTCACAGTATTTTAAAGAACAAATCAAACCCTTAATTCGTTCAACTTAATAATGAATATTATTTCCATTAATGATATATATATATATATCAGGAAACGACCGGGTACCCGGCCCAGCCCGATGTTCCGGCTTATTATACTCTGGGCCAGAACATCAATTTTTTTTCGTTTGTCATTAAAAAAAAAATAGAAAGGAGTTTTTCTTAATACTCTTTTCTAAAAAACGTCGTCACTTTATTTGGGAAATTCTTTTCTAAAAAACGTCGTCACTTACATGAGAAAATTATTTCTAAAAAAAACGTTGCCACTCAGAATGTCGAAGGAATGGTTTTGGCCCGGCCCGGCTTCAAAAGATTTAAGTCCCACCCTGGCCCGGGTTCGGCGAAAAAAGGTGTCCCGGTCGTTTCCTGATATTATATATATATAGATATATAGGAATAGAAATCTGATGCTTAGCTTTGGTGCTTACAGCTTCTATGACTGTTTTTGGCCGTGAAAAGAGAGGGGTATCGAAATAGGAATTGGAAATTTCTTCTCCTTCTTTGACTTCCATCCAGAGAATTATTTGGAGGGGTACACTGCGCTTTTTGTCCGATTCAATGATAGATATAATCTATCAAACAAAAAAAAAAGCCTTTCACGCATAAATTTGGGGATCCTTGGTTTTTTTTTAAAGTTTGCTCTTCAGAATGAAATTTTACTCTGCATGACTTGGTATCCGGATCACTTTTTTCACATGGACGATTCCGTTTTCCTCTTGGGAGATCTCTCGTCAATTTTAGCCCGACCCGACCATGGCATCACAAAACTTTTAGATCCTTTGGGGCTGACAACGGATCCTAACTCTATAGTGTTGTAAATATAAAAATTTACTAAATTTGCCTTCTTTGTGGGACAAGAGAATTATGGGATCAATTTTTAAAATTGTTAACGGTAAAAAATTCACAGCCCAGATTCAAACTTCCTCGGTCATAATAAGGTTTACCATCCATGCATTTTATTTTTAATACTAACAGTTCACGCTTTTTTGGATTGTCCACTTTTAAAATTTGTTAAGCCATTTGTCCAACTAAATGTTTGGCGTGAATGGGAACGGGCTGCCGGCACACAAAACAAGGCCATTATATCTTTGGAGCACACAAGAGGAGTCGTAATTCTTTACCGCATCACAAGGCGATTGATTGTGCTTTATTAAATATTAAATCATTGGTCGGGAAGAAACTAACAATAAACAGTCCCATACACGAAGAGGAGTTAAGATCCATCAAGATAGGAGCACCATGCGTTACTCGGCAGTCGGAATCAAATCCCTCAAGTGGCATCTTCCTCCTGGATTTGGGCTGGCGATATCATCAAATCCATTCCATCAACTTCAGCACACTATCTACGCTTGATCAATTGCCAGATGATATCAATGTTCTATGTCAAGAACAGCCTATTGTGATTATTTTAGCTTTGAACATCGTGTTATTGTCCCTTTATAAAAGGTTATTTAATTTTAGGCAGTAATTATGAACAATAAGTTCATTTATGTATTGTTTGCAACCGCCTAGTTTTATGTTTTTATTTATTATCGTATTGTCTTATGTGTTTTTTATCTACACTGTTGTTGATGATGTTAAATAAAAGTCTTAACCAAAAAGAAAAGAAAAGAGAGAGGGATAAAGAGAGGAATAGAAGGAAAGAGAGGGAGAAAGAAAAAGTTAGAGAGAAACTTTCCTCTCTCTCTCTCTCTCCCTCTCTCTTTCCTTCTATCCCTCTCTTTAACCCTCTCTCTTTTTCACAGCCAAAAACAGTCATTGATCTGTAAGCACAAGCTAAGCTAAGCATTCCAGATATATATATATATATATATAATATAATATATATATATATATATATATTAGTATATACTATATATATATATACCACCTCAGGGTCACCACTATAGCCGATGGAGGAGGAACGAAGTGAGGAGATGTTTTAGCGAACGTGGCTTGAATCAACTGTTTACTCCGATTATATGAGCAAGTATTCATATCTGCAAGAAAGTATTTTGCAGAATATTAAGGGTATCATATTAATTCAGGTTCGTATGAAGTTGATGTCACTCCATGTTGAGTGTATTGAAGTAGAAGCAAAAATGTACTTGAGAAAGGCAGTTGATCCCCAAAGATATATAATTATGTATATATAAATAATCGGGTCATTTCAATAAACCCCTTGGGAAGAAGGAACTACTTCAAATGAACACTAATGTGTACTGTCCAAATGATACGCCTTGGGGGTTGAACCTTTTAGTCTAGTAAAAAGTAATTAAACTTTTTGCTAAGTGAATGAAGTGATGCCCATATATGAATGGTTTGAATGAAATTGTTGCCCTCTAATAAAAAAATGCACTTTTAAATTTGTCTCTCTGAGGGCATTAAGCTTAAAGTTCACAGTTTCTGTTTTAAAACAGTCTAGTCTGAGATATGAGACATCGGACCCCTTAGCTTACGAACTAGAAAGACTGAAGCAAATTTTAACAATATATAGCAAAGGAAGCATGTTAGTTCAGTGAGTAATCCTGTTCACTCTCAATGCTGGAGGCACTTGTTCGTCTTCCGAATGTGGAATGTCGATAGGGACCGATCTCATTAAAATAACTTAATTTTACGTTTAATATTAAGGATATTATGCTTAATCAAATCCTAACAGATACATGTCAGCTGATAAAAATAGGCAAAAGCTCTCTCTCTCTTTCTTTCTCTCTCTCTCTCTATATAATATTATAATATGATTGGGGGGGGGGGGGGGGGGTGATATTTTGAATTTCTGCTTTGAGGTAATTTATATTATTTCAAGCAACATTTACTTAGAGAGTTTTCAACATAACAAGTCTCTGTCATCTGGAAAAATAATTAACTTATTATAGTGACATAAATAACTCTCAGAAAATTATCATAACAAAGAAATAAAGTTTAATCATTTGAACATAATTAAACTGCTTTTTACAAGGACGTTCTTTGAATGTACTTTTTAAGAAATTTATTAGTCTGCTCGAGTAGATTCTACATAGGCTTATATTTGCTTTGATCCATGTTATGTTCTCATGAATTCCCAATGGATTACATAATGAAATACCATATAAATTAACCAACAAAAAACTACTGTATTATGTATGAAAAACATTAATTATATTTCATTTTTTATATGTATTTAAAGCCATAAAAAAGTAAGCATCCAATCCTTTTGCATAGACACTAAGAATTATTCTTAAAATTGAAGTTATATACATGAATAAAAATAAATTGTTCCATTAAAATCACAATATTATATTGCACAGGTCATTGACCAATTCAAACACATGTCAGTGACAGATTGTGACCCATTTTTGTATTGACACAATAGATAGCACGTCTTTTTTTCTATTTTTATTGAAAAAGTAACGCAGATGTATGAATCATAAGCAAGGATAAAAGAAAAGTCAATATAAAGATGAAGTAGAGTTTGTATTCTATCACATAACCCCTTAATTTAGGTACACATAATTTAGAACAGTTTTAACAGTTTGATGGCTTATCAAATGACTTTTTCCTTATTTTTTAATACGAATTTATTCCTTTATAATGGTTCCTAAGCTATCGTTAATAATTATATTGTATGTTTACTTTGTACAGCTTCAATATTTGAATGGTTTTTTAATAATGGAAGTAAATGATTTTAAACAGAAAAAAATATAAAATAATACCCTTTTCAAACTCCCTTATATATCTTTGCCAAACTTTCCCCCCTTATCATTGTTCTTAAATGTACTTTTATTTAAATTATACAACTTATATATTCAATTAAATATATTTTGCACATAAACTTAATAAACATAATGTTGTATTATACATTTTACATAAAAGTAGAATTTTCTACGTCATAAAATTAAAAGTGAGATTCATCCAAAAGAAAATTCAAACGGGGCCAGAATAAGCCAAATGGAGCATGACAATAATTGACACAAAAAAACTTGTTTTTAACTTGAGTGACTTGTATCCTTTGTCGAAGTTGCACGAAAATGTGAATGCTCAATAAGAATTGAAATGCACTTATGACAATGCCAACTTTTTATTTTCTTTCTGAGGAAACATAAGCTGACAGGAGGGATTATATTTTTTTTGAACTACTTCTTAGATGGATATCCTAATGGGGACATTTAAGATTATAAATATAAGCTGTGAATCATTCCGTTGTGTTAAATAGCTCAAACTCTTATGAACTTCTTTATTTATCATTTAAATAAATATTTATTACTAGATT
>CP045890.1:16696866-16729748 GCA_013387185.1 Caligus rogercresseyi
ACATGAATAAAATCCATTAACACAAAAAATAGTCAAAACATTATAAATCGACAATATAAAATGACTTCAATGGAGCCAAATGCGGAGGAGAAATTGACGCCGGAAGAGGGTACATAGCGGCTAAGAGGTCCGGCTCGGATATCTTCCAAGGAGGAGAGGCTAGGGATCCCAGGTTTAAGCTGACCTACCAGCGACACTGATCCTAGTCAGCCCCAGCTGAGTAAAAACCATACAGACACTATCACGGACTACTAGTCTGGACATTGCCTTCAGTTGCGAACGAGGACTCAATATTATACACAAATATATTTAGTAATACCGATGTTGGGATCATCTGGGCTCTGCTTTCATTAATGATTAACAGTTGAGCATTTGGTATGAATAAAACAACAAACGAATTCAGTTAAATAACATACTCTGAAGCATGATTGTAATCATCTCACTGTCTTCAGCAAGTTATGTGGAATCATTAGTGCAAACAAAAGTATTCAATTGTCAATACTATGATTTATTCAGACATCCATATGTCCTTCACATTCTTCATCTTTTATAATGAAAAAAATTTAGAAATACATTCTCATGAAAAACAAAAAAACATGATAAATATAAAGGACATGGCAATAATATAATTTGCGAGTTAATTTACAACCCAGACCAAATAATTCAGGATAAATCCCAACACCCAAACTTTAAATAAAAAGAGAACTAGAATAAATCGTTTTAAATTTTATTATATGTCTTAAAATTTCCATGTGTTCGACGACACAAAAAGGATAAAAACGAAATAATTGTCCAGTATAATTCCAAGTCTCATTATTTGAGTTTGGAATTTTAATTGTAAGAGCCGAGTAACGCGCATATCAAAATGGCTTGCAAATCCTCCTTGCTAACAAGTTATCACTTTCTAGCCTATGTGCGATATAGCTCCTACAACTCAAAGTGAAACTTCCATAGCACGCGTTTGGAAGAACTTCTGGGATTGGAATTCAACCCAAAGAGAAGGATACTAGGAATCATATTTTTAGTGACCCTTTTGATATTTAAAAGATAACTCCTTCAAGATTCTCAGAGCTGGACAGTTTGCAAAAGCATGATTAATTTTATTGAACCCAAGTCCACAGCAAGGAGCATCAAAGAAAATAGTGCAAGAGGATACTTGAAACTGTGTAGTGAATATTTTTTCCATCGTGTATTTTTGAAACAGTGCGAATTATTCTGGGTTTCCATTTAGGTGAGATGTAATTCTTCATGTAGAAACTGATCACAAATTTTATCGGCTTCTTCCTTGGAACTTGATGCATAAGACATCCTTTAGTGCCATGTTAAATTTTAGTCTCTCCTTCAAATGTATTTTAAACAGTATCTTATTTAATGAGATAAATCATTATGAAACGTAGCTCATAAAACTTAAGCAAATTTAAATATCTTAGGTTTTAAAAGATCATTGATACATGAAGGAGTATCAAATTTATGATACGCAAAGTTCTAGCCGTGGAATTGGCGTAGCAAATCTAGGCGCCACTCTTGAGTTGCCAGTTACAAAAGATACCGATACGTTGTGTGCAGCATCCAAGGTTCTCATATAAATGACATATCTAATAGCTTCTTCAGAGGCATCTGAGAAACCATGCAGCTCACGTTGAATAGTTGTGCCAAAATGGTTAGGAATAAAACAACTGGAAACCTCCACTCTGTTGAGGAAATTGAGTTGATACCTCCAAGCCTCACAACGAACTAAATGAATGAGAGAAACGGGATCGTCCCATGTCTCTGATTTGGAAACGTCTTCTCTTGATCCAGAAATCACGTCACGTTGATTGAGTCTACCTTTAAAGGTAACTGGGCTAACAAATCCAAGAGGATCAAAGATGGAGTTGACTACTGGCAAAATACTTTTATGTGTGAAAGGTCGAATTTGCTACAATTCTTTGCAATAACATAATTACACCTCTGGTACAAAGGTGAATGTCGGACATTTCTCCGGGCCGTAGTTTGACTTGGATTGCAGCTGGGAGGAGAAATCTTTTGTTTTGACTGCGCCACTCCTCTCAATGGATTTTGAGGCTTCAAACATTGGACCTCAAGTATCTGGGACTCTTCATTTCGGGGGAACAATGAGGGATGATATCCGAGCGATCCACACTTGGTGCATTCATCCACAGTTTCACAATTATGCCTCTTATGATGAAGGCTAAGGCAATTGTAGCAGACCCTGATCTCTTTGGCTTTGTGTGCCCGCTCACTTGTTTGCATGATTCTAAAGAGTGATTAATAGATTGGTGTATTGGGTAAAAAGTGGTAAAAGTCTTTGACAGAAAGATTTAAGGGAATGATGCCTTTCGAGCTGTAGCAATAATTCTTTGTAGTCCCAGGCAGACTCACTTGTAAAAATGTTGTAAGACTCGCGGCAGAATTCATAAACTTTGTATGAGATAAATCGCACCAACACATCAAATGGAGGATGGCTCATATTATTATTTCTTGAAACTTATGGCCATACTTATCCACTGCCCCACTAAAAAGGTTGGGAGTTTTTTAAGAAATAATATTGGTCCCTGAGGAATATTGAGGATTTCTAGGTCTTGAACTGTTGATATTCTTTGGTTGGCGATTAGACAGCGATTCCTTAAATATGCGAAGCTGAGAGTTCATATTCATACCATGGCTTATATCTTCAATCTGCCTCAGAAGAGAGGAGGCCATTCTAGAAGGACAGAGACCGCAGTTTCTTGAACAGAGGCAATCGATTTCAACCTTGCGCATAAGCTGCTCGAAGAACAATGAAAAGATTCAAAACTTTGCTTGATATCTGAGATCCTGTTCAAAATCTCTTCCGCACTATCATCATCATAGTTACTCGAGCGGACATTTATTAACTTCGCCTGCTCATCCTGGACTGTAAAAGAGTAAGTGGCTCAACCTGGGAGCACTTTGTTTTGGACGATCCGACCACAGATATATTAAGTAAAGATCAGATGATCTGTGTCGTAAAACGAAGTCCAAGAGTCCTGATAGATCCATATAAATACCTCCGATGTTACGCATCCTATCCGGCTTACATAGTGGAAGCGGATCCAGACACTAAGGAATGTTAAGACTACCCGGCTTCACAAAGATAATCACAGGGGCCTCGTAAGATTAATAACTGTACCGTCCTGTGAGCCGACCCGGGGGTTCCAAAACTCTGACGGGAAGCTTAACGAACTCCAAATTGTATGTACACAATACTTTATTGAAAGACATTATTTGCATATACATTAAGCAACGGAAAATAATGAATTACTCACTAAATCGTAATGACTAGCCTCCAATGCGATTTATAACATTTGATATTGTGATTGCAAGCCTCCAGAGGTGTATCAATAATGAAAATAGTGTATTCAATTCAATATTCACAACAACATAAAATAATTGCACAGAACACTTAAAGAAACAAACAACCACAGAACATATTTGATATACAAACAGAAAAACAAAGATGTAATAACTCTAATGCTTTACGCACACGACATATGACGTCATCAGGCATTGTTGCTTCATTAGAAACAATCTGATACCTCAGAGGTACTTTATTGCAATTGCGTCACTGGTTTATTTTTATTCACCTCAGACCAAAAAATGAACGGATACTTCAAAGCCATTTGATTTTTTCTTTAAGGCTCACGAAATCAGCTTCTAATAGAAATGTAGACTCAAAGTTATTTTATACATAAAATATACATAAAAAGATGGAGTTCTAAATTAACTATAAATGTATCAGATTTCCTTGAAGCTATTTTCAATATTCTCGAATATCTATGATTAAAGTAATTCGAAAACAATAATAGTTGAAATCTGTGTTTAGACATTTTCTCCCTTCGAATCTATTCATTTGGGATTTAGATCTAGAATAATATATATTCATAAGGTCTAAAGATAACACCGGTATATATATTGATGTGAATCGTATGCTTCTCGAAAATCGATATGATCGAATGTGTCATGTAAGAATACGAAACATATTGTAAATTGAAACAAATTATAGAATTTTTTTTCATATGGGTTTATTATTTATATAAATTTAGAATGACACATCCCAATTGCGTCGCTGCTGTCAACCTTTCAAAGGCCTGGGATCTGTCACAGCCCTTGAGAGAGGCGCACGCAAGTTATCATGTGCTCGAAGGGTGGTAAAGACAATTGCAGAACTGCCTAGATCATTCTAACTCCTAAAGTGTCGTCTAATTATAATAATTATTATATATATATTTTTTTTTTAACCAAGTACAACTATATTTCATTTAAACATATAATTACATCAATAACAAATTAACTTATCCACTTACAAATGAATCTCATTTGTAATAAAATCTTCAATAATACTCATAAAATCATCCGGGGGGGAACTTTGACAGATCGAAATTTTTATAGGTAAGATTGTACTTTCAGTTTTGTTTTGATGGGGACCCACATAAAAGAAGACAAATTCTCTCGGTTTCAATATTAAATTAAAATCTTCGTAAAAAATAGTTACCAAGTGCCCTAAAATACTCTTAAACACATATGACCCAAATAAAAAATGCACACGCTTCTTCCAGGCTATTATAAACTCTTGTAAATATGATATTTATCCCCATTTAATCATTGGAGACCTTAACGTTGACATGGACAGACCGGGATACCCAAATCAACAAATTTTGTCGAAATTAATGATGGAACTACGACTGGTCGACACCATCAAAAACTGAACCCAGATGACAATGTATCGTGGAGATCTGGAAACAAATCTTCACGCATTGATTTAGCCCTGGCTCCTCCTCAAATTTTGACATTGTTAAAAGATGCACGATATCGACCCCATCCCAGCTCTGACCATAAAGCTATTTTTATCGATTTGCATTATTTTAAACCCAAAAAACGTTTTAGAATTCCAAAATGGTTACGCATGGACGAATCTTTTATTAAAAGACTGAAGTTGTGTTTAGCTCATCGTTTTAACCCCTCATTTAACGCAAGAAAACATAATTCTATTTTAACTAATACAATTCAGTCCTTGACTACACATTTTATTCGTAAAAACATCAAAACATCAAATTCATTCCAAGAAGAAATCGAAGAAGTATTGAATAATGGGCCTTTATTTCTACGTTCAATTACCTCTGACACCACGAACTTATATCGTCTCACAGAAATTAAGGAACTGGGTTTTGAGTGTAAAATCGAGCTGGAAACCAATGCTAACTATAGACTGAAGAAACTTTTTCAAAAAGATATCTTTTCAGCCTCATGTATTGCAAAAATTATAGACCATGGCCAAGAAATCACGGATCCCAAAGAAATACTTCAAAAATTTCATCATCGTTTTCGTAGAATCTTTGAAACGGATAGATTTCATTTTCCTCGCCCTAGACGTGGAAGCCTTTCAATATTCTCAAAAGAAAATATACATAATTTTATAAAGAAACGTTTTAACAATAGCAAAGCCAGTGGACCAGATGGCTTGGGAGGAGAAATATTTACCAAATGTATCGATGAAGTAATTCCTTATCTATTCGAACTTGGAAAAGAGATGGAGCTTCAAGGAAGACTCCCTAAGCCTGTTACGAAAGGAAGAATAGTTTTGGTTCCCAAAAAAGGAGCTCCCACCGATATAAACAACTGGAGGCCCATTACTGTGCTCAACGAAACCTACAGGATACTGTCTGGTGTCATTGCTCAAGAGATTGAACCGATTTTAAATATTAAATTAGGGATGAAACAAAAAGGATTTCTTAAAGGAAGGAGAATATCGGATATATCAAAAAATATTCAAACGGCAATAGAATCCTCACAATCGAGGGGCTCATTCGGAGCAATAATTGCAATCGACTTTTGCAAAGCGTTTGATTCTATTCTCCATGAGCACATTATGAAATCTGTAAAAAAGCTCCTCCCCAAAAAATATTTTAATCCAATCAGAGCACTTCTTTTTAATGGAACTTCAACAGTAACTATGGGGGATCTTAACAGTGAAGCCATAGCCTTGAGAAGAAGCTGTCGACAAGGTTGTCCTACAGCGCCTCTTTTATTTGCGGCTGGCCTTAAGGATCTCAGTGATTCCGTAGTCAAAAAATTTAAAGGTTGTGGGATTGAATTTGGATCCTGTAAGCATATTATAGATATGTATGCAGATGATATTACTCTGTATATTGAGGCAAGATCAGAAATTCAATTAATTAGGCGTCTTGAAGTCATTTTGAATCATTGCAAGAAATATGAATCGAGATCAGGATTGAAAATTAACAAAAATAAAACTATAATCCTCCCCATCGGAAATTGGAATCCCTCTCAAGGACTTCAGATCGCTTCGTTTCAAATCAAGGATAGTGTGGAAATCCTGGGAATCACATGGGACAGACTTGGAGCATCTCTTAGCAATTGGTCTTCCTTGCAGAATTTGATAAACGTCTATCTATTGAGATGGAGAAACTTAAATCTACAGCAGAGGATTGATTTGTATAATTTTAAATTGGTTCCTGCGACTCTATATAGAGCTACAGCCATTCCGTGGTTAGCAGAAAAGGTAATGGAGGAAGAAATTACATGGCTTTCTAAACTCTTCCATAAGAGCTATATACACTCTCTCAAGAGGCCCAAAAGTTTTGTGGGTGGTGGCCTGTCGAATCTTTCTACAATAATTCCTAAGATTTATAAAAAAATATGTATAGACCTCTCAAGAAATCCGGAACAAGAATGGCGAGCTTATATTACTATGCACTCTGCCTACACTTGGCTCATGATTGGTACTGACTTTATTAATAAGAGAATGGAACTATTTTCACCTTCCCTAGCTGCTTCCCAAAGAATTCTCTGGAAAGGACAACCGTCTTTTTATGCTTCTTCAACAATTGACATCATACGTGAAAATCATCAAAAGAAATTCTTCTTCACAAATCTTAAAGAACCTAAAACTTTAGAACTCGAAGCTTTCGACTCGGACATCATATCTTTTCATGATTTTAACAAAAAATCTATTTTAACTGTGGACAATTCTCTTTTAAGCTTAAAATAGCAGCTGTTCACCATATAGTTCCCATGCCCTGGCATTTGAGGATGTCCTACGAAGAGTACCCCGAAAAAGAAGCAAGTACAATTGTGGGAAAGTTTTTAAAAGATCTACGACTTCCTAAAACTTGGATAAATAGGATAATGTCCTCGGTAAAAAAAGTCAATTATGGCAAACGCTTCACTGCACAATTCCAAATATCATCAGGACTGCTATTCTTCAATACTCCATGTAAAGATTGTGGCAAGCTATACAACACTGTATATCATGCCTTTTCTAACTGCCCAGCTCTTGTCATGATAAGACAATTCCTTAAATTAAATCTGAGGGGATTAAGTGAAAAATATATAACTCCAATACTTCTGTTCGGAACCACTTCTAATCCTAACAATGGCAACTCTAAATCAAAAGCCATCGAGTTTGCTCTCTCTAGCATCCGGAGTATGGTTGCAGAAAAACTGTCGACAGCTCAACCGCTGGATCAAAATGCCTTAAGGGCTATTCTAATGTCATCTTCGGCCCGATACTCGGCTCTCACCATCAGGATCCCGGATCTCTCAGGGACGACTTGGAGCTACGCTGGAGACACTCTACGCTTCTACTCAAACGGCTCAAAGGTGAGCCTACGGTTTCTGAGACGCCTATTAAGACTTTATAAAGGTTTCCAAAGAGTCAAAAAAGAAAACTTCTTTGATTTTTAGTTTAATATCTATTTTATGAACTTTTTATACGCTATATATAATTAGTTTTTATTCTTTTTGTTGTATTTTAATTTTGAATATTTTTTCTCAGATTTTATTTTTACGTGATAGATATAGTTGTAGCTGCTATTGATTGATTGTATATTTTATATGTGATTTCAATTTGTTATGACTTTAGTTAGGGTTTTAATTTTGAACTATAATGTTCAATTATATATGCATATCTATATACAATAACTCTAATCAAATAAAGTCAATAAAAAAAATAAAAAAATACGAACAGCATATGAACACTCGATCAATAAGTGTCTTGGCGTTTCCCTTGCTTCCTTGCAAAGGAAACAAGTCTTTTCCTCCAAAGTCCTTCCATATAGGGCTCCCAAGGACAAAGTATTCGTCACATCTCTGTACTTCACCATGATAGGGAGAAGTTCAGATTATATGAACGTAGACCTTTTATTATTTCACTAACTGGAGCTTTCAATCCATATTCTTCCCTCTTTCTCTCTATCTGTGTCAGGAAACCCATGCTCGACTTTTTATCTAATATAGCTCCCCGAATAAAACTATTACTTGACATTTTTATGAAATTATAAAAACAATTCCTCGGTCTGACTTCCCTTGTACGAAAACAAACTTTGCTTAAAATGCCTTGCCTTTCTAGAGTCTCGTTTACTGTAAAGTTATTATATTGACCAAAAATATCCCCCACGCACTCAAGCTTTTTCTTTATAGATGTGTGAACTAAAAATCAAAGTCTTGTATTTTCTAAAACTGGTTCCTGCCACTCCATTTTCTCTAAAAGTTTAGGAGCTATCTCTTTAAATATGGACTAATTTTCATTCCAGAATGGACTTATTTTTCGAGATAATTCCAGTATTGTATGTGGTCCTTTGCCTCTTTTTTGCTCAATTGTACATTCCTACTTTCGAATAATATATTCCCTAATGATTCTTTACGTATAGATCCCTTTGTGTAATTCGTCAGAACCACTTAAAAAGGATGACCTTCCAGAAACTACCAAAGTTAAGCATTCCTAGTCCACCCAATCTGTTAGGAGTCTGGATCTGCTTCCACAAAATATTTTTAGTTCGTCCATTTGGGAATAAAAAAGCCTCACACAATCCGTCTACTTTTTTGCAAATATTTTCGAAGTATGGGGTTAGTTTTAAAATATGAGTCGTTTTTGGTAAAATAAGATTGTTCCAAACAAAAATCCTCGACATAATATCCCTCTTTAAAATCTTTACATAGCTAGCTGTAGATTTTTGTATATATTCTTCTATACGTTTCCTGTTTTCTAAAACATCTTTTCCATCTAAAGCTATATATGTTCCTAAAACCTTTAAAATATATGTACCCTTAATTCCATTCAAATTAAATAAAATCTTAAAATTTGTCATTAAATGAGTTTTGTAAAATTTATGTGTTGACCCGACTCGAAACGAAATCGTTCAAAAAATTTCAAAGTTTCTTTAAAAGATTTAAAAGACATGTCATCTGCAAAGGCTTGTACTTTAGTTTCGGTTTCTCTTACTACATAATACCTTTTATATTTTTACATGCGCTTATCTCCTCTACTAGCGAGTTTAGACACATTATAAACAAAGTTGGAGAGATAGGGTTCCCTTGTCTACAACCACTATTGATTTGAAAAATATTGTTAGTACTTTCATATACGTATATGTGCTACAAAGACTGACTGCTACCATCCTTACAAAAATTTCTCCTAATCCATGATTTTTAGACTTTTTAAAATGAATTGATGTGACATACAGTCGAAAGCTTTTTTTAAATCAACTCCCATAATCGCTATATAAGAACTGTTTTTATCAACCTGTACGATAGCATCGTTAATACTTCTACCCACATCTTCCATCAATCTGTTGGAACGAAACCTTTCTGAGCCGGGTCTATTATATAAGACCAGGCTTGTGAGCGTTCAGCTTTTTTTGCGTTCAGCGTTCCATTCAGCGTTCAAAAAAATAATAGCGTTCCGTTCAGCGTTCCGTTCAATGTTTTTGCGTTCAGCGTTCCGTTAGCTTTCAGCGTTCAAATATTTAAAAATAACAATGTGTAATTTTGAAAAATGGAAGTACTATTTTTTATTATTTTTAACTTTATTTATTCAGAGAAATTACACATAATATAAGTATAAATAAACATTGTAGTTTAAAATTAGTTCTCTAAATATAAAAGTAATTCATCAATATTAAAACACAACACAATACATCAGACAATATCAATAATTATAAAATGTTAGTTCAATTCAAATAAAAGTAGCAAAACATAGTAAAATAAATATGGTACAATAAGATTCGTTAATTCCCAGGATAAATCACTTCCGCAGAAGGGGTAAATTATACTCTTATTTATTTAATCTTTTGAACTTTCTGTTAACCTTAATTAAGTTTTTTAAGACATTAAGAAATTGCTTGGAGCACGACGGATAAAATCTGACTAAATTGCCTGCATACACCCAAGAGGAACAATTTACATCAGGGATCTTAATAGATAAGGCTGAGTACCTAGCTGCAGTGGAGATCAAAATAGCTTTGATGTCATACTTGGATATAAATCGGCGCTAGCTAGCTGTTGAGAAATATAACTTCGGCAAGATAGAAGCGACATGTCCAAGGCACGCGTTTTTGGAGAACTTTTATGGCTTGAATTAAGCCCAAATAGAAGAATAGGAGGACACTTTTTTCACAAACTCCCTTGACATTTAGAGAAACAAACTCTCTCAATATGTTAAGAGCCGGGCAATTTGCAAATGCATGCGATATTTTGTTGTACAGTACTCCACAATCTTTGCATGGAGTATTAAAGAAGACACAACCCGACGATATTTGGAACTGAGCTGTAAACCTCCTGTCTTCATAAATTCCCGAAATCGAGCTCAATATTCGAGGTCCCCATGATAGCGGAAGGTCCAATTCTTTAATATATTTTTTGCATATTTGGTCAGCTTCCTCTTTAGAATTCGACAAAAATGACATCTTCAAATGCCAAGGGTCTGGAACTTGATGTGAGATTGCCGCTCGCCTAAGCGGAAAGATAAACTTTCCGGAATTAAATTCTGGCTCTCGATGAAGATCGTGGATTGAATAAATACCTCGAGATAGAGCAATCCACTCCAGCTCTTTTGGTGCAAGAAGGTTTCGAAAGAAAAATTTCTTCTTACAGTTTTGCCGAATAATATCAATCGTGGAATTTGAATTAAAGCGAGGGGTACCCTTCCAAATTAATCGTTGAATAGTTGCCAAAAAGGCGGATAAATTTTCTAGCTTGTCATTCGTAAAATCTGTTCCTAACATCAACCAAATAAAAGCAGGGCTTGTTGTAAAAACTGAACGCCATTCATCATGCGGATGCGTTGAGATATCAGTTAAAACCTTTTGAAAAATCTTGGGTAAAATTTTAGACAACAAACTCAGACCTCCTCCTAGGTGTGATTTTGGTCTTTTCAGAGCCTTCAGATAGCTCTGATGGAATAACTTGTTCAACCAAATTTCTTCTTCCATTATGGCTCGCTCCGCTAACCAAGGTATAGAAGTCGCTTTGAAAATAATGGCGGGGACAATGATGTAATTATAAAGGTCGATCCTCTTTTGGAGGCTATTATTTCTCCAGAGTGGGATCGATCGACTGATGAGATTTTTCACATTCAGCCAATTCGATTCTGAAGCACCCGTTCCTTCCCAAGTAATTCCTAAAATTTGGACACTTTTTTTAACAGAGCAACCCGAGATGATCGAGTCATTTAGAGGGTTCCACTTGCCTAAGGGAAGAATAGAAGTTTTTTGTTTGTTTACCTTCAGCCCAGACCGCTTTTCAAATTTTTTGAAGTGGGTCAAAATCACTTCAATTCTCTTGAGTAATTGTTCTTCAGAGTTCGCTTCCATCATTAGGGTCACATCGTCAGCATATAAATCAATAATGTGCTTAGAAGACCCAAAGTTCACACCGAATCCTCCGTACTTTTTAATAATTGATTCGCTTAGTTCAACAAGCCCGGAAATAAATAAGAGTGGGGCTAAAGGGCAGCCTTGCCGACAACTTTTCCGTAGGATTATAGGGTCGCTTTCTAATTCTCCCATAGATATTGTGGAAGTACCATTGTACAGGAGGGCTCTTATGGGGTTAAAATATATTTTAGGAAGATTTTTTTTAATTGCTCTAAAAATATGCCGATGCTCTATTGTGTCAAAAGCTTTACTAAAATCGACGGCGATGATGGCCCCAAACGTGTTTCTTTTAGATAAAAGTTCGATAGCGGTTCCTATGTTCCTTGAGACATCCGAAATTTTTCTTCCCTTCAGGAATCCCTTTTGCTCTTTCCCTATTTTTTTATTTAAAATTGGCTCTATTCTAGAGGCTAGAACACCAGAAAGAATCCTATAGCTCTTGTTGAGAACAGTAATAGGGCGCCAGTTGTTCAAATCAGTCGCAGAACCCATTTTTAGGGATTAAGGAAATCCGTCCTTTAGTAAGGGGTTTCGGGAGTTTTCCGTGAATCTCTATCGATTTTCCAAATTCAACCAAAAGGGAACGATTTCATCGATGCATTCAATAACGATTTTGCCACAAATGCCATCTGGCCATGTTGCTTTTCCCTCTTTGAGCTTCTTTTTTATATATTCTTCAATTGCACTTTTGGTAAAAATAAAGTTTTTACCCATTCTTGACCGGGGAAAATTGACTCTTTCTCCACCAAGAAGCTTTTGAAATCTTCCATGAAAGAGTTTCAATATATCTTTGGGATTGGAGACTGTTTTCCCCTCGTGAATTATTTTCTTAATAATAGTCGTTGCGTGTTCCTTTTTCAGCTTTGTTTGCGTTCAGCGTTCCATTCAGCGTTCAAAAAATAATAGCGTTCCGTTCAGCGTTCCGTTCAATGTTTTTGCGTTCAGCGTTCCGTTAGCTTTCAGCGTTCAAATATTTAAAAAATAACAATGTGTAATTTTGAAAATGGAAGTACTATTTAGGGGTTTTATAATAAAAATGAGCCCGAACCGACTTTCAAATGATATATATTTGTTGACTGGATCTAACCCAGGGGTTCCCAACCTGGGGTCCGCAGAACGTCTATATTCACTACATAAGAGGGTCGCCAGACTGGAGATTTTTCTATAGGGGGTCGCCAAAGAAAAAAGGTTGGGAACCCCTGATCAAACCCCAACTTGTATATATTTTTTCCTAACCCGTAACAAATACTCATTATATTAATAGTTTTCCATATATAAAAGACAAACATGCCAGTCAGCATGAAAGAAACTTAACTATTTTCAATCTTATTAAAAACAACTTCAGATCAAATATATTTGAAAAAGTGTCAAGATGACCAGACTCGCTTATTTTCGAATAACGGAGTCCGAGTTCGATATAAGAATCTGCAAAATAGTATTTTAAACCTTCGATGTATGAGTAACTGGATCCCTACTTTCTTCCGTAATGGATACATTACATTTTAAATTATAATCATATTTAAGGTGTAATAAATCAAGACAAATACGAGATCAAAGCTATATAATACAAATTAATATTATAAAACAACATTATATGAATGCATCTTATTTTAGAGAAATGTATTTTTTAATCATCTTTGCAATATAAAACATATTTAATATTATATAACACTAATCAACCATTTACTACATTAAATTGAAGTTAATATCGTCTTCGTCGTTAGAAAATAACTTAATCACATATCAACTAGAGGCATATATACACTCAGAGAGTGCAAACCTCCGCCGTCATGAGCCTTCCGAGGCGGATTTTTCACGACTGGGGAGGCGTAGAGAGACGGGGGAGGGTTCCCCTAGACGGAAATTCCGAGAGGAACACGCTCCCGGCACCCAATTTCACAGCACAGCGACATCTATTGGCAGAGTAGGCTAACTTGGAAAATTTAGTAGTATTTAGCTCATTTGGCGCCTTAATTCTGCACTCAGAGATGCCAAATTTAATCACTTCTTCCTTTTGGCACTTCCAACAGCTCCACAAAATTTCATCCAAATCCGTTCAGTACTTTTTGAGTTATCCTGCTGACAAACCAACAAACCAACAACTAACAAACCAACAAACCAACAAACCAACAAACTAACAAACCAACAAACGCCAGTGAAAACAGTACCTCCTTCGGCGGAGGTAATTATTAACATTAAATTTATGCAAGGAACAAAACAAAACGCAAAATATTAACTGCAACTGTTGTAAGGGTAATTTTTTGTCTGATCAATGGCGCCAAATTATTTTTTTTAAAGCAACAACAACAAGTTTCTAGTCGCTTGGCCTATGGGAATGTGCAAAGAATTGATCTTACATTCCTCAGAGTACTTTGGTTGAGACATTCGCGACCATCATGGCGCCTTAAAAATCTATATATCTGCTACATCCAGGAGAAGCCAAAATAATAAATTATCATCTATAGTCATCATACATCCATATACAATTGTGACGTGCGAATATAAAATGTTTACCAAACTATGCTAATTACTAGGAAGCGTACAGGGACTAACCTTGTAAATATATATTTTTGTTTGCTCGTAGACTGTCATTTATTTCCATGACGAAATGAAAAAAGCTGAAGAAATTAATACTGTCCTCGTATCCGATTCCTAAGATTTTAACTCTCGAGCCCTCCTATCCGAGTCCTAATATTTAAGTTATCGAGTCGACGAATCCGAGTCCATCAAAATGAGCAATCCATGATTCCGAGTCCACAGCCCAGATGAATATCCCGTAGTCAGACTTAATCTCAACTTATTTCAACAATAGTTTCATACCTAAATACTAAATAAGTTGTTTATTTTGTAATAAGAATGAATGAATAAAAAGGTAATTCAATTGTGTGTAAATTTTTGTCACTTGGGTAAATTTAAAAAAGTGCTTTACTATTCTATAGAGAGTTCTTGGAGAGTAGTTTATAAGTTCTTCTTATAATATTTCATCCCCTTGTTTATATCCCAGAAAAAAATACTTAATCAAAACTACATTGAAATGTTTGGAAAAATTGAACGCTGAACGCAAAACTATTTTTTTTGCGTTCAACGTTCAGCGTTCAAAAAAAGTTGCGTTCCGTTCAGCGTTCCGTTCATTGAACGTGCGTTCAGCTGAACGCCGTTCAATTTTGCGTTCCGTTCACAAGCCTGTATAAGACAAATAACGTCTAAGTTCTTTTGGCTAATATGCCACTATGAATTTTATACGAAACATTGAGCATGGTCAGAGGTCTTAAATTTTCGACCACTCTTGGGTCCCTCCCAAGTTTAGGAATTATATTAGTTTTGCCAAGTGAAATGTCATTCTCAAATGACCTGCCATGTGAGCTTCTTCAAAAACTTTTTCCATAATGGTGACAAAAAGTCACTGAACTTATTGAAGAATCCATCGTAAACCATCTAGTCCTGGAGCTTTGTTTTTTTTTCTTGTAAGTTTTTATATAATCTTTTATCTCAAGGCGCTAATTTTTTTCTTCCAGAATATTTTTAAAACTTTCTTCAATCTGAGAAACCTTTGTCCCCATTTTAGTTTCTATTTGTCTGATAAAGTCGGCAAATTAAATAGCATTTTATACATTTATTACCTGACTGTCTATAACAATCTTTGCATGCATTAATTTTTGATAAAAGTGACTAAATATTTTATTGATTTTTTGAAGATCCCTCTCCAAATTTCCGCAAGTGTCATATATTGTTGTTATATCTTTTTCTTAGAATTAACTCTTTCTCTTAGTTCACACTGTCCAAAATCACCTGTTCTTTTCTTACAAATTTTACAAATTTATATCCAGCTCTAATTAAATGACCTTGCGAATAATACTGAGTGATTTCCTCACCTCTTCACCTTCTACGATTCCCTCTCCCCGTACATCCTTTCCTTTTCCTTCATTCTACGTAGTTTCGATTTTCTTTTTTCACTTAGCCTAACCCCCAATTTAATATATTCTCTTCTTGAGCAGTCAAGAACTAGTTTTAATGCAAGGGAAGGAGATTTATATGTTTTTTGCAAAGTTTAGACTTAATTTGTTGAATAATAGTTTTAATTCTATCTGGGTAACCTTATCATCTAGTAAGGAGGCATTCAATTTCCATTCCTTCTTTGATCTATAGTTTGGCAATGTCAAAAGTAAACATGATTGGATGATGATCTGACATAATGCTGAGATCCTTTTGTAATCTGCAACCAAGGTCGATAACTCCTCAGACACAAAAAATAGTCTAGTCTGGAACTTTTAATGATATTTTTTCTCTTTTTTTATTGATAGAGGCGAACGCAAGTTTTCACGGTGCTCGAAGAGTGGCAAAGACAATTGCAGACGCCTAGATCATTCTAACTCCTAAAGTGTCGTCTAATTTAATGATTATATAGGGTTTTTTAAAATATTTATTATAATTTATTCTTTCTTATACAGACACATATTTTCGGTTTGTTTATATGCATAGATTATATGTGACGTGAGAACACTATTTGAATACAGGATTTTTTTTGGTGAAAATGAGATGGACCAATAATAGTATTCTTCATTTACTCTTCTCCATTTTGTATTAGTATTTTTTGCAATTAGGCCTCTGATTGAAGCGATATTTAAGGATTAATTATCGATGAAGAAGCTAATCAAATGAAAATTGGCTAGGAATATTGGTATCTTCTTGCGGGTTCTTGTGTTTTTAACCAATCATATTACGTTGTTCATAGTTAATGTACGTTTTCTTATATTAAAATAGAGTAGGCAGTAGTCTCCCTTTTTACAGCTGATTCGCTTCAATAGCAGAGAAACAGCGGGACTCATGATTAGTAGAGATAGAAAAGTGAGGAATACTTCAAACTTGTTGGAGATCCCTCGATCCCTTCCTCCATCCCTCCTTCTATCTTCCCGGGACTCCAGGATAAATGCCTTGGACACCAAGAAACGAGTCTCCTCCGTCCCTTCCAGTAAGAGGCACATTCCCCTCACCTCGACTTCGTGAATGAATGGAGTCCTACCCCTCCCTCGTCTTCGTCAGTCAAAGGAGTTCCTTCCATCATCTTCGTTAGATAGCTCCCCGTTAATGGAGCCCTACCCCTCGTCGGACTTCGTTAGAGAGCTCCCCGTCCCTCCTCTTCGTGAATGGAGTCCTGCCCCTCGTCTTCATGAATGAAGCCCAATTATATTCATTAATCCTATCAATTTATTCCTTAAAAAAATTTATGATAAGAAAGAATTTATATACCAAATTTGTAATAAAAAAATTCTGAAACAATATGAAAAAGAGTATATGATTTAGCAGAGAAAGTTTTTTTGACTCTTACTTGATGAGGAATGGGTTTGTTTGTATTTGATTAAGAGAAAACCATTGGAGGACATGATTAATCTGGTGCATCATCTTCTTCCACCCTAAACTTTCTAAGAGAACACAATTTCAAACGCTTCTCCGAACTTCGTTCTGCTCTTTGCCAATCCGCATTCGATGCTCGAAATGTACTTGACTCCCAAGCAGGAACGGAATGGAAATAATTATCCACCGGGACAATTATGCCCTCACCGACCTTATACAGGCCCCAATATGCCATTGGGAGACTGTTGTATGGTTGATTTCTTATTGGAAAAGCATGGGTTATCGAAGGAACGGAAGGAATACCTCATGAAGAATGGTGTTCCCCTAATATCTTCTGGAACCAAGAAACAGCTTTTCATCAATTCTATTGCCAGTGTAGATGAGTCGATCAGTCAAGAACATTTGACCAACAGTAAAACAAAAGAAAATGATAGTATGATTGAAGGTAAATTCATAACTAGCATAACAATAGTGTATTAAAATAAACTATTTTTCTTAGTTGTAGATCATTTTGTAAGTGCTGTGGAGGCTGACATATCTTTTGGTCCTTCTAACTCATCTAATGTGACACTTGAATCAATAAACAATGAAGGCGATAGTTTGATCGAAGGTAAATTCATAACGGACATAGCATAAGTATTATAATCAATGCTTTTTTTGTAGATACTTCTGTAAGTCCTGTGGAAGCACACGGAGCTTCTGGCCTTTCTGATTCGTTCAATGCGGACAAGGATAAATTTTTATAGATGTTTTGAATGTAAAGGTTGCACTTTATACAAGCAACGTTTAATTAAGAAAGTAAGTAAATGTTATAAGTGCAAACATTGTCGTAATAAACATTTTAAAAAGCAATGCAAGAAGTTCATTTGTTCTAAAGGTTCGACAATTCAGACAAAAAATTATTTATGAAAAATTATAAAATAACGCAAATTTATTAACATTGGACAAAAAATGTGTTACAATAAATGAATAGTTAAATCAAATGTTTTTGGGATTATGTTTGATCAAATGAAATAAACAAATATAACAAAATACGCACATATAGCTTATTATTAGGTTAAACCATGTATAGTCTGGCCCAGTAAAACTCATTATTTTCATCATATTAATTTAAAAAAAAAACACTTTAAAATTAGAAAATATCCCCTCCGGCTGCAATGACGTCGCAGCAGTGCTTGTAGAGCTTCTTGAGTTGGTCGAATAGCTCGTCTTCGCTAACCCTATTCATCGTCCGCTGCACAGCAGTAGTGGCTTCCTCATGCCCCCCAAAATCGTCATTACGGAGCAGATGCTTCAACTTCCGGAACAGGAATCGGTCAAAGAGGTTCAGATCTGGGCTGTAGGGGTTCTATTTGACCGGTTTCACGTCCCTTTGGGTAGAACCTCCCTTGTTTAAGCGGCAGCGTGAGGACGGGCGTTGTCCCATATCAGGAGACAATCCTTTTGGTGAATCCTGCGTTGAGGTTGATGAAGTGTTTCCCGGCCGTCTTCAGGTTCTCTCTAATGGTCTTCCAGTCGGCTGTGGTCCCTCTCGAGAGATTGTACCTCAATGGAGACTCGCTTCAATTTGCAGCTGAACCCCATCAGAATAATCGTCTTCCTCGTCGTCAGCTTCACACGGGGGGGTTGAGATCCGAGCCCCATGGGATCCATCCAGACATGCCTCCGCTCCGCCGAGTCCAAGTGGAACCAGGACTCGTGGATTCGGAGGCATTTCCGTTGTGCCGGAGGACGACGAGGATGGGATCACCGGGAAGTATGAATCCTGGAGGGGGAAGAAGTCCTCGTCTCCGAGCGCCAAGCCCTCCATCGCGAGCGGCACGTCCTTTTTTGCGAGCGCAAACTCTTCCTTTGTGAGCGGCACGTCCACGTCCACGAGATGAAGGATGTACTGGATTCGACTGGATGGAATCTCTGCATAGCAACACACAATCAATTCGACAAAATACAATCCACGATTGGATTCCGAATTGTCTATCCAAGTTGATTTGAAGTACATGAGAATAACTAATTAATAATGATGTATTAATAAGAGATCCATTTATTGTTTTGAATTTAGATCACCCCTTTTTTCTCTTTCTCTCTCTTCAAAGCATAATTGTAGCCATTGTTTTGTTGGAGCATGTGATTGGTGGAGCATATCGATGCGCAGGGACACCAACATAAATATTTTGTAATGATTTCACGAAAAATTACGCCCGTCCATCTTTGGAAGGATATTGCGCTTTGAAAAACCTTTGATTGTAATAAACAATCGACTTACAACAAACTACAAACATCCATTAATATGATTGAAAGCAAATATTTTTGTTTTTTTCTATATAGAACGTATAATTTCAAATCATAAAAAATGGAAGCATCATCGTATGAAGTAAATATAGCCAAAAATACGTATAATAGTTTTTCTCCTTTTCTTATATTTCGTTCTGTATTCAAATAGTGTTCTCACCTCACATATATATATACAGAGTGGCTAGGCAAAAATGTCCGGTTTGAAATTTTGATTTTGTGAACTTAATTAGCTTTTGATTGGTTGCTTCTATGGAACTGAAATTTATTTGGCTTTAGTAGTATATAAAAGGATCTAAATTATTCAATATGGCCTCCATTGGCCTTCACGACGGCTTCGAGGCGGGGCCAGAAGCGTTTGCAGGCATTTATAATGTGCTTCTCAGGGTAGTTTCCCACTCCTTGATGATGGTGGCCTTCAGAGTGTCAAGATTGAGGTGAGGGGTCCCGTTGGTCTTGCTCTCAATTCCGCCCCACCAGAAAAATCCAGCGGATTTAGATCCGGGGATGACGGTGGCCAGAAGTTCTTCGGCCAGAAATGGGCTATATTGTCCTTGCAGAACTTTTGGTTCTTAGCCGCCATATGAGATGGTGCACCATCCTGCTGCTACACATAGTTTCCGTTGGGGTAGTTTTTTTAAACCATGGGCAGAACAGTATACCTCAGGACTTTGTAGTAGGCCTCGGTGTCGATCTTCTCGTCCGGCCGAAAGAAGAATAGAGGCATCTTCTTTCCGTCGGACCTGAATACACCAAGGACTATCACTTGCTGGGGATTCTTGGTCCTGAAGACTCCTTGGACATCCTCACGTTGCTTAGCAAGCCAACTTGGTCCACCGTGAAGATCTTTCGTCGTCTGAAAATATTTTGATGAGACACGGCTGCTCTTTTTCAACCCAATTTAGGATAATCTTGCACCTATCGAGCCTCTTCTCATCGCTGCTGCTGTCAATAGCTGCCTGGTGGGTCCGAACGAATGATTGCAAGCCCAAATCTTCCTTGGCAGCCAGCTGGATTGTGCGCCTGGACACGTTGAACTCTTTGAGAGACGGTTTAGGCTGATGGTGGGGTCCGATTCAACTTTGGCCTTAACTTCATTGAAAAGTCGTCTGTCCGCTTTTTGTTATGGCCACCAGATCCAGGAGCTCTGTTGAAGCCTTTACCATCATTTTTGGCTTGCTGGATACGACGGACAGTACGGATATTAACGCCAACGATCCGGGTAATATCGACTTGATTTATTTGTGCGTCAAGCAAATCGTGAATCCGTTGTCTTTTCGCTTGCTGAACACTCATTTCTGTCTGAGAGATATTTTTTATAGTTATAAAATTGGTAGCTATTTGTTTCAAAGCGTAGCTGATTTACTTGTTTTGAATTTTTACGTACGCTCTGTGCACAAGAAACAAACTTATCAACGGACATTTTT
Source organism: Caligus rogercresseyi (assembly GCA_013387185.1). NCBI lineage: Eukaryota > Metazoa > Arthropoda > Copepoda > Siphonostomatoida > Caligidae > Caligus > Caligus rogercresseyi. The sequence continues at coordinate 16,717,628 of CP045890.1, forward strand.
GCCTACCACTCTGTATATAAATATTTTAAGTAGTCATGAAGGCTAGAGGTATATAAGTTCCGAATAAATCATTACAACATTTCACAGCCTAAACACATTACTGATAATAATCAAAAAATAATATGAGTCTCTAGTTTTTCAAACAAAACCTAAAAAACAAACAATAAAAACATAGGATCAAACAGTGAGTAATTCTACATAACACTATAATAAATTCGTTTTTTTGTGTTAAATATGTACCCTATGTTTTCTGTAAACTTTTCTTGTTCATTTCAAGCCTTACAAGATTAGTATTTCCAATCACAACCCGTAAATGAAATTATAGGGTTAACACAAGGTAAAAAATGAGCCTTAATTTCGTAAAACACATATCGTATGAAATAACACATCATCAGGTACGCCGGAACTCATAAAACTGTGTGTCGTTCCGTTTTTTTCATTTCAAAATGTATATGCCTTTATTAATATACTTCCATTTTAACAACTTGTTTAGAAGCAAGCAAACTTATTTAATATCCTTTTTAACCATAAATCCAAGCTTAATTGGTTTAATATTAGGATGTATATTGTACACACAAGGAAGCAAAGAACTCAACATATGTACTTAATATATGAAACTCATGTTAAATTCGTGGATTTCAACATTTAAGAAATATTCGCATTCATTCACTTGTGCAAGATAGTTTTAATCCTTCAATCACTTTTAAAGTGAAATACCAGCTTTCAATGCATTTCTTAGAGTTGAATTAAATAGATAAAAGACGAAGTTAGAATATGCCCCAAGTAAAAAAGGGAGAATAAAATAATTTAATGTTTCTTTGCATAGATTAAAAGAGTTTTAAAGACATGGTATAAATCAAGTTAAGGAATATAAAAAAATATGAGATTATATTGTATCAAAATTATCTCGTTGTTACTACACCTTCTACGAATGCTTATGTATCCTCATAGATGAATTCTAAATTCAATATTTTTCTTTATAGACGAGGATGATGACCCTCTCGGTGAGTGCTTTTTCTGCAACGAACATGGCTGTTCAGACTACTGTAGGAACTGCATTAGTGAAAACCGAATCTACTTCTGCTCGCCAGATCATAGGAACTATCATCACAATCATATGAGGAGGACAAAGGACACCCACAGTAAAAAAGATTGATACTATAAAAAATTAGCAAAATGAAATACAAAAAAATGTTTAAAAGAAGAAAGCTGAGATAATAAAGCATATTAATTACTTAAGATATAATGTGTCATATTCAACTCTTTATTTAATGTATGTGTATATTATATTATCTTAATCGATTCTTTTTTATTTTGAAAATACTATCAAAAACAACTTATTGTTGGCCTTCCAAATGGTTCCAAATCATTTAAATATTTTAAAACAGTTACTTGATTTATTTTCATAACACATCATGTAATTATTGCTTATTTATATCCTTCAAACTCATTGGATTCTTGGTATACATTTGGCTGACCATTTAGTCATTGAGTATTTTCTTTCGGACACCTAAAACCATGATTTTATGAGCTCTCAATTCAATGTACTTATTAGCATTTATGAGTTACAAACTTTTAATGACGTTCATTAATAATAATAAATGTAATTAATGTATGTTGATAAAACTCAGTACATGTTTAAGGGATTTAGAATGGTTATATGTGATTTCTGCATTTTTTGGGTTAAGATGTTTATTTATTAGCTAAAAATCTATACAGTGTAAAATATAAGAATACACTAGAAAGTAGGAGATAAAAAACACAATCTTAAGACAGTTACGTTAAAAACAAAACATAGATGAACATTATAATTCAAAATATCTGTCTAAAGATAAAACCAGAATATAAAATGACTTATTATAAAATATTTCTTATTCAATATAAAACGTTGATGTCGTCTTAATGTCGATTTGATGAGTTTGAGGTATTTGAAAGAATTTGAAGGAATAAACTTAATCAAATCTCCAGCCCATGTCCATGACGTCGCAGATGAATTTGGAATTTTTATGATATAAATATAATATTATAATTATAATATAATGCTGTTAATCATTCATAGTAATAAATATTTTATATTCTAATTTTAAGCCATTGAAAAAATTACTAATGAAGATATATGAATAAATGCTTATAACAATTTAAAATATCTTTCCTTTTTATATCGAATAATAGTTGGCACGGTTTACTATCATACTAATTTTATATTTACATATTTCAAGATCATTTTGCTGTCCCTACACAATAAGAAGCCGTGGCGGCGTGGGTCGTGTCCTTATCGCCAACCGGACGATACAGCCTGGAGAGCTCATATTTAGGGAGGCTCCAATCATGATTGGACCTCATCATGAAACACGCCCCATCTGTTTGGCCTGTGGATCCGGTCATGTAAATATATTTTTATATTTCCCCCCTATTTACATATCATTTAACGATTTATAAACAAATATATTGATACAATGAGGTAAAATGTGGGCTATGATGGATACCCTTTATAGTTGTAAAATACGCAGAAATAACGTTAGTTTCTTGACCCTACAATATATAAACAGATTGTTCTGCTTTCTTTGGCTGAGAATAAACATAATATATCAAATATTTTGGTTAGATATTTAATGTTAAAAAAATATTACAGTTTATAAAGTTTGGTCTTTTAAAAAGAGCTAGACGAAATTCATATCTGGGAAGGAAATGAATTGCAAACTGCAATATCAGAATCAAGGCCTTAAATAAAGGTCTCATAGAAAACATATTTAAAAGTACATTAAATAAGTTATCGTGAAATATTTTCTTTTTTTGTGAATTATTGATTGGATTAAACGGTTGCAAATTAAGAAGTATTTTTTTTGCCTATTTGGTTCGATAGAATTGCAGCTTCTGACAGGATATAAATAAGCATTATAGCATTGAAATTAGTCTATCGAACCTAAGATCTTATCAATTAGGTAGACCAAAAAACATGGGAGGATTCGAACCTGCCCCCCCAACATGAGAGTTGAACACGCCTTAACACACACGGCTATTACACTCCCTTTTTTTTCATGCATGAATAGAATTTATATAGGGATAATGCTTCTAAGAGGTAAGCAAAGGATGCAAAGCCTGAAAGGCATTTCAGTTGCGTTACAAAGATTCTAAGTTTGAAAATACATAAAAATGAATGAAGATCTTTATAAATGATGGCAGATGGTTCTCCGGAGGAAATTAACCCTTCGTACGTCATATACATCTACATATATATCTTATATCCTTTTTTTATGCCTACGAACGTGCCACATTTTCCCTTCATTTGTAGAACAATAATAATAAATAATAGGGCCTTTCCCTTTGGTATGAACCATTTAGGGGACAAATAAGGTTGTTAGCTAAATGGATGCGTGTGTGTCTCTCATTGGTTCCTGTGTTCCCCTTTTTTTCTTTTAATCAATCTCATTGGATGTATTCCATGTTGGATGTACTAATTTGAATGATATACTAATATAGTAATATATATGCATCTCCAACTGGACAATATATAGTTCAAGCATACAGGGACACACAATCAAAGGGATGTTTTCAATTCATTAATGTCTTAAACATAGTACATTATTATTAGCAGATTTGGAATGAGTTGAATGCATATAAGTGTTATGTCCCTGACGTCACGTTGGAAGACACCCTGACGTCATGTATACTGTGCCTCTCTCTTTCCTTTTCCTTGTACATATTTCATCCCTTTTCCTGCTGTGTCAATAAAGGGGTCTTCTAGTCATGACCCTCTCACACGTGTCGTGCTTATTTATTAGTTCCTGTCGTGCAACCTCATTGGCGACGACTCTTGGATATTAATATACTTATTATATATTCTCTCTAAAGTATCCCAACACAACATTAAGTAATAAAGGACTCAAAGATCTTATTCTGAAGATTTTATTAATGTTTTTTTCCTTTAAGGCTCGATAGAATTGCAATTATTATGGCATTAAAATTAGTCACTCAAACTTAGTATCGTATCAATGAGGTAGACCAAAAATGACCATTCCCTCTCGGGATTTGAACCTGGTCCCCCAACAATGAGAGTTGAACACGCCTTAACGCACACGGCTATCGAGCTTCCTTTTTATTAATGTTGGCTGAAAATATGCCCCATCCCAAATAAGACCATGGCAAGGTTTTGTGAAGGTCAACTTTTCTCAAGTATTCATGCTCTTTTCAAATCACTTTTAATAGTAGTTCCTTACATGTAGTGTTTTTATCCCGATAGGAGAAGGTACATTTTGGACAACCTCATTGATAAGCTCCTAGGCTCGATAGACTCATTTTAACGCAATATGCTTATTTATATCCACAAGGATGTATTCTATCGAACCAAAGGGACAAAAAAAATCATGAGAGGGGAATGTCAAAGTTTTGGTCAACCTCATTGATAAGATCCTAGGTTTCGATAGACTCATTTTAACGCTAGTATGCTTATTTATATCCACAAGTATGTAATTCTATCGAACCAAAGGGACAAAAAATCATGAGAGGGAATGCCAAAGTTTTGGTCAACCTCATTGATAAGGTTCTAGGTTCGATAGACTTATAATGCTTATTTATATCCACAAAGATGTAGTCTATCGAACCAAATCGGCAAAAAAGTGGCCAAACAAATTGTATCCATAAAGGCCACTCAGCTTTTTTTAAATCATAGAGGTAATTATTGTAAATATGATACATTATATTTTAAAGGAATAATGGAAGAAACTATCAATTTTCTTGTTTTATTATCTTATATCCATCTTGTTATTTGTCTTTTTGTATACATATTATTCATTAATTTTGTTGGATTCTTTTGGGTGTGGTCTTCCACTGCTTCCCTCATTTGAATCATTCCCTCATTATTTAGGTGAATGGAGACTACGTTTGTCCATCCTGCTACCTACCACTATGCAGTGAGACCTGCTACACCTCCTTGGAGTCCCTCCATGCCAAATTTGAGTGCAGGGTTTTTTCCTCAAGGCCGAAACGAATCGTTAAAAACTTTGAGGAGCCCCATCCCCTCTATCAATGCATTCTTCCACTCCGATGTCTTCTCCTACAAACAGATGAAAGCTGGGTGGAACGGTTACTTAGAGTAAGAAAGTATATTGAATTAAATAAAAACATGTGTCAGACAAACATTCCTCCGTTTACTAGGTGATGATGGATCATTTGGAGGATAGACCCAAAGATATTCACTGGTAAGACTCTACATGAATGCCAAATTGAACTATTTGCCCTGGTTCATGATCTAGCTTTAAATTTTCTTAAGGTCATGCAGTTATAATTTTTTTTCAAATATCCTTTATTATTTAGATGGCTATATAAAAAGTATATAAATAAAATAAACATTATAGTTTATAATATAATATCTAATAAAAGGCGTTACAATAAAAATATCACATCAACTGATTGATTAAAATGTCGCATTATTCTTTTTGAAATTTTGAAATATATCCGTGTCGGATGGAATCTTGAGGTGAAGGCGGTATATCGGGCGGCAGCAAAATCATCATGGAACGAAGGATTTTGGGTTTTTTCCCTTTTTGACAAAACTTGCTATATAGCTTTACAGTTTGACACAGATAACTCAATTACCTTGCTTTTGAGAGAGCGGAATCTATTGCTTTTTGAGAGCCCAAATAAAACAGTTGCTTTTACATACTTATTGGCGACGTTCTCCAATTTTTTTTGCCTATTTTGTTCGTTCGAATTTCATCCGTCTGGATATAAATTAGCATTCCATTAAACTCAGGATATTTTCAGTGAGGCCATTCATTATTGACATTCTCCTCTTAGGAGTCAAATCTGCTTCCTCAATATCATAAGTCGAATCCGATTCCACGCAACACACAGAGTCCCTTTCACTTAGCAAACGAGCTCCATTATTTATTTTGTTTTAATTAGTTTAAGGTCCCTAATAAGCATTTCATATTACACTAAAAAATACATTAAATACAATAGTTGGAAGAACATACCATCTGTATAAACAACAAATGTGGTTGTTCAGCAAGAAAGCAATTCTAAATGAAAATAGTGAAAATTCGAATCACATTTTTAAGTGTTTACATCATAAAAATAACGGCCAAATATTCAGAAGCCTTTTAAGACCAGTTGCACAGGTTTTTACCCATGAGTGTCATTTTTATTTCGATAAGTTAGAATGTTTTTTTTTATTGGACTTATTTGTTATAAGTTTCAATTCCACATGGCTCCGATATGATCCCTCGAAGATAGTCCCTTTTTCATAGCCAATAAAGATTTATTCCTTAGTAATTAACAATTGTAATATATAATTAGCAATTATCGTAGCCGGTAGTAGTAGTAGTAGTAATGATATATTTCAGGGAACCTAAACTCAAGTCTATAAAAATTCCTAGCTCCATTGTCGAGCTACTAATAAACATTTAAAAAAGAACACAGCAATAAAATTTTGAATAAATAATAAATACTTTAAATGAATAAACAATCCCGGACGAGATTTAGAATTCGACTAGGAATCAGCTCCACGAGCCCACCTTCCTAATATTTTCGCATGTTGCCGTGCTTCCACTAAAGTTTGTGCGTAAAGTATTCAACTAATCGAGATATTTTACTAATACAAACGAAGGAGAATTTTACCAACTATATTATAGTGATGGTAACTCATTTTCACAAAAATCCATTTACACCGAAGTTCTTACTTTACCACCACAAATATTAAATATATGTAATATAAACATGTAAATTTAAATTATATTTAGCCAAAACAACGTAACACTCTAATGAACAAGGCTAAGTTCAAATATAAAACAAGGACAAGTCACATGGAGTATTAAAAACGGTGATTTTCAATGACTGTTTTCTTAGTAATGGAACTATTAATGCAAAAAAGACAAGGTGTGTCTCATCAAACCAATGTTTTTGGTTGTGTGAAGTAACAAATAATAATTGTGGACTAACAGTAAAAAATATATGTGGATGTTTGGAAATAATGTCGAATGGAGTCGTATAACATGAGTGACCACAATACCGAAGAAATGCATTTTATTTATTACGCTAACGGCGTATAGGTTAAATTACACAATATTCTATGTGAAAGAAATTGATGGTAAAACCAGAACCAAATAATCTGAAAGTAAAATTATATTTTTTAGTAAATAATACATATTCTAAGCCTTTATATATATATATAATTCAATAATATTAAAGCTTGCTCTAATTTAAACATTAATTTTTAAAGAATGCCGATGAAATATATGAAGGTAACAATGTTAAGAATATTACTAATATATATATATATATATATATATATATATATATATATATATATATATATATATATATAGAAACAATGACATTTTTTAGGGTGTCAACATATTTACACTTGCTTTCTCATTTATTGACATGATTAGGAAAAGTTTGTTATGCTGGGGTCCATTGTGTAATTTTAGTTTTACAATATTTATACCAACTAAAAGAACAAGTTATTGATAAAATCAAATATACAATTAAATATACGATTCTTATTTGTAAATAGGCTGTAAAAAGTTTCAAAAAATAATAAACAAATAAATTAAAGCTTACTTACTAAAAGTGTATTGGTTTTTTGGGCAAATAATATATTTGTAAAATATTTACTTCGCTGAAATTTAAGTTCATTCCTAAAATACCAACGTGACTACCAAAAAGTACAACCAATTGCCTGTAAATTAATATATCAAATAAAAGTTAATGATCCAAAAAGACCTATATATATATTGAAAATGTACATACACACACACACACACACACACATATATATATATATATATATATATATATATATATATATATATATATATATATATATATATATATATATATATATATATATATATATATATATATATATATATATATATATCTATATATTATATTTATAATTTATTTCATTTGATATATGTATTTTACATATTGTGTCATTCATAAAGTGACGATACTTTCTTTTTTTTAGAAAGGAAGTTTCGAAATATTCTTTTTCACTTATTTTTGGAAATTATTTTCTAATAGCGTCATCACTTTGTTTGAGATTTTTTTTTTTTGAAAGTCTTTTCTAAAAAAACGTCGTCACTTTTTTTCGGAAATTCTTTTCAAAAAAACGTTGTCACTTCAGAATGTCGATATAAAAATATATATTATGTCCCGGCCCAGTTTGAAAAATTTAAGTCCTAGCCCGGTCCGGTACCGGAAAAAAGTTGTCACGGTCGTTTCCTGATATGTATATATACAATATATATATATATATCTATATTAGTTTAATTCAAATTGTTATATGTATATATACTGGTAACGAAAGGACATGGAGTTCAGCCTCCTTATGGAGAAATTTAAGTTATCTCTCTCTAAACGTCCTCTTCTAATATTAATTTTAATTTAAAACAAAGGAATATAGAATCCAAAAATATTTTTGCAGCAATCTTACTTCTTATAGTTTGCAAAATCTTCTGAGGCTTTCAAGCCATAATTATGAAATATGAAAACGGTGGATTCCTTATAACTAAAACATAAATATGTACTTCCAACCCACATAATATTTTCTAAATGATATTCAAAATAAAGAATTATAACATGAAAACAAACATTAGGCAAACAAAGTATGATTTTAATCAACCTAATGAAGCAACTTTCACATTATAATTGATATTTTTTCCATGGAAATCCCTATTTTATTTTTTATTTTTTTTAAACAAAGATAATACTACAAAAAGTGTAAATTATAACATTCAGACATAAATGAACATCATTTAGCTACTTGTAAGAATATAAAGCCCATTATTTTTCAAAATTTATATTAAAAAATAATGACGAATATCTTTATATAATTTAATCTCTCCATTTTGAGTTACCTCCTCAACCCGAGATTAATCTTATTCAAAAGGTTTATTTGAGTTACCTGAATAATACAATTTTGTATTAACATTTACATGCATGTAAATCAATCAAAATAGTTAAGCCCGAATAACAATATACGTATGTGATTTATATTATTGGGAACCATAGAGATATAAAGATATAGAGCTGATTCCCTTCAACAGCAGAGAAACATTGTGCAGCTGTATCCTGTGTGTCCACTATAAACAAATTAATTTATACTACGTCATCGTAAGCTGATCATAGAGATAGATTATATCTCTATGATCAGCTTACGATGACGTAGTACAAATTACTTTGTTTATATTGGACACACAGATCATCTGAAAGGAATAAGCTCTCTATATCTTTTTATGTCTATGGCCCCACCATACAAGAATTTATCTGGTATCAGCGGGTGGAGGTCTACCTAAAGCATGTAGCTTTATTGTTAATAATTGATATCTACATAAAAGCGTTACATTTGTATCAGTTGGTCTTCCAAGGAAAGCTTTCTTTCTTGTTCGGCCGCCGACAATTCAGACGTTTTATTCATGTTGATTAAAAGATTGAGATAAATTTTAAAAAAAATCACTTAATTATTTTACAGGGCAGCCAATCAAAAGAATATAGTAGAATATCTTCAGGAGTCGCAAGGGCTTCCATTCACTTCTGAGAGATTAATCACGTCATTGGCGTACTTGACGTCAATGCCTTTGATTTGTCCTCCAGTGGGCGTGGCCTCTACCCCTTAGTGCAATTATGTCCCATTCCTGCGTCTCCACACGAAATACATCATTCGAAAGCGGGATCATGTGGTGGAGTGTCGGCCACCGTACGGATATATCCCGGCGAGGAACTGACGGACCACTACGTCTCTCCGCTACAAGGGACTGCCGTTCGATCTCAGTGCCTGAGGATGGATGGTATTTTGACTGCAAGTGCCTTCGTTGTATGGTGAGGCAATGTCTTGTTTGCCTCGCTCACAGATTGGTCCAATCTTTTGCCATCTATCTCTTTGTCTATTCCTTAAGACTACTCAAGGGGGAAATTATTCCTCTTTTCTCTTTTTACTTTCATCTGCCATGATAATATATATACAAAGTTGTTAAATTCTGATCTAAAGACTTACCCTAAGTGTAATAGAGTAAGTATTGTTGATGGTTTATATACACCTAAATACAACGGAGTACCATTAAGCTGGTGATGTGATTAGACCGTTTCCAAAACACATATTAGTCTAATCAAATACATATCATATCAAATATTAGTGACACAAAATACAATTTGCAATTAACTTTTTTGATAATCTCCAATAACCTTAAAAGAACATTTTACAACATACTTAATTATTTTTTTTGCACGTTCTTTATCATAACCAAAGAATTTACTGTCGTTTTACAATAGATAGTATCATTATAAAAATTCTACAAAAACAAATGAATCCCTTCTTTTATCATATAGGATCCAACGGAGTTCCAAACACATATGTCCAAGCTTTCTCTGTGATAAATGCGATGGAGGATACATTCTCCATCCTCCTCAGGGGACAGACTGGCTCTGCTCCTCATGTGACAAAATCTCAACGCTTCTCATGCGAAAATATGCGAAGATTCTCTCGGAAAGACTGGAAAGTGCTCCAGGACCATTCCGGAGTTGGAGTCTCTTCTAAATGAGTGCAGTAATGCTCGCCTCAGCCCTACGCACTACCTAGTCCTATCTCTTAAACGCTACCTCATCTACGCTTATAAAAACAACAAGTTTGAACAAATGAGTATTCAATTTGACTTTATTTTTTTATGTCGTATATCCCTATTTAACTTATCATAAAAAGTTGAGGATTAAATGTAAATAAATTAAAATGATCATAAAAGGCACTTAGTTTATTTATTATTTTAGCTAAATATATATTTTCTTATTCAAAGATGTTCATGGAAAAAGTCGTAGTCAGCGTAGCAAAACGACATATATTTGAACTTTATGACTTTGACAACCGAAGCAAAATACCTTGCTGACGTAGCAGGTAATATGTTGAAATTTGCTTATATAAATTATATATATATATATATACACACATTGCATTACTTAAACAATAAAAAAAATATTTCCTCCAATTCATTTAAACGCTTCAGGCTCATAAAATCGACCATAAGACACCACAGTTTTTGTTCGAACAACTTTGTTTTAAATCGCATATTATATCAATATGTTGGCTTTTCTTTCGATATTAATTTTTAAGACAATGTTTTCTTTATATGCATTTGTATTTTAATGAAACTATTGTTTGAGTTTTTAGCTTAATTGTTTTTTATGCAATATGTATATATGTATTTCATTATAACACGGTATTTTTAAAATAATAAATATATTTTTTTATGAAAAATTATATTGGATTCAAATATTTTTTCACTCTAAGATATTTCAATACAAAGTGCTATATTTGCTTTAAGAGAGTTTTAGAGACAAAATATATTCCTTTATTAATAGTTTTTTATGAACTCCTTCCAAAAAGTTTAAAGCGCTTGTTATATTCCTACCTAACTCTTTATCGTCAAATTGCACTCTCAAGTCACATAAAAACATAAATAAATAAAATATATCAAAAATAACATACAATATTATTCATTTAAGTTCTAATGCATAACACTGAGAGTAGCGGTAAGTTCAGTGGAAGCGTGTTCACTTTCATGTCGAGAGCGCAGGTTCGACTCCCGGGAGGTAATTAAAAAGATCCTAGGTCCGATAGACTAATTAAAACCCTGTAATGTTTTTATTTATTAAAATAGAGGTATGTTTATCAATAAGGAATAAATAACAGAAAAAATTAACTAAAATATCATCTTTTATATATTATAAGATATATATTATATAAAATATATAATTCCTTGTTCTTATAGTTTTTGTTTTACAGAATTATGGAATGAAATATATAACAAAAAAAATGATATCTACCCAGTCTCCTCTGAGCGAATCTTCATTAACATCCCTTTGATTTTTATATACAAGACTTGAATAATGAATCCATAATACTTTTAATCCTTCGAGGGGATCCGTTGTTTTCGTTTTGTATTTGCTTATAATATTTAGCTCTTTCTATGAGTCGAAACGAAAACTATACTCAGAGATAACATTCTTGTCACTCCTCCTTCCTTGCTTTGGATGTGAATCCCTTCATTCTTACCATGAACATACTACGTCTTATCTTCTGTTTGTAGCTAATTAAATTTAAAAATAAACTAGAGGCATATATACA
>CP045890.1:16729848-16770807 GCA_013387185.1 Caligus rogercresseyi
TGAGACATACATTTATTCAATCACACAATAAATTTAATAATAACAAAAAAAAATACATATTATACTATGACTAGAAGGAGAAAAAGACGTTTTTTGAAGTATGGTTTAAAAAAAACATGATTTATAAAAATTATAGTGTAAATGCATCTTTAAAAATGTTTTTAGAGATATGATATTCTTTTAAGGCCACCTCCGCTATCCTTGTGGAAATTTGGTGGTTTTTGAACCTGGCCCTCGCCAGAATAGATTGGAATTTAGCGATGACTTTCGATGCCAGTCTCAGTTTAGGGTCCTTAGTTAGACAACCATACAGGACCTCGTTTGGGCTCAGATCCCTGCCTATTTTGTCCTTTAGACCTTTTTTATGATTTGCATAGTATGGACGAGATCCGTGCAATCTCGGAACTGATGAGCAACGGTTTTGCGGCTGTCACACAAAGAACAAATCGCCTCCTCATTTTGAAGCAGACCACTCGTAAAATATACCCCAGAGGAGATTCTATACTTCAAATATTGTTCCCTCGGAGTTAATATGGGGTCCCATATCCCTGAGATTATGTCTTTGAAATATGATGTGTTCTTTGTTGGGGGGTTTACTGTGTCCAATATTTTCTTTTTATTTTTCTCTCGAGTTGGGAAGTGATAAGAAGGTAGTTTGTCTTGATAATCCGGTTAGATACTTGATATAGATTCTCCTTTGTTTTTATAACGACGTCGTCTGCAAAGGATGTCCTAAGGGAAGCCTTCAGGAGAACAATGGAGGGATGGTCGACGTTTTTCAGGCTAAGGACATCTTTAATCGTCCGGAGGCCTCTTTTTTGGAGAATGGACCGTGGAACCTCAACTTTGACTATTGGATTCCCTACCAGAGGCCCGCCTACACCGACCTCCTTCCAGTAGGCTTCAAGGAGCTCTTGTGGGAAGTCCCAAAGCTCGTTCCATGGTCTGTGGAGCGGTGGGTTGGGAGGACCCTTGTCATTGCCCGGGCCCAATGTTGGGATGGACAAACTTTTGGCCCCTGATAAGGCATTCTTCCAGAGATGGTCAACGAGGGGGTATCTCTTTAGCCAGGAGATCAGGAGAACGCTCCAATGGATTTCCACGTCGATCATTCCGAGGCCCCCTTCACTTCTCGGAGCGTAGAGGCGCTTTTTACCCACATTGTTAGGTATGTTGACAAAGTCTTCACCCATCTTCTTCCATTTGCTTGCTGCTTCTTTTATTTTAGGTGTACACCTAAGTATGTGGTTGACACGGGGCAGGGCAACCGTGTTCCAGCATTTTATTTTGCTCACCAGACAGAGTCTATGTCTTCCCAACTCCGCGACAGAGTACTCCAGGGACCTTTGAGCAGCCCAGACATTTTCTTCGGATCCTAAGTCGAGGGAGATGGAATTACCCAAGACAATGGCATTGTCCACGACCATACTTGGACTTAGGTTTTGCTGGAGCCCGTCACTATTGGTAAGGACTTGAGTTTTATCTTCATTGATTTTAAGACCTGACTTTAACTCGAAATCTTTCAGGACTTTCAACATCCCTTTCCATTCCGCCCAAATCTTATCTCCTCCAAGCAGAACAGTCCCGTCATCTGCAAAGAAGACGTTCGTGGCCCTACAACCTCCCAAGGTTAGGCCTCGCAATGACTCGTCCAACATCTTCTGGAGAGGACTTACGGCCACTAGAAAGAGGGTTGGAGACAGGGGGTCTCCTTGCTTCACTCCGCGCTTCAACTGTACTCTCGGGTACCCGTCCACGTCGATAACGGACTCAGAGTCCGTGAGGACATTATGAATTGCTTGGACGAAGACCTCTGGGAACCCCAAAGAATGCAATTCACCTATAATGTGATGATGCTCCACCGTGTCAAATGCCTTCCTGAAGTCGAGGCCCACTACTGCGATATCCTCTCCTGATGCCTTGCTTTCCCCGATGGCGGACTTTATGCTCATGACAGCGTCTTCCATCATTCTATTTGATCGGAAGCCGAACTGCTGGGGGTGAAGGAGCTCATCCGTAACAACCTTCAGTCTTTCGTTCAGACACCCAGTGTATATTTTATATTCCACGTCCAAGAGTGTTATGGGTCGCCAGTTTTTTAATTCTGTTTTGTCTTTTCCTCGTTTAGGAAATAAAACAACCTTTCCACATTTGTATTTCTTGGGGGGCCGTTACCAAAAAAATAGCCATTGAACAGTTCTGCCAGATGGGCGTCTAGCTCTGGGAGGGACTTATAAAACTCAGCTGTGAACCCTGAAGGGCCCGGTGCTTTATCATTGGGGAGCTTTTTCATAATATATGCCCGTACTTCTTCTTTTGAAAAAGTTTTTGTGAGGGAGTTATATTTTTTTCTTTAGAACCCTGAGGATGTATCGGCTTTGTGTGTTCCCTTGTCGAAGTTGAGTAGAGGTCTTGGAAATAGCTGTGGATGTATTTCCCTATCTCACTTTTTGAACTTGAAATTCTTCCATTTATATTTAATGTATCTATGCCTCTTGCTCTATTGGTCTTCTCTAAGGACCGCAAGAGGTTGATATTTTTCGAGTTGATGTTGTGATTTAGGCAGCGCGCTCTAATTCTAGCACCCTCATTTTCGTACTCTATGAGTTCCTCTAGTTCTTCAAGTGCACCCGTATCTTCTGATGTTTCTAGCAGTTTAATAACTTTGTTTTTCATTTCTTTTCTTCTTGCAGATTCTTCAATTCCAACCGACTTCAAGACTCTTCGTGCGGAGGAGTAGAAGCGATCCACCGCCTCTCGAACATTCTGTCCCATTCCGATATCCCGCTCAATATCTTCAACTCCCGATCTTAGGGCCTCCATGACGTCTGTTCGTTCAAGAAGTCTCCTATTCAGCTTCCATCCCCTTCTCATGGTTTTTTACTCGATGGAGTGAGGGTGCATTCAAGAAAAAAATGATCCGAAATGCCGTTCGATGATAATCTTCGAAGTTCAACATTTGTTTTCATTAATGGATTTGATAAATATATATGATCAATTCTGCTTTTTGAAAATACTTTTTATTTTTCCTCTCAAACGTGGGTAGGAACTTATTTGTTAGCTCAGCTACGTCGTTCAGCCCATTTTTTATTTTCCACTTTTTGAGTTCCTCGGCATTTGAAAAGCCTACTTTGGAAGAAAAGTCTCTGCCTTGTTTTTCTGCAGTGTTCAAATCTCCGGAAATGATCACACGTTCCACAATCGTCCTGACACCAAGTCCTTCTATGTTTTTGAGTAAAATGGTTTTGTCTCCCGAAGGTATGTATAATGCCATCACAGTGTATTTTTGTCCTTCGATATCAATTTCAACAGTGATTATATTTCCGTCGTTATCCTTGTAGATGACTTTTCCATTAAAATCATTTCTAAGTAAAATGGCTACTCCTCTCGATGGATGTCTGCTGTTTTTGGTTACAGCTGAAGATTTAAAAACATGATATTTGTTGCTAAAAATATTCCAATTAAAATCATCCATGATCCTCGTGTCTTCTAGGCAAACCACTTCGGGAAAGTCTAAAAATTTTAAATAGTTAAAAAATTTGGACCTCTTACCTAAAGACGTCAGTCCATTGACATTGGCCTGAATTACTCTGAAAGCTCTTTATTTTTTTTTGAGCTGAGCTCTAACACCTGTGTTTCCGTCTCCCTAGTTTTCCTCTTTTTCGTCTCAAACTTTGGAGTGCATTGTGCTGGGGCGTCTTTCTGAGGGGGGTCCCCCGGCTTTCTGCAGGGTCAGTCTGTACTTGCTCATTTCCTTCTGTGTCTCCCTCAGAAGGGCCTACGTCTTCTACGATGTTTTGTGTCTTGTCGAACGGTTCGGTTTGCTCCTCTTCAATGTGGGCGCATTTTTCTTCCTCTTCAGCTGCTCCCGAGGGGGTGGCTGTGGAGGTTAGCGGGTCATTCTCCTCATTGGAGATGCTGTCGGCTTCTGGAGGCGATGGAGCATTCTCCGGGACGATGTCTTTTGCTGACATTTTATCTTCTATATTATTGTGATAGGGACCGGAGTTCCGTCTTCGTATCTCCGTTTCATCCTTCTTGCCAGCCATCTTCTATATTCAGAAGGGGATTTGGATCGATTTGGACATTCTCTTATTAGATGTCCGAAACCGTAGCATTTGGCACATTGTTTTATACGACCAGGGAAATATAGTGGTCGAATGTGTTGGTCAATAGGGAGATATACTGGGATATTCCTGGGCTCGCCTATAACAGATACAAGAGCGTGGGGGGTAGAATTGACCACCCGTGCTTTCGTCTCATTCGGCCAATCCTTGATGGCTTCGCCTTTCACTGCCTCAAATTTATCCTCCACTCTCTTTTTTCTCGTTCCATTGATTGTACTTGAGCAAATAAGC
This sequence comes from Caligus rogercresseyi, assembly GCA_013387185.1. NCBI lineage: Eukaryota > Metazoa > Arthropoda > Copepoda > Siphonostomatoida > Caligidae > Caligus > Caligus rogercresseyi. The sequence goes on from CP045890.1 coordinate 16,734,207, forward strand.
CGATGCTGTGCTTTACTGCGTTGGGGGCTATCAACCCCTTGACTTCGGGGACCCTAATTTGAAAGGGTAGGGGAACATTCATAGCCTTCATTAATTCTCTAGATTCTACTTTTACAGTAAATTTCCTCCCTGTCTTATCCAAAAGGTCGATATTACAGGGCAGATTTAGTTTAGGGATGAGATCCTTCTTCAGGATCCTCCTAGTTGAGGTGTACAGAGGACGGTGAGGGACCCTCGTACAGATTGAGTCTAAATCATCAGGTTGTAGTTTAATACTTCCGTCCATAGAGTCGCGGCATTTCCGAATGTCATTTCGTTAGGGGAAATGTGTTTATTTTCGCCTACCTTACTGATGAAAAGAGGGATCATATACCATCCCCTTTCGTCATTTACTTCGTCTTTTTCAGATGGTTGGACGTTGTTCCTCTTAAACGGGTTCCACTCAGGGATTCCAGCTTCTGTCGCTTTGCTGTACGCCTTCTTTGGGGCTTGTTCTTCGGGTGTTAGATCGTTCGGGCTTTTTGTTGAGCTATCCTTTCGGACGGTTGGGGTTTTGCAGACATATCCCGTTGTGTATGGAGGGTCTCCCACTTTTTCAGTGAAATCCGACGGGACTTTGGGCTTGGTGTGTTTGGGTGGGTTTACTTCTAGGAATTCTTGCATTTTTGACTGCCTCACGGACGCAGGTGAGGACGCCGCCATGCCGGAGGGGACTCACCCTTGAGGGGTTACTCCCAGAAAGGCCGGTTTTTAGAGAGTTCCTTTTAGCAGCACTTAGGTATTAAAAAATCACTCTAAGCACTGAAAAATTGATTTTTTCGAATTTGACTATCCGAAAACACGTCTTGTTGTTTACAAAACAATAAACAACTCAAAAAATATTGTATCCTAAATATAAAAAGCTTATATATTTTATTTGTGTCATCTCTTTTAAATCAACTGATCCGGGTTATATTTATTTACTTTATTACTTTTCCTTCCTTCGGTTACCTAATATATATCAGTCAAAAATTGAAAAAAGTATATATGTAAAATATATATTTAATTTTATGAGGTTTTTTTCCCGGTTATATGTTTTTATTTCCTTCTACTAGTGTAAATATATACACTAAAAACAAATTAAACATAAAATAAACATATTTTTTCTTTTCCTTTTGAACCATTGGTTTTCTCTGTGGGCAAGAATCCGCCACCCGCAAAAGTAGGAATTCCTTACGATTAGAAACCCTTGATGAAGATAATCGATTTATTATTTTTTTTTAAATTTGTATTTTAGAAAGTGCATTATTGTGTCATAACTACGCCATTAATAATATGGTAGTAGTAGGTATATGAACATATTTCTTTATATTTTTAATGCTTATTATTTAAAAAATAAAAATAAAATACGCACTTAGATGTATATACAGGATTTAATGGAGCAAATATTATTTAAAATCATTACTGCAACAGGGTTTTTTATGCATTGGACTTTACTTGTATTTTTCATCCTATTCACATAAACTGTTTATTTTCTTTAGCAACCTCAGTATGGATCTACCATATATGTTATGCAGTATATATAAATTATCATATTAAACATCAATATAACAACAATAAAAGTATGATATATTCTTAGTATGAAGAAAACCCTGAAAAGCTTACAATATTTTTGCAAAAATAATATTTCCAAATCTGTTCATAGGATAATTTTATATACACAAAATGCAAATTCGGTTAGATAATAAATATATTTCAAAAAGTACTATGTATCGAAATATCGAGTATATATATATACATATGTGACCCCGTCATTGAAAAAAACCTTTAAAAAAATGTCAATTATTTATATCCTCTTGAATCCCTCCAGCTTCCCGCGTTTTTTTCCCGTCGTCAACGGCATTGATGATAAAATAATTGATTTATGTTATATAAGAGGTTGAGTTATTGATTAATGAACTTCTTGTGAGTTTTTCGTTTGATTATTTCCCAGATTACAACATCATAATAAGTTTTAAAAGAGATTCTTCTTCTTCAGCTTACGTCAACAGGATGACAGCTTGTGCCACTGAGTCTTTGGCTACCACCTCAAATGGGCCAAATGATCCTCTAGCAGACTTGCTTGGTAAGACAGATAACTTAACGTCAGGGACAAATGAGCTTTTGCTCATTTTTAACAACAATAAAGACAAATATATTAACAAAATATATTCGCAAAATATACATTCAAATTCTTGGATTACAAAAGAAAACAATAAGTTATGCCATAAAAATGCCAGAAATTAATGGAATGAAAAAAGCTGGTTTTTATATGGGAACCTTTAGTATGAGAAGGAGTTTTATAACAAATGATATTATGAATAAGTAACATGAGAATGACTGATTCAAATTAATAGTAAATGGCATAGATTATGAGTAATGACACTTAGTGGTCCTCTTGAATATTTTCAAATCGTTGACGTTTACACCCTTACAGTCACAGATGAAGTGATGCCTTATAAACCGGATGTTTTATTATATTATTATTCACGCATTTTGTCATTTTAATCAATCACGCTCTAAAAAAACAATATGTTATTCTTACTCATTCTATCCATGGTGCACTTGAAACTTGTACATTAAAACTAATATATAGATTGTTTTTGTGCCTACATGGCCAAAGTTATTCAACATCTATCCAAAGAGATTATAGGATATGCAAATCTAACTAGTGACACACTGAAGAAGATTAGTTAAAACCATATAAATATATTTTTTTAAATGGAGAGCCTCTTCCCTTCAATAACAGAGTAATATTTTGAGAATTGATTAGTTGTCCATGGAGAGCCGAAACAATCTAATCGAAGCCATTTCATAATGAAAAGGTTTAGTGATTTACGCTTCTGTGTTTGATTCCAATTGATTTATTCTCTATAACACTTAAATTAGGGGGTATTATAAAAACCTAATATTGAGATATCAAACTACCACCCCTACGAAAGTTGTGTAATTAGAAACTAAATGGTCGTAGAAAAATGGATTTTACCCCTCCCCCAAATTGTGTTCAAAGGTTTCGTTATGAAAAAAAAACTTTTTTGTTATTGCTTATTTTGGGAAAATTTAATTTTACAAAAATTTAGATGGGATCAATTAATGACTTTGTTATTTTTGCAAATTTTCGTCAAATTATATTTAGTGCTAATAAATGAACATAAGTGCTGACGCACCAACCATTTTTTAAATAACAGCTCCTACTACTGTTCTTTTATAGTCTTAAGAAGGAAAAAGATTAAAAGGGTACTCATGTTGATGTTTTGAAGTTATTTGAACAACCCATTCTTGCCCCGTTCTTGCCAATATATTGGTCCCAAGTGAAAGGAGCAGGACCAGATCAATCAAACGACGAAATTTTAAAGCAATTCGGCAAAGTGAACTAGAGACCGCACTCCAAAGATGGCCGTGGACGTCTATCTATAGCATTGAGGATGTCGAAAAAGTTCACAAATTCCTCCTCGATGGCATCACGGGTGCCCTCAACGAGGTTGCCCCTATCAAGACCATCAAAGTTAAGACGGGTAAAAATCTCTATCTAGCGCCGGACACGCTCAAGCTCATGAGAGAGAGAGACAAAGCCACAGGTAGTGAATACCGGCGAATTCGCAACCAAGTCTCATCTATGGTAAAACGCGACAAGGTGCGCACGAACGTCAATAAGTTACACCAGAGCCACAACGATCCCAAGGTCCTCTGGCGCCTCGCAAATGAGGCCATTGGCAATTCAAGTTCTCCTCTCCCAGCCTCTGTCGAGGTGGGCGGAATCCCCACGGTAAACAATACAGAGACGGCAACTGCGATGAACAACTTTTACATTGGGAAAATAAAAAAACTCCGGGAAGGCCTTCCCCCCTCGCAGCCCCCTTTGTCGTCGTGGCCCAAGTTATCAGCACCGTTCTCCTTCTCCTTTGCAGGGGCCGGAAAGATCGCAAGGGTCATCAAAGGGATGAAGGCAACTGAGGCCCTGGGTGTCGACGGGATACCTGTCTCTGTTCTCAAGAAAGGCATTGAAGTGCTTGCCGGGCCAATCGCTCATCTTGTGAATAGATCGCTGGCGTCAGGAACCGTTCCGACTGCACTCAAAATGTCCAATGTGCTACCCGTTTTCAAGGGCAAGGGCAAGCCTGCGACTGACCCCGCATCGTACAGGCCAATTTGCATCCTCCCGGCTCTGTCCAAGGTCCTGGAGACCGTCGTAAAATCCGACCTCGAGGACCACTTAGCCAAGACGGAGGCTCTTCCAAACACCCAGTTTGGATTCAGAAAAAGCCGCTCGACTACAGCCGCGCTAGCCACCGCACATGCAAAGTGGCTGGAGGCCGAGCAGAGGGGAAAGGTTGTCGGTGTCGTCGGATTTGACCTCTCTGCTGCCTTTGACACCATCAACCAGCTGCAGCTTTTGCCAAAGCTGGAGAAGCTTGGGATTGCAGGTACACAGCTTAAGTGGTTCCATTCATACCTCACTGGCGGGTACCAGCGTGTAGTGTGGAACGGCACCGAATCTGTCTTCTTACCCGTCGAGTACGGAGTGAGACAAGGCTCCATTCTTGGACCTATTCTCTACCTTGTCCTGGTCGCGGACGTCACCTCCTGCGTTGGGGTTGGCAATGAAGATAATAGTGGCTACGCGGATGACTTCTTCCTGTGGGCCGTTGGTGACTCCCTGGAGGAAGTCGGGTCCCTCTTGGAGTCAAGGGCGGACGCTTTCTCCAGATTCGCGGGGGGGAACGGCCTTGTCCTTAACGCCACCAAAACTCAACTCATGATCGGGGGAAACGTAAAAAAAAGGATGTTGCGGTCTTCGCCGTTACCGTTGGGGGGTCGAGGTGCACCCATCTGACGAAATTGAGTTTCTTGGGGTAAAATTTGATACCGGCTTCACTACAGCACCCCACAACATCAACGTCGCAAAGGCAGCAGCAAAACGGGCCGCACTCATCTCCAGGTTGGCAGTGCACTTACCAAGAGGTAAATACCTACGGCAGCTGGCCAAGGGATTGATGATTGGCAAGATTTCTTATGCTGCCGCAGCTGTGGCAATTCCTCGATTCGATAATGAGTGCAAGGGGCCAAATGCCGCACACAGGGCTGTGCAGGTCGCCATAAATGACGCCGCCAGGAGCATCGTTGGATGTAAGAGGCGGGATCACATCCACATCGGGGACCTCCTTGAGAGAGCAGGCCTTCCCTCCCTCAACGAGGTGGCCGCCAAGGCGGTGGCCATGGAGACTTGGAAATGTTTTTACTCCAGCGACGGGGGCGGCGGTGCCAGGAACCCGATTGGTGATTTCGTCTTCCCCATCCCGAGGAGGCCCATGAGGTCCACAACTTCAGTGGCGTACCCACTTGGGAGGGAGACAGCTACTTTTGCATGTCACGCAATATCTGTGTGGAACTTGTCTAAGGCCTTGAGGTCGGCCACTACCCTTCACACAGCCAGGACCGCAGCTAGGGCCATTGGACGCAGCGTCCCCATATAATCCATTCTGCATGGGCATTTTGTTTTTATTTGTTTTTATTATTTTATATTTTTATATAATTTTATTGTTTCTTTATTTATTTATATATTTTAGACAAGTTACAAATGTAACTAATATGCCCAATGGCAAGAAATATACTCGGTTACACACACTATCAATTTTAATTCCAAGCATTTTTTCAGTCTTATCGACTGGTCATATATAAATTTGTGTATTCCTTCTATTTTGCAATTTTTGCCTGAGGAAGATCTTATAAAAGTAAAAGAACATCCTATAAAAGTTAATAATTATCCTTGCCATTCACAATCAGTGGAAAGAGCTGGGAAACTAGTAATGGAGGTATCTGCACAAGTTTATGGATATAACCAACGTCATTGACATATTATCAACCATGGAGTCAATAAAAAACTCCCTATAAAAAACAAAGAAATAATATACAATTAAATTTTATGTGCCGAATTTACTGCAAGAAAATTAAGATGTGAAAAATAAACGTATTTAAAAATAACTGAGCTGTTATTTAAAAAATGGTTGGTGCGTCAGCCCTTATGTTCATTTATTGGCACTAAATATAACTTGACGAAAATTTGCAAAAATTACAAAGTCATTAATTGATCCCATCTAAATTTGTAAAACTAAATTTTCCCAAAATAAGCAATAACTAAAAAGTTTTTTTTTCATAACGAAACCTTTGAACGCAATTTGGGGGAGGGGTAAAATCCATTTTTCTACGACCATTTAGTTCAAAAAACAAAGTCATTAATTGATCCCATCTAAATTTTGTAAAACTAAATTGTCCCAAAATAAGCAATAACAAAAAAGTTTTGCTTAATAACGAAACCTTTGAACGCAATTTGGGGGAGGGGTAAAATCCATTTTTCTACGACCATTTAGTTTCTAATTACACAACTTTTGCGGGGGGGTGGTAGTTTGATATCACAATATTAGGTTTCTATAATACCCCCTAATGTACATAAAACATATCTGTCAATAGGTGACAAACTCACGCATTATTCTGAATTAGATCACCATTTATTATATCTATATGTAAAAAAGTAACCCAGGAAAAAATACACTTAGATTTTACAGCAACAAGTGACGTCATATATAAGTACATGGTGGAATAATTTAACATTATATTGAATCTAAAAGAACACGACTGTATAAAATTTTGATATCTTTGGATTTTGTAAGATTTTTTATGGTTAAAATAATTTTATTCTGTTACTGCAAAGAAGAATACAGTGTAAAAAAATACACGAAAAACATACAGATAACATAATAAATCAAATCTGGACAGTCACGTAAAAAAAACATCAATGAACATTATAGTTCAAAATTACTGTCCAGATAAAGAACCATATATATAAAACAAAACAATTGATAAAACTAATTTGTTTTCTATACAAAACGGCAATGCATTCTTAAAATCCTTCTGATGTCGTTCCAATAGAATTTTGAACTGTTTGGATAAAATTTAATGGGGTCTAGAGCCCATTTCCAAGTTGACGCTCCCAAATAAGGAATTTGACCTCAAAAGCAGAGTGGCGGGTAGCAGCACCAATGAGGATAGGTCTTACCTTTTTCTAAAACGTACTTGTTAGATGCAAATTTTTGTATAATTACAGGCTTGACATTTTGTATTGCGGATTCAATTGCTTTGTGACTGGGGGGAGATATCTTCTTAAAATTAAAGACACTAAAAAGAACAAAGCCTTATAAAATATTTAAGGAATCGTCCTCATTTTCACAAGCGTTAGGTTTAATTAAAAGCTTAAACACCTTTAGGATTGTAAAGTCTACAAATGCATGGAAGATATTGTTTAATAAAAACCAAGAATTCATGCAAGGAAGCTGAAGTTTGAGGATTTGTACTGAAATTTGTAATTGTGCAGTAAATTTTGCACTATCGGCAATACTACCCGTTGATTTCAGAATTCTTCTCTTCAGACAAAGAGAGGCCCAACAAACTTTGAAATCTTCCAGATATTGAGATCACTCCATCATATCTGGGTTTTTTAAGTGCAAATTTTAAAAACCGCAGTTTCGAAGGATTAAAACCAATAAAAGAACGTTCAAGTGGAAAGCGGAACCTTTCAATGTTAAAATTTGACCTGTCTAAGTCATGCGCTGTAATTTTTTTTTTTGGTTTAAGAGGAGTTCTCTCGAGAACAACAGGATCTCCAAATCTCTTGATAAACGGTTTCTTGTCCTTGTTTTGGGATATAATATCGATTGTTGTATCCGATATATATACAGGATGGGATCTCCATAATATCCTCTGAATCAATGCTAAAAAGGGAGAAAACATTTCCAAATCTGAATTGATTAAAATGGTGCCCATGTGAATCCAATTTTAAATTTCCGTGGAAGTGAAGTACCTTCTCCAGTCTTGTTCATGATAGACGCCCACTTTTTCAACTATTTTACGATAATAGTTTGGAAGAATATCATCAAAGAGACACAAGCCTCCCCCTATAAATTTTTGGGACGTTTTTAGGGCGGGAAGATAAGATTTGTAAAAAAGTGAGCTCAAACAAGACTCTTCTTCTTTGATTGCATACTCGGCAAGTGAAGGAATCGAAGTCGCCCTATACAAAACAACAGGCACCACACGTGTATTATAAAGATCGATCCTTTTCATTAATGAGAGATGGCGCCATTGTTTCAATGATCTATAAATTGTTATATTCATTTCCAACCAGTTAGACATAGACATTGTATGGAAATGAATATATAAAGATTTGTAAGATTTCACTGCGTCCATTGTAGTAGAGCCCCCCAGAAAATACATGTACTAAGCATGAAATGGCAAATCTTCAATTCCATTTTCAGTTTTTTATCGCAAAGATTAAAAATTGAGCTCCATTAGGAGTACAGGGCTTAATTTAATTATAATTTAACCCTCATCTTACTTCACGGATCACAACGCAATGTGACGAAAGGATCGAAATTACTTTTTGTTCTTCTTTGAGCTTCCATAGGTTGCGGACCACATCAGCTGCAAAACGGTTTACATAATAAAGGATATATTGAACTTGGGAGAAAGCCTAGAGAGATCGTAATGGAGAGCTAAAAAGCTACAACATAAGTGTCTGCCAGGCACTCCACAATCGCATATTTTCACCAAAGTCGGATATATAGGTAGAAAAAGTCGGGTGGCTAATTCATTGTTCTTAATAAAAGTAATAAGTATCGATCGCCTTACCTCAATGCGCAAATACATGTTTGACTCTCATTATTTTGGGCGCAGGTTTGTCGCCGAGAGGACATAACAATATTCATCGATCCCATTTAAAATATCGTTATTTCAAAAAAGTAATTCTAATGTTATATTGCTTATAAATTTGCTCACAGATGTATCTCAATCGAACCATGTAGGTAAAAAGCAATACTAAAAATCGTCTCATTTTGGTCATGTTTCATAATTTAATCAGAGTATATATATATTTATAATATTACTTCCTATACAGCAAATGTAGCCATGGCTTTTCCTTATTTTTTTGTTCGACATATTAAAGCTCACTGGCAAGAGATTAAAGTTTTTCTTACAAATATTATGGTGCAAACCGATCAATAAGGTTGATTTGAAATGAATGAAAGACAATAAAAAATTATACTAAGCGTAGAAAAAATAATAGTTGAAATATTAACGCGTCTATTACGACACAATTACTTTTAGAAGTAGTTAAGTTAGGAAAGTGATGTTTCCTAGACTCCTAAAATATTTATTTTAAATGCTTACTCAATTAAAGTTAAAAATTAAGTTGAAACGAAATTTCATTTCCATAGAATCTAGAAAAAATATCTATGGGAGTATTTTTGTAATTTTTCTATTCCGTTTAAACATTTTTAATATTTTACTATGAACTATTTCTTGCAAACACAATGATGATATTAAGCTACTCTTATTAAGCCTTTGATACTCACAATGGCATCACTAGCAAATTAAAAAGGCGGGACTGAAATTTAAAACCATTCGCCCATATATTTGTTACTTTTTAATTTTTTAGCCTTATTAAGCCTGCACTTCATAAAAGCAACAATGTTTTCTATGTTAGTTCTCACTAACTCGTCAATATTTCTTTGGAGTTAGCAGCCCATGTGTATGTGCATCTTATCGTCTTTGAATGAAGATCTATTTATCGTCCATGATGAATAATTATGAATGTTGTATTTGATTGGGTAGAGTTGATTTAAAAAAAATATAATAATAGTATATCATAAAGGATGATGCTGAAACTCAAGTTCGTCGAATAATTTTGGAGGATCTCCATTGATCAAATGCAGTAGGATGGATGCAATTTCTGACTTTGAGTTGATATTCACACCCCGAAAGCCATGAGTAAATTTAGTGATATTGTGTTGACCAAACTCCTTTTTATTACTATTGCCCCTCATTTTCTTTCCACCAATCACGTTCAAGAACGAAGTCCAATGTGGTATCCTTAGCTATCATAGTTAGAGATAGAAAAGCGAGGGATATTTTGGGCGTGTGTAAGGGAGAATGTGAGAATTATATAATTGAGTTCAGGCTCTTGTTATCACTATTCCTTTTCCTCTTTGAGGAATATTTATTTCATTTATGAAGTAGGCCAGTTTGGCCGGAACGGAAGCTATTTATTTTATATTTGAATCTCTGTTATTCCTCAAAAAAGGAAAGAGAATAGTGATAACAAGAGCCTGAACTCAATTGCTCCATTCACACATTCTCCCTTTCACACGCCCAAATATCTCTCACTTTTCTATCTCTAATCATAGTATCTTATCAAAGGGAAGTGAATTATAGCTTTTTAGTAGCGTGCTTGACTCGTAACTTTGAGGCAAAGTCTTTTTAAGGATCAAACTACTTGTATGGCTCCTAGATGGTGATGAGATTATTCTATAATGCATTTGTATAGGGTCCTATGGATCGTAATCCATGAATCCATATGTAGATAATGCCGTTTATTTATAAAAAATGACGCTCTGATGATCCTTGATTATACATATATAGGCTCAAATATAAAGCCACTTTTCCTGATAAATATTACATATGCCTAGTACATATTATCTAACCCAACTGAGATCCCTTTAAGCTCAAGAATATGTAATCCAATATAAATAGGATAACAAATAAATTACATTGTCTGTCAACATAAAAGCTCATCTGTATAAATGTTTATGGTATGTACAATGAGTACAAATACAAGGATCTTTTAATTAATAAAGAAAGAAGGTGTGAAAAAATATTAATTTCATTTACATGTAGAATGAATAACAAAATATTTTATAATATAAACAAAAAGGAACAAAAATAAGCATATATACATAATTCGTACTCAAACGACTTTTTGGACTAACAATATAGAACACCAACGAGTAGTAATAGGTTTGGTGACAATGTTCGTCTCAAAAGTGGCTATGTTTACCCATCTATCTATCTATCTATATATATATATATATATATATATATATATATATATATATATATATATATAATAGAGTTTGAAAGAAAAACTTTGTAATGAGTTAACGCCCACTCCGCTAATCCTTCATAAAAGACTGATTATCATGCAAAAAATATGTAAGTTATAGTTCTACATACGTTTTGCGCAAGAACTATATATATTATATATATTTATATACATATGTTTTCACAGCTTTCTGTCTAAGCATAAGAAGTACTCAGAAAATTATGATATTAAGTTTATTTTTGACACAACAATGAATAAAACTTAATAACATAGTAAAGTGGATATCAATTTATATAGTTTTTTGATGATCTTTTTGGTGTATATATATATATATATATTGTTTTTGAGTTGCACCCACTTGGATATAAGTAACACTATAACATTTAAAATATTAAATCTAACTAAGGACTGTTCAATGATGCTAACCAAAACTGACCAATCTAATAAATGCTTTGTCCTTTTATATAAGGTTACACTGGTCAACACAATATTTTTGGCAGGCAAAGTAAGACTGGTTTCTGGGGTTTTCAAGGGCGTTGAATCCGAATCTGACATTAGATTTTTCAAATTGGCTCTAGTTTTTGAGATATCACAGGGGGGTCGTTTGTCTGAAATCACCCATTCGCGACCATAGCTAAACGTACAAAAAACGGCTAAATAGTGCATAAATGTCAGATATTGATTTTTATGATAATCTTAAACCACAAAGACAGTGTAAAATCTCAATCTAACAAGTTAAGTTAGATATAACATCATTTCATTTATCCTATAACTGAACACTTTTCATAGATTTCGAGGATATACAAAAAATTTGCAAAAAATTTGCTGAATTTTAATTCTCCAAGTGAAAAAAACATTTACATAATCAGTTATATATCATAAATGAATGCAAAGCATTATACAATAGATTCTTAGTTACAATGAACACACAAAACAATATTTTATTCACAAAACAAAAATTGACGTTTATACGATTTTCGCTTGTGAGCAACTTTTGGGCAGTCTCTCAAAAGGTTCCAGCAGTAGTCTGCCATCATGTGCTCATCCCATTTGCCTTGATACCTCTCTTCCATTGTTTTGATGTCTTGATGGAATCTCTCTCCCTGCTCCTCACTGTAATCACCAAGATTACCAGGAAATCTGTCGAGGTGGCTAAACAAGAAATGAACTTTAATGCTCATATTTGCCCCTAGTTTTCCGTATGCAGTAAGCATCTTATGGACCAATTGCTTGTAATTGTCAGCTTTGTGATTTCCCAAAAAGTTTGTCACTACATCTGTGAAGGACACCCAAGCATTTAACTCAACCGTGTTCATATGATTAGTGAAGTCAGAATCCCTCATGAGCGTTCGAATCTGAGGTCCATCGAAGATGCCACCTTTAGTTTTTTCGATGGAAAGACCTGGAAATTGCCTGCATATGTACTTGAAGCAATCCCCATCCTTGTTCAACGCCTTAACAAACTGCTTCATGAGCCCTAGTTTTATGTGCAATGGAGGGAAGATGATTCTATCCCTGGGTACCAAAGGCTCATTGATGACGTTGGCTGTGCCGACTTCGAGACTTTCTCGTTCTGGCCAGTTCTTCCTTCTCCAGTGCTGGATTCTTGCTCTGCTATCCCACAAACAAAGAAAGCAGGGATACTTTGTGTACCCACTTTGCTGACCAAGCAGAAAATTGACCATTTTCAAGTCCACACAAATCAGCCATTTATGAGTGTTGTAATTCATCTTTTCAAGAACAAATTTGATAGCATCATACTCTTCTTTCATCTTGGTAGAATGGCCAATTGGTACAGGAGCAAACTTATTGCCATTGTGCATAAGTACAATTTTTAGACTTGCTTTCGAGCTATCTATGAAGAGACGCCAATCTGCTGGGTCATATGATGAGATCCCCATGCAGTTAAGAAGTGCAGAAACGTCATTACAAAAGACCAGGTCGTCTTCTTTAGAAAAGAAACGAAGCAAGCTGCCTTCCCTTGTCCTATAGTATGTTACTTTTGTGCCAGAATCAAGAATGTTTTTCTCTTGGAGTCGTGATGCAAGAACTTCAGACTGCTCCTTCGACAAACAAAGGTCTCGCACTAGGTCATTAAGTTCAGATTGATTGAAAAGCTGAGGGCCATTTGAGGGTTCTTCATAGTCACTACAGCTATCATCACTTGATATTGAAAGATCAGCTGGAATCTCTTCGGTTTCATCGATTTCAGGCAAACTGGTGAAAACAGGCACAGGTAGATCCTCAGAGTGCGCAACAGGACGGATAGCAGAATCCAGGCTCGGATACTGCCAATTTGCTTTCTTGTGCTTGTTAAACCCCGTCATGTCATTGAGACAGAAGTAGCAGTCATCAAAATGATTCTTGGGCTCTCTCCACACCATTGGTACAGCAAACTTCAACTTCAGCTTACCGTTGGTCCAACCGCGGAGACTTTCTACACAGGTTTTGCACACCATATGTGGGGCCCAAGACTTGTCTTGGTCACCAAGTTTCATATCGAAGTATGCTTTGTACGCCCTCTTGACAAAGTCTGTAATATTCCTCTTTTGTTGTGCCATCATATACTGTCCACAGATGTAACAAAAGACATCCGGTTCATATCTGCAACATCTTCTAGAAGAACTCATTTTCTCTCTGGAACTCATTTTCAACTCTGGAATTAAAAAGAAAATTCTTAATTACTGTTTAATTTATACTGCAACTATATTTATGGAACATGTTATTAAGTAATTACAGTATATAATTATATAAAAATTCTCCCTATATAAATAATTATATAAAAATTATCCCTGAAATACAGGGAGAATTTTAGCAGTTTAGGCTTATTTGGGGCTATCAGTATCTTCTAAACTAGAGCCAATCTGGCAAAACCAATGTTATATTCGTAATCAGCGACCTTCAAACCCCCAGAAAACACTCCTAGATGGTCTGCCAAAGAAAAAAAAATTGTTGACCAGTGTTATTCTTCAAGGCAGTAAATATGAACTAAAATGTTCATTTATGTATTTTTGCAACTGCCTTGAATAGTTTTACTCTGTTTCTGTATATAACTTTAGTGTAATTATATTTTTACACTGTATAAAATTTTCACAGTTAACCGAAAAAAATGACCTTCTCCTTTTATGATTTCAACTTGCGTCCCAATCATTTTTTGTAAAATACATAATGTTTTAAAGGAGTGCGATAGCTCAGAGTGTTAAGGCGTGTTCAACTCTGAATCTTGACGGTGCATTAACGACTCCCGAGATGGAAGGGTTAATTTTGGTGAACCTCATTGATAAGAATCCAGGTGCAAAAACTTATTGATATGATCTAATGTTTATATATATTATATATAATTTGGAAGACCTGACACAACTGAATCTAGTTTTTTTTTTTTTTTTTTTTTTTTTTGCCTATTTGGCTCGATAGAATTGCATCCGATAGGATAAAAATAAGCATTAGAGCATTATAGTTATCTATCGAACCTAGGATCTTATCAATGAGGTAGACCAAAAATGACCATCCCCTCTCGGGATTCGAACCTGCGCCCCCCAACATTGAGAAGTTAACACGCCTTAGCACGCACGGCTATCGAGCTCCTTATAATTTCTCATTCACAAGCACAATATATATTGTAGTCTTAACCCTTGAATAAAATATTTTACAAAAAGGGTTAACGGTGTATACATGTCCTCAAAACATAACTTAAAAACGGAGTATTTGCTGTTTTATACATAAATATAATTTTTTCTTTTATCCTTCTTGAACTATAAAAATTAGTAGGAACTGTTATTTAAAAATGGTAGGTGCGTCAGCCCTTATGTCATTTATTTGCCAAATATTATTTGATGAAAATTTGCAAAAATAACAAGTCATAAATTGTCATAGCTACATTTTGTACTAAATTGTTTCAAAAAAGTAATAACAAAAAAGTTTGCTTCATAACGATGAACGCAATGGGGGGGGGTGTATTTTAAAAGGTGTATCCAACTGGGCAGCCCAAAGAAGTGTACACAGATCCTAACATGATAACAAGTCGGTTCTTGCCTATGAACTCTGTTTCAATCCTCAGACAGGACAAGAGCCGTGTTACATAGTATGCTATTGTGTTTTCTTTTGCTGCTCATTCCCTTACGATCGACTCAAAATTAGCATGTAATTGCTGATAGATTGCGTTCGACTGGTTAGGCATCCTGAGTAAATACTTATTGCTCTTGTTCATTTAATTTATCCAACCAAATCAATGGTAACTTTTATCACTTCCTTGTCCGATACATAAATTCAATATCACAAGCCTAAATATCGTCTGTTTTCTCTAGATAACTTTATGCTCACTTAACTTGCAGCTTTTGTAAATTAAGTTATTTTTGTCACTGGAACTGTGAATTCAGAATTGTTTTTTTGGTTAAGATATTTATTTATTAGCTAAAATCTATACAGTGTAAAAAAATAAGAATACACTGGAAAGTAGGAGATAAAAAACACACAATCTAAGACAGTTTATGTTAAAAATAAAACAATATAAACATTATAAATCAAATTACTGTCTAAAGATAAAACCAAAAAATATTTTCCGAGGATTCATGGGTTTTTTGCTGGGAACGTCATCAAATTTTATCCTTCAAAATCAGAAAGATATTTTAAAATTATGAAAAAATTGTGAAATATTATAAATAGTTACCCGTATGATATGTTTTTATTGTTATACCTCTTGTTTAGATTTTTTTATTATAAACTATAATGTTTATTTTACTTATATATTATATTTTTATATAATTATATCTATTATCTAAACAATAAAGGAAAAAAAAAAATGACTTTTTAAAAATTATTTCTTATTCAATATAAAACGTTGATGTCGTCTTATTGTCGATTTGATGAGTTTGAGATATTCGAGAGAAATTCAATTTTTTCAGTCCCGGCTGTTATAAAACGAAGCCAAAAATACTGTTTTTTAACATTAAATACAGACATAAAATCCGATATACTTACTTTCAATTAAAATATAATTTTTTATACTATATGAGTCTGTTGAAATTCTCCTTATTCAATCATTCTAAAAGCATGAATATCTAGGCTGGTAGATAGACTTAAAAGTATTAGCGTAAATCGTGCCATTATTGAAAAATGCTAATTAGGCTTATCTCTAAAGATACATCTTCTTAGCTGTATTCTAAACACCAGGATATATTTACATATATTTATATACTTTGTATATTATCAAAAACAATACCTGCAGAAAGAAAGTGTGTCAAAACTCAGTATAGGCTCCTTACGGAGAAATATATATTGAATGATAAGATATATTCTACTATCAAAAAGCTTCTATACTATATTCCTTCTTCATAGGTATTAGGTGTATTATAGAAACCTAATATTAAGATATCAAAATTTATCCCCCCGCAAAGTTGGTCATAAAAAACTAAATGATCGTAAAAAATGGATTTTGGTTTGACCCCCCCTTACCCCCCCCCCAAATTGCGTTCAAAGGTTTCGTTATGAAGCAAAACTTTTTTGTTATTACTTATTTTGAAACAATTTAGTTTACAAAATGTAGCTATGATCAATTTATGACTTTGTTATTTTTTTGCAAATTTTCGTCAAATAATATTTAGAGCAAATAAATGAACATAAGGGCTGACACACCTACCATTTTTTAAATAACAGTTCCTACTAGGGTTCTTTTATAGTTCAAGAAGGAAAAAGAAAAAGAGGGTACTCATGTTGATGTTTTTAAGTCATTTTTTAAATACGTTTGCTTTTAACATCTTAATTTTCATACTCCCTCACATGGTCGAGAAAATAAATCTATGACGTTGATTATATCCATAAACTTTTGCAGATAATAATATAATGACGAAAAATGTTTTCTCAACTTATAAAAAGAAGTTATTGTGAAAGGTAACTTGTTATTTTAAAACTTAATTCTTTTTCTTAAAAAAATATTTTTAGAACTTCACCATGAATACATTGATCATGTATTACTAAAAAGTGGCATAGCGGAAGATCAAGCGAAATAACTATTTCAGTAGTCGAAAACATTAAAGACTTGACACTTTGGTCACTGTTGTGTGTTACGGATGCAACACCATCGTCAGAATATGGTAAGGAGTAATAAAAAGACTCGAGTTATGTCTTAAAAGACCACTTCAGTGGATTATTTGTCTTCTACACATGAATGAGTTACTTTATAGAGAAGTTTTAAACATTTAGATGGTGCACAAAAAGGTCCTCGGACTTATGAAGTTACCATAGGAAAATTATTTAATACAGACTTTACCAAAAGTTCAATAAAAAGTTTTTTAAATACTTGTAGGAAAAGTAAAATACTTAAATCAAAGTTTACTGTATTCTTTAAGCTCAGATACAAATATTTATACGAAATTACATTAGGAATACAAACAGGAAAATTACGAATTCAAGCTCTTGCTACAGGTCTCCAGGAGCATTACATGAGGCAAAATGTCTTACCAAAGCCAACAGAATTTTAAGATCCTATATTTCACAAAAAAGTCCATGTGAGTCGCACATAAAACTTGTAAAATTTATACTAAATTTTTACGCTCCTATATGGTTTCAAACCAAGTTAAATCTTCTTTTTATTGAAGGCTCGAAGCATTATCAATTCGCCATAGCTTTATTACAAGAGATTGATGAAAATTTAGCCCCTTCAATATAAAAAGTACTCAAGAGAAACGCTTTTTTGCCCACCCTGAAAATGTATTGCTAGAAGGCCTAACCGATAAATAAATGGAAACAAGAATATTTGGCCTGGAAAAAGTTTTGTTTGCAAAAAAGAATATTAAAAACAAAGAAATTTTCACCTACCCAAAACTATCAGTTGTAATTCTATTTTTTTTTGAAATCTTATCGACTGGTCAAATATAAATTTGTCTGTTCCTTCAATTGTGCCTGAGGAAGATCTTATAAAAGCAAAAGAACATCCTTTAAAAATTAATAAGTATCCTTGCCATTCACAATCAGTGGAAAGAGCTGTAAAACTAGTAACGGAGGCATCTGCAAAAGTTTATGGATATAATCAACGTCATAGATTTATTTTCTCAACCATGTGAGGGAGTATGTAAATTAAGATGTTAAAAGCAAACGTATTTAAAAAATGACTTAAAGACATCAACATGAGTACCCACTTTTTCTTTTTCCTTCTTGAAACTATAAAGAACCCTAGTAGGAACTGTTATTTAAAAAATGGTAGGTGCGTCAGCCCTTATGTTCATTTATTTGGCTCTAAATATTATTTGATGAAAATTTGCAAAAATAACAAAGTCATAAATTGATCATAGCTAATTTTGTAAAACTAAATTGTTTCAAAATAAGTAATAACAAAAAAGTTTTGCTTCATAACGAAACCTTTGAACGCAATTTGGGGGGGGGGGGGTAAGGGGGGTTCAAACCAAAATCCATTTTTCTACGATCATTTAGTTTCTTATGACGAACTTTCGCGGGGGATACATTTTGATATCTTAATATTAGGTTTCTATATACCCCCTAAAGGTATGTCATTTATCTTATTTCAGACTTTAATAAACACAAAAAATAATTCCTGGATTGGGGAAAAGCGCAGAAACTTTATCTGTCCATAAGACCAAAGTAGCTGTGTCATTAATTCTTGCACTCAGAAAGGCGAAATTGTGTCATGCAGGAGCCTTTATTTTAACGAAAATATAATGCTAATGACGGATTTACATAACATCCTTTACTCAGTGTTAGTTTTCTCAGTCTAAATTATCTAATCCTTATTCAGAGTATTTCTGACTTTGGCTCTGGAGGGATTGCTACTCATATTTTATGAGTCTTCATTTTAAATATAGCTCGTTACAAAATATCATTTTACATCGTTAAGGATGTCATTAGGGTATTCCTAGCTAATTCAAAGAAAAAAGCATAAAACCATGTTCTGAAGAATATTATTTTTATTAATACTTCAAGAGCCAAGAGTGAAGTGATGCCATACTTCGTAAAACAACTGCCTTTTAAATTTTGATCTTTCCTTTGAACCAATCATGTCCTATAAAAGGCCTCAGAATGTCAATTTGAGACCATTTATAGGACATGATTCGTTCAAAGGAAATATCCTAATTAAACAGGCATTTGATATTACTATAAGTATACTAACTATACCTACAAAGTGTTAGTTTTCCCTTTATTAATACGCATTAATCAACACGGTCGACATAGAATCGGAAGGGTCATTCATCACACGATGTCAGTTCATTATATATTTATTGTTTCCTCCTTCAATCTCATTAATTTGTATGGCTTTACTTATATGTATATTCATTATTTAAAGTATATTTACATGCGCCAACACAACTAAATCCTTCAAAGCTGCAACAGTCAGAGGCGCTCCTTCATGAGAAGTGCCAGTAACTGGTTTGGCGTTTCTGGGACGAATTCTTTGGCCCCAACGGGCTGGAAAAGTAGTGCTTTTTGAGTGTTTATTCATTTTGTACCTAAAAATTATATTCCACTCTTGAATCAGTCTAACAAAGGCTCTTAATGATAACAATAATACATATATATGGTTAATATTTCTATTAAATTGTCATGTTATTTACAAAACCAAAACTTCTCGCCATAGATAATATAAACTACTGAAGTTGCGATTGGGTATCGCGTAATATCGAGGTACTTGTGTGTTCTCCAAAGTTGGGGGAAAGACAGCGACATAAAGAACTAAAGAAAGAGCAAGATTTTTTAAATAATAAAATGATGAGCATGTTTCATGGAGAAAAAAGTATTAGATATATGAAATCTCAGTACTTTTTTTATTTATTTCTGTTGCTGTCTTTTCCACACAATTGAAGGCACACAAATACCCTAATTTGTAGCGCTACCGATCTTCATTTTCGCACTCTATAATCTCTTTACTTCTGTATAACAACAAAATATTTATTCGTAACTTCCCTCGTGTTCCCTGCCTTATGGAAAATGATTAGAAAACTTTTACGCCAATTCGAGGACTTAAAATAGAAAGGTTTATCATTTATTTATGTTTTGTTTTATTTGTCCAGTTATTTTAATATAATTGTATTTAGTGTTTGTTCATATTTGATGTTAAAATTTACACTAAAATGTTTATTTATGTTTTTACGCATTAACATCATTTTATATACATTCTCTTTTTTTGTGCTTGTATTTTTATGAACTGTGGAAAAAGTTAATTGTATTATATTTTAGTTAAATAAGCAGAGTTGTTATTCCTTCATTAATATTGCATTTTTCCCTAACAAACAAAATCTCCACTTTCTATATATAAATTGATATTATATACTTAATTTGAGGCATAGCATAAATATTAAATCAAAAGACCGAAAGGGGGTTAAATATCTAGGTCGTTTCGTGTGTCTCATATAAATTATGCTTTTGGTGAGTGCATGCATACCCAAAAAAAAGAAAAACCATCCTTGCATATCAAAGTTTAATAAAGAATGTCTTAATATTAACTAATATATACAATAAATATACATATTCCGTGAGTTGTCAGGAATGATCCTATCGTATGCACTTACTGAATATAACTTAATTATACTGTCAAGGTATAACAATTCATCATTCTTTATATGCATTTCCTTTTTTGTTTAAATAGTTCCCTGACAATGCATTGTAGATAACAGAAAGGCACATCGCTGGTAATCCCCATCAGGCAAAATTAATATCTCATACTTTTTACTTATTTATATTATTAATGTAATGATTAATAACATAAAAATGATTCTAATTAATGACAGTGTTAAAGATGAATAACTGTCAAGATGTTACTCTTTTATGGAAGGGAGAACCTCTCTTGTTTTTTATTTATTTATATGCTAGCGGATGCTACTCGAAAGAACCCGGGATTTACCTGTCATGTCCATTTTGACCAAATATTTCCTAGCCACCTAAAAACTTGTCCATAGAAGAGTTTATTAAAGTATAACAGAGTGTTTCGGTGATACAGAGGATAGAAAAAACAAATAAGCGACTTTATATATATACACACACACACATATATAATTATATAATCGGAAACAACCCCCTAATCAAAAAATATTTCTAAGTAACCAAAATCTTCAACAAGGGAGTGTGATATGCCATGTGCATTAAGGCGTGTTCAACTCTCAATGTTGAGGGCAGCGCAGGTTCGAATCCCGAGAGGGGATGGTTATTTTTGGTCTACCTCATTGATAAGATCCTAACTTCGACAAACTAAGTATTCGCTATAATGCTTATGTATATCCAGTCAGATACAATTTTGTCGAACTATATAGGCAAATAATCTCCCAAACACAATTTGTCCAAGTCTAACCCGCCATTATAAAAAAAGTTAGAAAACATTCTTTTCCGATTGAATAAACCTTAAAAATGAATTTTCCAGGAATACCAAAATCGTCCAAAACAAACATGTACACCTCAAAGTCAACCTCAGAAAATTTAATTCTAATCTAACATGGCTAAGCAATCACAAAAAACTTTGATCAATTAAAAAGAACCTGGCGATAATGATTTTTTTTTGGATTGTCCACCACCACTAAAACCCTCTCTGAGTCCTCAAAATTAATCACTGCTTTTTTATTGATATTTAATTAATCATTTAGGGGTACAGGGAACGAAGGAAGTGACGAACGAAATTCTCCTTTTATAAGTATAGATCAGGGGTGGCGAACAAGTCCAGGTCAAAGAGCCAAAATTCTTTAATGTGAAAGCCAAAGAGCCACTGACTTTGAAAAAAAAGACAAAATATAAAAACAATTGATAATATAACGCATATAATATAATTAACACCAATAACTTGGTCTACAGACATCAGTCTAAGGGGGGACAAATCAAATGCTTGGGGCAAAATTATTATAAACCGTAACGTTACGTAGCCACATAGTCTTACTGTAGGATAAATTCAAGAAAAGACACTTATTTCTTTAGATTTTTAATCATGAACAAGCAACTTTAGTAATTGAAATAATAATTATTTAAAAATAGAGATCTGGGCCTCCAGTGGGGGTGGAGGCACAAGCACTTAGTTAGGGGGGGGGGCAGGCCCCTATGGCCCGTCCATAGCGACGGGGGCGTCATCCACATTCAGCCAGAGTCGCCACTGCACCTACCAAGAGAGAAGACTATATAAGCTACACACAGTTTTCACTTTCTCTGAGATATGAACAGAGCAGATATTTTCTACTTAAAATGTGTATATATCAAAAGTGTTTCTTACATTTTTGAGTGTTGTAACTGAATCAGTAAGACTTCTGGCATGTCTTGTTTTTAGTAATTCTTTGAAGATCCGGTTTATACTCTGTAGTGGCCACTCGCAGCAGTTCTTTCACATGAGTGTCAGTCAAAATGGATCGATGTTTGGACTTGACGTGTTTCAGAGTGGAGAACAGGGACTTGCACACATATGTTGACGAGAACATGGAGAGCAGCTTGAGTGCAGCTGTTTTAACACAGGGGTATTTTTCAGTTGGGACAGCTCTCCAAAAAACAACGGGCCCATCCTTCACAAGAGATTTCAACCTGTCGTCCTCGTGCAGTTCAATTATTTCTAATTCACTTGCTGCTTCATCGGTGACAAGAGGCACTTTTAAGCAGTCTGTCTCTGCATTAAGTGGATCGATGAGAAATGTGATCTGTGGTCTTTTCTGCTGCAAATCTTCAAAGCGCGCAGTGAAGTTCCCACACAGTTGCGCAAGCAGTCGCGCGTACCTGGCTGCATCCACACTAACAGCGGCCATATGCTGGATGTTGCGCAGAGATGGAAAGTGGTTTAGATTGCTCTTTTTAATACGTTCTGTGAAAAGCTTCAGCTTGATGATAAATGCAAAAACACACTGCACCAGATCAGGCAGCGTTTTTAATTTCCCCTGCAAGTCCAGGTTGAGTTTATCCAAATGTGAGAGCACATCAACCAAAAACGCCAAGTCCAGGTGCCACATTTGGTCTGAGAGCTGAGGATAATTATTTTTCTTTTCTCCCAAAATATTTTTATGGCTCCCAAAAGTTGGTAAATGGCTTCTCTGAATACGTCCATCATTGTTTCTTTCACGTCAATACCGTGTGTTCAGTCTTTTAATGGCACAATATCCAGAAGCTCTTCTTTAAGCCTGCCGTCTGGAGAAATCATACGGGCAAATATTGCCAGCTGTGGCTTGTCCTGTATGTCGCATGACTCGTCTAGAGCGACACTAAAATATGCACAATTTTCCAGATCTGTGCGGAGATCAGATTCAATCACTTTGTTTATGTCTGATATTCTGGTCTCAACAGTGCAACGTGACAGCTGAAGATCTACGATGGCATCTTTTAGTTTAGTATTATCTGGAGTTAAGGTTTCAATCACATCTTTCAAGCACTGTTTCACAAAATCCCCTTCACTGTATGGTGTTTTATGACGAGCTATATTCCCCGCCACTTTGTAAGAGGCCAACGTCACAGTTTCTGCATGTTTGCTGAATTTGTGAAAGACTTGAGCTTGTCTTTTTACCTGACTTTTCAAAGAACTCACTTTGTACGTGCGTAGTTCAGTGCCTTTGGGAAAGTCTCTGTCAATATTAGCATGAACCGTGCGAGAATGCCGTTGAAGATTTGAAGCCTTGAAATGTGATAATGTGGAGCTGCAAATTAAATAGAACGGTTTTCCATTCCGTTCAATGAAAAATAAGCGTCTTCCCATTCTTCCAAGAAAGTCCGGTGTTCATCTTCGTATTTTCGTTTAGCCTTGCATTTTTCCATTTTGATGACGAGTATAGCCTGCACTAGAACACGATATGCTAATAAATTTCCTGGCATTAATCCTAATGCTTAGTATGAATACCTGGAAAATAACAGAGGATTAAAGACTCTACTTGTCTTACCTATCGTTTGGGATCGTGGATAGGAAGCGCAGGAAGAGTACACATATTTAGGTCGCGATCTAGGTATTCAGAATACAAGGTATACAACATTGAGAACTTCAACTTAATAAATCCCCTGCGTGCTCTAATTGGTCCACATACTTCTTTTACATTTCAGATTATAATTTGTTTTTGATAAGCTCTTGTTGATATGAAATTGCTTCTAAGGAAGAATTAAACAAAGTGAGGTCTAAAAACATGCAAAAATGAGAAGAGGCAAAGAGCCGCATTCCTATTGACCAAGAGCCGCATGAGGCTCGCGAGCCGCGTGTTCGCCACCCCTGGTATAGATGATGAAAAATATTATGTCTTCTCTTGAAGGGCCTCGATCCAAGCCATTTACGAATCCTTTGAATTGAATATTTTAAAATGAGCTGTGAATATTAATTCAATAAAACAACTCCTCCTCATACTCGAGGGGAAAATGAAGTATGTTTTGTCATATGCATAGCAATTTGAAACAAAAATAATGTCGTATAACCCCATAAATTTATGCAAAATATACGCAAAAAGGCTAAATATGCAAAACAAAAAGTGACGAGGGCTTTAAAAAAGTTCAATAAACGTTTATTGATGTCATTCCAAAAAAAGTTGCTCAGGTGGAGACTTTTTTCATAGAAAAAGAAGTCGCATCCTCTTCCAGATTAGAAAAAATATGCTACAAATAAGCCAAAAAGGCCCTTAGGTCGTTCCAACTGGTCATATTGACAATAAATGAATCACCACGCTTATTATAAATCCTAGAAAAATGAGTTACCAAGAGTATAAGTTTTTTTAAATAAGTAGATATGAACATTTTAAATTTGTTTTTGCTTTTGGGGCTGTTTACTTTCACTTTGTTAACGAAATGACAGGTCATGACTAAGAGGGTTATTTTAAAATGAATTATTTATATAATATTGATTTATCACAGCCCTTTTTGGTATTTGTATTTAATAAAATATTTTATCTATTGCTACATTAAAGGACCCATAAAAATCCTAAGACTATTCTATGGAACCCAATTACTGACCAGATAAAAAAATGGTTGAGGTATAGGTTTACAACATCCTCCCTCTACACAAACAAATCTAAGGCTTCTCCAGAGGAACAATCCAGTCATTGATGTAAAAAGGAAACGAAAACAACTTTCATTTCTTCTATTTGCCCTAAAATCCTCCCTCTTGTTCGTGCAGTGGAAA
This sequence comes from Caligus rogercresseyi, assembly GCA_013387185.1. NCBI lineage: Eukaryota > Metazoa > Arthropoda > Copepoda > Siphonostomatoida > Caligidae > Caligus > Caligus rogercresseyi. The sequence goes on from CP045890.1 coordinate 16,759,208, forward strand.
AAGACATCCGAAAGGGCTACGGAGTGTCATTAGGTTCTAGGGATGGGCTTGTCTCTACATCTACCTTCAAAATTGAATACATCCTTTTGACTGTCCAGGAGATCATATATGTCACTAGAGTGAATGGAGTTCCTTTTCCCTCAGGGATTGATTGTGTGGCGAAAAGAAGCTTGGAGATCCTCGACGACGTCCATATTCTTCATCAATGTTCCGATGGAGGAGTTGTTTCTTTAGTAAATGGAGCTTCACGCCTCATGTTGTTCTTTGAACGCCTTCTCCTTTTATTTCTTCTTCTAATTTTTATTATTACTTCGTCTTTTAAATATTTCTTAAATCCTTTTCTATACTTATATGGTTCATGTTTCATCCCTAAGACTACATTATTTTTATGAACGTTAATAATAATGTCTTAGTCATTTGTATTGAAAATACCTATGATAAATGAAGGACCCATAAAAACTAATGTATTAGTTAGTTTGAGTTAATTTCCATAATGACATCCTTACCAATTTTGTAAGAAAAATTGATTATACTTTAATGTAGCCAAAACTCAATGCATGTGGCCTGAGACCAAATAAGATTTATTCCATCGATTCACTTCAATACTTCACACACATCGACAATAATAAAACACTGCCATTTTAGTTGGAATAGAAAATGAGTTAGGCTTTTAAAATTTCATTCTATATTCAGTTTTTTCTTCTTCCGTAGACAGTAACTTAAATTACAATGTTTATTTATGTTTTTATTTTCACGTCTTTAGATTTTTTATTTCATAGTTTTCTATGTATTGAGTGTTACTATTTTAAGACTATATTGTCAACATAATAACTATATATTTTAACAATAATAAAAACCTTTCAAAATCCATTTAACAATACAACAAACCATATTTTTTTATTTTTTTATAGCCACTTGGCAATTCTATATTTCGATCTGGTATAACATTATGCACATTAAATTAACAAGATTTAGTACAGTTGACTTGTTTTCCCGGGGGCATTGGTATAAAAATTTGTGTTAGGGAGGGGGAGGGTGATATATAACTTCAAACATCAAATAGTGAACACTAAATCGTAATTTGGAATCACAAGCTCCTTTTGTATGTCATAAAATAAAATATTTAAACACTTATATCTAAATTTCAAATGTGGAAAATTTAAAATCAGAAAAAAAACAGAAACGATAGCATTAATCATAAAATGTTATTCCAGACATTTAAAACTCTCCTAACACAGGTAACGATGCCTGGAGGGATGTGGCTACCTTGCGATCTGCACGCGTAGATCACTCTCTGCGCTTTTGCAATGCAGGCCTCTACTATGAATTTTGACGGATAATTTGAAGACGTCGCGATGAGCCAGTCCTTTTGGGACGGATAAACCCCCAGTTCTGACAATAGCTCTTCGTTTACTTGGCTCACTAAAGGGTGGACGAAGGAGCAGTTATAGAACATATGTTTTGACGTTTCTACTTCAAGTTGGCAAAAGGAGCACTTAGTCGAGTCCGAGGACTTGTTTGTGAATATGGAAGATGTGGCGACTCTGTATCTAAGCCATTTTCAACCTGTGTCGTTAGGGGATTGGCCATAATGACCCTCGGATCCAAATATCTATTTTCAACACCGAGCCTCTCACCTCGTCTTGACACAAGTGTTCCAGCTGAACTGGTTCTCTTCTGAGAAATGATTCCCTCCCGTACTCCTCTCGAGGAAGTGCCTCTGTTAACAAACCATATTTCATCCTCGAGTTCTCTAATGTTTTTTTAGACTTCAAAGACATCGCTTTCTCCCAAAATATGATTTATTAGTTTAATCATTCTATTCGTTTTCCCACATGAAAGTAGAGGACCTCAAGCTTTCACTCTTTCATTAATCTATGAATATATTCACACATATATCCATAATTAGTTATTATTCATTCATTGTATATTTTGTATGATTTTCAAAGAGATATTTTCTCATTGTAATTTGCATTAAAAAAACATACTTGAGTGTTTTATCCATTTCAAACGATCTTAGATTATTATTGGAGATTGACTACAAAAGTTGTAAAACAGTCCGGTGGGCCATTACAGGTTTTTTTTAAAGACGGCTTTTGTAAAATGCCCTTTATTTCTAAAATTCCCGCGTTAAACTCATATCTTCATTAAAAATCCCACCCATAAAACTGAGTTCTTTTTTATTGAATATTGTCGGGAATTGCCATCTAAACTTTAAGGAAATTTTCTAAGTGTACAGTAATCAATTATTCTCAAAATCACACACCTTCAAAGATTTGACCATAACACGAACCATCAAATTGATAAAAGAAAAACCACAAGGTCGTATGTGCCAGATGATCGGATCACAGGGATCACTGATGCACATTGTCATCCGGGCTTATGCTATAAAAAGTCTGATACCAAAGTGGAAAATTTTAAATTATACTGACTCAAGAAAATACGCCTTAGCTCAGAAATGTGTCACGGAAAAAGCTTTAAGTTACGAACTTCTTATGATAATAAAAAACTAAAAAAATAGTCTCCAAAAAGAATTGACTTATACAACTATTCCATTGTTCCTTATGTCCTGTACAAAGCATCATCTCTTCCGTGGCTTGCAGAAATAGCAATCTCTCAAGAAAGCTCATGGCTAAATGAGCTGTTTCATAAGAGTTATCTGCCCTCTTTGAAGAGACCAAGGTCTCATATCGGAGGAGGGCTATCACTGCTTTATAAAATAATTCTTTCAGAAAGTGGTAGTGGATTGATCCGATAATCCGAACCAGGAGTGGCGAGCTGTGTTTTCTTCAAGTTCAGCATACTTTTTACTCATGTGTGGGACGGATGCTACGAACGAAAAATTTATGGAATTTTCCTCTATAATAGCATCCATTCAAAGAATAATTTAGAAAGGCACGCCGCTTTTTTTCATCCTCATTTACCATTGACATAGTTCGACAAAACATTAACAAGCCGTTTTATTTCAAAAACCTCCCAGGGCCAAAAGAACTAGAATGGAAGGCTTTATCAGAAGAAATTTTGTCTGTTCACGATTTAGACAGGGAGCCTCTGTTAAGTGTGGAAAATTCTTCTTTCCATTAAATAGAGCAGCAAGGAATCATCTTCCACCGATACCTTGGCACTTAAGGATGTCCTTTTCACAAAACACAAAAGAGGAAGCTGAGAAATTGTGCGATATATATATCCAAGCGTCGCAGAAGAAACAAATTATGAGTTCTATCTCCAAAACGATAGATGAAAAAGATTTACCTCCCAACTTCAAATTTCTACTAAATGTTTATTTTTTAATAAGCCATGTAAATACTGTGGACAACTATAATTCAGTGGTCCATGCGTTTGCCAAGGTCCTGCACTCCTCTTCATAAGGGAATTTGTCAGGGTCAACGTTAAAGGAGTGGAAAAAGAATTGTCACGGCCATAATTATATTCGGACTAAGTTCGAATCCCATAAAGGCTCCTGCGAAAATACGAGCTATGGAGCTAATTTTATCGAGTATTCGCAGCTATTTGGCGGAGAAATTAACTCTTGACAGAGTAATTGTTATTGGAGACATTCGGGCCATCATGATCTCGACGGCAGCGCGATACCTGGCCTTTAGTGTGAAGATCCCTACAATCAATACCATTCCGTGGAAATATGTGAGGGATCTGGTAAGATATTATCCGTATTGCTCCGCTGGACATCTCCAATTTCTGCAACGGATTATGAGGCAATACAGAAAAATTTGTTAAAAGACAAACAAAATAATATATTCAATCTTTAGCATTTTATTTATTATTTGCACCTTTGTTTATTATATTTTTATGTTTGATTACATTATTGTTTCCTAAATGTTTTTTAATTATTATTTTTGTATATAGTGCAGCTAGATTTTAGATTAGAGATATAATTTTAAACTAAAATGTTATTTATATATATTTTTTATATGTAATATCTTTAAATCAATAAAGTCTCTTAAAAATAAAAAAAAGCTATGAACTTTCTGAGCAAATAAAGGGATGGACAAAATTAAGATATTCCTTTAAAAATGACATTCTTTAACTATAGCTGATCAAGTTAGGAACTATGAGCCCAAAGAGTATACTTGACCACTCATACGTACAAGGCAAGCAAAAGTGCATTCAACAACACGGGAACTCATGGGAATTCATCCACTTCATCAATATTGCTGAGGAATTATTTCAAATAAGTATATTAAAAGGAGTTAGGATAAGTTGAAAGTTTAGAGCTGAAAGTTCTATTCTTGCATTAGCAATGTAAGGAAATGCAGTGTCAGTTAAAAAAACAATGCCGGAATATACCATTAAAATGTGTAGAATAGATTATCAATAAATGCAAATTGTCTATCTACACCAATGATAATAAAAGCTTAATAAATCAGCAATTTAATATCAACCCATCATATCTAAAATCCAAAAAATTGAATCTCAAATAAAATCAAATAAGCTTTGAAAATTATCATCCCAGTAATGCAGAAAGGCAAGGCAGGCAGAGAGCCTTAGGCTATAGACCTATCTCACTCCATTGTACCATCTCTAAATGGAACGAGGGGTACTTCCTAATCAGCTCGTCGCCTTTGTCAAAATCTATGACAAACTCTCCAAACAGCATGGCTTTCGAACTGGACGCAGAGTCGACACTGCCCTGACAACTTTGCTCTTCAACGCTGTCAATGCATGTGAGCGTAAATTAAAAGTGAGCAATGCTGCTTTCAATTTTTCTGCGGCCTTTGAGCTTTTGCAAGCAGGAATACTCCTCACAAAGCTCAAATGGATGGCCATCAAAAATCTGATGCTCACCTACCTTACGGGAGGGCGAAAACAAGTGAATTGGAACCGCCAAATTTTTTCTAGGGAGATTTTTTAAAGCATCTTTATAATTTTTTGCTATATGGTTCGATAGAATTGCATTGCATAGATTGGATATAAATAAGCATTATATCATTTTATTATTATTATAAGGTCTTTATTTAATATTGTAGTACATAAATATACATAGAATACAATTATAAAATAGTAGGTAGAATTGCGTAAAAAATACATAAATAAACATTATAGTTTAAAATTAATCTACCTAAAAAGACCCAAACTCAACTAACAGAAATAAAATGCAAAATTATGGCAATTGACTTTGCCAAAGCATTCGATACCATATCTCATAATTTTATCATCCAAACCCTTATAGCAAAGGGTTTGGAGAGTTCATAATTCGGATGGTTGGTGTCTCCCTTGCCAAAACAAGAACCTTAATGAATACGGGAACCGAAAGTCTATTTCCATAACAAAAGAGGCGTTCGACAAGGTGACCCAATGGCTGGAATACTTTTCGTCCTATGCGTCGATCATTTACTGCAAAGAATACACTTCGACGAAAAAATTCGCGGGTTTGTTTGTCTGCAGAGACACTAAAATGCTTGTGCTACGCCGACGACCTCACAATGGTTTATTCCGGCAACCCGCTGCAAACCCTTATTTCCATGAAAAGAACTTTTAAAATTCTAGACAATTTTTCAAGATGTTCTGGGCTAGGAGAACATAGAGAAGACGGAACTGATAAGCCCTTATAAAGGCATTATAGAAAAAGCCTGGCCACTCCTAAAACTCTCTGACGATCTAAATATACTCGGGTCATGGATTGGTCCAAACAGCTCAATACTGAACTGTGAAATGATTTTATTGAAACTAAACGTAAATGTTATTTCTTCAACAATCTTAATTTAAATGTTTGGAATCGAATTCAGGCATGGAATTCCTACGTCGTCCCAAGTGTTTTACATCTACTACGAGTCACCCCTTTTAACCAAGCTATACTAGAACACATCATGACTATTGAAACGTCTTTACTTGTACTGAACAAAAGAAAAACATATCCTTTAATCGAATTCATAACCCAATAAAAGTGGGAGGATTGGGTGTTATAAATTTCAAGATTTTGTGGGCAGTCTCTTAACAGTTATTGGATACGAAAGTTATGGGAAAAAAAATCATTTTTGGAGTATCCACTTTAATCACTTTTTAAAAATCTACGAAAGCGAATACCACGAACACCCTGTAATGGTCTATCAAAATTTTACAAATAGTCTCAAACACTCGGCTCGTATGCAACAATTCTCCAACGGTTCTAAAGACATAATCGAAAGATATGAGTCGCTTTTAGGATGGGAGAAGCCTGTTGTCGAGAGTCTAAACAGGCGCGTAGCATCCAGTAATGCAGCCGATGCATATGCATTGGGGCCCGAGGGATAAGGAGCCCGAGCCAACGGGAGAAAAAGAAAGAAAAATAAGAAGGAAAGAGAAAAAAAATCAACATGAAATTCATAATGAGAATAAATATATTTTTTCAATTCAATGACCGGTCTAGTGTCTGAGTCTCACTATCTCTGTCATTTTTTGCTGGCTATAATGTTTCTGACTAGCTGAGTTACTGACCTATATAATAACAGGATACTCATTTCATAGATATACATATAGATATATAGAGTGCTTACAGTTGGAAAATAATGAAGGTGTCGATTGTGAACATTTTAAAGAAAGGTGGGGATCAAAACATTGAAGAACTTGGAATAAGTAAGGGAAGAATATTTAAAAGAAATCATATTCCTTGGGGTTCCACGGGATATTTAAGTCATCAGATTCGAGATACTCCAATTCCGAACCCCATTCCGGAACCCGAAGGCGTCGGGAGTATTTGCGTTTTGAAGGGGGATTATTTAGGGTTAATATATGCTAGGGTTCACGGCCATTCCACCTTCTCCAATGCATAATCATTTCAGTAAATAAAAATTCTACATATTTGCGGTAAAAATTCCGCTTTGCAAAAATTCCTAGCGTGAAAAATTCATTTCTGTCAAAATTCCTTCTGTAAAAAATCGTTAGAAAAATATTGATATGTACCCTTTATGAATGTTATTTATGATAACCATAATTAAAATTACCCCCATATTTTGTATTAATGCAGGACTAACGAGACCCTAGGCTTGGGGACAGTCGCGGCTTCCGTGTCAAACACAGTTACAGCCACAGGAGGATCAGAAGAACCTGGACCGAGTACCTCGTGGGCCGCTAACGCGACACAAGAGAATGGGAACACAGTGGTAACAACACATCACTCGCAGCGCCCCCTTGTGCCTCCGCCGAAGTACCCCACAGACAGGGGGCTATATGGCGAAAACATCTCTGCCGATTTAAAACGGTATATTATAGTTACAGGGCCTTGTAAACCCAGCGGTCCATTCCCAATGGATGAAGGAAAAAGGCGTTCCTTTAATGTGGCACATTACCATACCAGAACAAAGGCTGGTATAAAACTCCCTCGTAGGTGGCTTTACTACTCCCTTATATTGGACCGTGCGTACTGCGAGCCATGTTGGCTGTTTGGAGACCGTAGTTCACCATTCTTTAAGGAGGCATGGGTGAATGGAGTTAGAGATTGGGGGAATTTAGCTCAAAAGATAAATATCCCAAATGCATTGTATAGCCTGTAACGTGTACGAGCAGTGGAAACTGAATGTTACAATTGATGCGGAAATGGAGAGGGATGTGCGTAACGCTGCTGCGTTTTGGAGACAAGTGCTAGAACGCATTGTCAATGTGACACTAATGCTGGCTACTTGCAACCTCTCGTTCCGGGGGCACAGGGAACGTTCGGGACAGGCAAACAGCGGGAATTTTCTCTCCATTATCCATCTGCTGGCAACCTACGACCCTGTGCTTAAAGAGCTGATAAGTCGACCTGAAGGCTCAGTTAAGTACCTTAGCCCCGATATGTTGACGTCATGAAGACGCTAACAAAAATATCGCTAACAAATGTACAAAGGATGAGCGTACAGTAGTAGCGGGATTGAAGAAAGAGGTGGAGAAATTTAATTTAATTTTCTTGTGGTTCTCCAGACCAAGATATTGGAGAGTGTGAATGTCGTCTCCAAACTGCTCCAAGACACTAAAATGGACATTATGAGGGCAGTGGGTCTGCTGGAGAATGCCATAAAGACTATGTCCGAGTATCGAAATGCTTTCGAGGAGGCAAAGATAACGACACAGACTCTCACAACTAAATGGGGAGGAGAGCTCATAATCCGATCCAGCTCACTTTTGAAAATGTCAGAACAAGGAGAGTTAAACGTCATTTTGACGAGCTCGCTGAAGATGAACGGCTATCAAATCCAGAAAGTTATTTCAGAGTGAGTATTTTCTATGCCAATTTGGATATAATAATCAAACAAATGACCCAGAGATTTAAATCTATGCGTGCAGTTTCACACATGTTCGAGGCACTGCACCCCACCACCCTACAGCTCGCAGGCGACGATGAGCTTCATGACAAGGCAAAACGTATCTCTGAACACTACAACAGGGACATAAGAAAGGCTTTTCCAGCTCAGCTCGTGTCATTTAGGACCTGTTTCAGAGAGAAGATTGCAAAGGAGTCTTCCTCCATGACTGTGTTACAGCTTGCTAAAATGCTACTTTTGGATAATCAGTCTATAACATCCACGTTCTCCGAATGTACAGCCCCGTGCAGGTAAATTTGGAATAAGTTTATGGCCTCCAGGATCAATAAGGAGAGGTTCTAGAGAAATATTTATTAAACAAAAATACACATTAGACAATTATGGTCAACTTTTATTCAATGTGTCCTCCTCCAGCTTCCACCACAGTCTCCACACGGGACCTGAATGCCCTCACTGACCTGGACACCTCCGCAGCCTCCAAGGACATGGCCACAGACGTGATGGACGACTTAAGGGCCTCCACAGAGTTGTGGTGGGTCGCACAGGCCTCCCCCTCCAACTTCCCTACAGGTAGTAGTCACAAGGGTTGAGATCTGGGGAGTTGGAGGGCCAGGTCTGAGGATCCCAGAAGTGAGGCACGTTTTCCTTGAGCCATGCCTGCACAGTCTTGGCCTTGTGGGTGGGGGCAGAGTCCTGCTGAAAGGTGTACTTCCTCCCAGAGGCCACAGTGTCTATCCAAGGCTTGACCACGTTACTGAGGACCTCCAAGTACACCTCCTGGTTGACCTTTTGCTTGGGCTCAAAGAAGTGTGGCGGCATGACGTGGCCCTCACTGCTGATGACACCCAGGACCATCACTGCAGCCGGGTTCTTTGTCCTGAAGACCATGGGGACCTCAGAAGCCTCCCTACAGATCCACCTGTCATTCTGCCTGTTCCTCTTTTTGTTCCACGTCCTTGGAGGAGGTGTCCAGGTCAGTGAGGGCATTCAGGTCCCGTGTGGAGACTGTGGTGGAAGCTGGAGGAGGACACATTGAATAAAAGTTGACCATAATTGTCTAATGTGTATTTTTTGTTTAATAAATATTTCTCTAGAACCTCTCCTTATTAATCTGGATGGCTGTGAACTTATTCCAAATTTACCTGCACAGCCCTGTATGTACTGCCTTGCTTTGTTCTTTGACAATACCTGTAACAGTGGCCTCAGCTGAGCGATCCTTTTCAAAATTAAAATTATTAAGAAATATATGAGGAGTACTATGACCCAGGAGAGGCTTAGTAGACTGGCTATTCTGTCCATTGAAACATACGAGCACAGGAGTTGGACATTAAAGAAATCATCGAGGACTTCGCACAGCGCAAGGCTCGCCGTGTGCCATTATAACAAGGAAAAGTAGGCTACTGGAAAGGAAAAATGCAAGCGCCCAAACAGCGACTTATAATATATATATATATATATTAAAAAAGAGATTAATTTAAATATTATTATCATTTATGAAAAGACCCACTGAATAAATTACTAATAATAAATTTCCCTTCAAAGTTAATACCTCAGAAAATCGCCCAAAACTTATTTAAAAAACATTGCTTGAGCTGTGATAGGGCCGTCCTACATAATTTGCATTGGGGCCCGTAGTCACTGCCCTACGCCACTGGTCTAAACTCTCATACTCCAAGACCCTTAACGCTCAAATAGCCGGCGACGTTATCAATTCTTCTTCACTAATTAACAACCTTGCTCATAATTTCTTGCTACACCAAATTGGCAGGCCAGCGTAATTCAACGGCCACTCCTACCTTATCGTCTCAAACTATCAACCGTATCAACAAGGAGCTTAGAAAATCATCTATTGTCCCTACCCTAGCACCTTACGAAGGATATTTAAGAAGACGCGGGATCGCGAGGAGTACAAGTGAATGTATTGCGGCAGTAAGAAGCAATTTATTAACATCGTCGGAAAAATGGTTTAAATACCGTGTACTCACTGGTTCTTTAGAGGTGGCTGCAAAAAATTTCAACGACAAACACGCCAAAATTGCTTCTTCTGCAAAGGTCAGCCCGAAACCACGGATCACTTATTATGGAAGTGCTCAGCTCTAAATGAAACATACCAAGCTGTCCGTCGTATCATCGAAGGAAGTTTTAACACCACCATCAGTGAAGAGGACTTCCTCTCAACTTCCTCGAATGCCAAATGCGACGCCGCATCACACCAAAATCCAATTTATAATATACAAATTGCGTACCATCAACGACAACGACCTGTCAGGAATCCTCCCAGTAGCTAGTTTACACTCAATATCTTATTACACTTATAGATTCTCTTTTTTTTTTTTGATAAATAATTCTATGTTTATTTGATAATATTTTTGTGATTGATATGTTTTTTATCTTAGAAAGTTAATTTTAAGAACCTCTTTATTGTATAAAATGACCTGTTGATAATATATGCCCATTGGCCAAGAAAAAAAACCAAATTATAGTTTAAAATTAATCTACCTAAAAGACCCAAACTCAATCAAACAGATAAATACGCAATATAAAAACAAAACCATAAATATAAAACACTCATAAGGGGTTATAAAACGGTGATATTAAGACTATCTTCTTCAGCAAGGTGAGGTGACGGCTCGAAGAAGGTACCATGTACGAAACCAAGTCAATTGCATATTTCCATGAATCCGCCTAACTCCGGGATCTTTGACTCCAGTGCAGTATATCGAGCTGAGGCAGATAATAAAATTGGACGCAAGTTTTGCCTTGTCAGTAGTTCCTTCCTCGACAGTTTTGATCCAATAAGGGCCTTCCACTCGATAGCGCGAAGTGAATAGAGTTAGTCCGTTGCTTTCTTGGAATACAAATAAAATAGTACCTGTCACTTCGAAAGACAGAAACAACAACGTTTAATTTTATAAATTCGCATAAAATAGATATTAAAGGGCATTTTACAAAATTATGTATAATATTATTAAAAACGGTTCCGCAATTAATGCAAGGGGTATTAAATATAGACACCTGGTTGAAATTTGGAATTGAGCATGAATTTTAAAACAGTCATGAATTCCAGAAAGAGAGTCTTTCATCCGTCCTAACCAATTAGATGGCAGATTTAGTTCCCTTAACCCTTTGATGCAGGCATCATAGGCCTCTTCCTTATAGGAGGGAGGCTCAAGCTTTAGATGCCATTGGACGAGGGGTAGTATATATGTGGCAAGCTCTGTTTAAAGAATAACGCCGAAAATTATACCACAGCTCAATGCCGAGTCTTCATGAATAAACCAGATCGTGAAAAGTAACAACCACTTTCTCCAGGCTTCACGTTCCATTTTTGGCTCCTCAGTTGATTTCAAGAAAGCCTTCTTACTC
>CP045890.1:16770907-16792724 GCA_013387185.1 Caligus rogercresseyi
AAAAAAAGAGGTTTTTTATATTAAGTTTTTGGAGAATTTTAAATGATATAAAAGTCATCTTATGAAACCATTTTCTCTACAATTCCGAACTCCTTTTAATGATTTTGGTTGTATTTCTGTTGCATTATAACTAACTACACCACTTAGATAGATCAAAACACTAATTAATTAGTTTCTTACTTTATTAGGGACGCTCAAAGTCTTCTATAAATGAAGGAAGTAGTTGAACAGGCAACAGCACTCATCACAATGAGGTAACAGAAAGTATAATGCGTGTAACACATTGAGAAAAAAGCAGGGCATTGGACACCATGCGCTGAAAGAGAAGCGCAATATTGCCCCATAGGGGAAAAAAAGAAGAAGACCCCTTTTTATTTAAACGTATATATACGTATAAATATTATTCCTAAGGATGCTAGAATCTCACAAACTCTCCATTAAAAAACAGATGGCAACCAATTTTTTTCTCAACAAAATAGGATTATTTATCGTCAGAACTGATGAAATAAGAAAAACATAATTTTTTTATTTTCAGAGTGCCTTTATTTAATTGATAATAATATATAGTGATATTGGGGGGGTCTGGAAGAATTGGAAAATGTTCAAAGAGGATTTCATTGAGTCACGAGTTTTGAAGGCAATAAAGTTTTGCAAATTGAAGTGAACCTTTATAACAAAAGTTAGTAATAAGTGAAAATATTTTAATGGCTTTGATCAATTCAGAGGTTAGATCAACTAAATACTTTTTAGTAACATTAATTTTTAGTAAGTCTATATATATATATATTATACTATATATATATATATATATATATATATATATATAATATCAGAGCAAATGTTTAGAAAAAAATAAATGAACATTGTAATAATATTTAATAAAATATATATTTTGAGTATTTTAGATGTATATATAAAAAGTATATATAAATAAACGAAACATTATAGTTATAATAAAATATCTAAATAAAAGGCGTTACAATAAATAAAAAATATAATAATGAGCTGGCTAATTAAAATGTTGTATTTCTTATCAAAAGTTGAAATATCACAATGACTTTGATGGGTAAAACTGATAACATTGCCGACACTTATGCATGAATATAATACTCATTGGATGGAATCTTGAGGGTTTTTATTTATTTAGTAGAATAATGTAATGGATTAGGACAGTTGCATATACTTATGCAATAAAATGATTATTTTTTCGTTCAATTAAATTGCATCTGTGTGGAATGAATGACTATTACTCTATTAAAGTGCGTCAATGGAACCTGTTTAATGAGGTGATGAATTTTAATGTCATCCTCCTGGGAATCAACTCTTCTCCCTCATGAAAACTGGAGTTTTATAGTTAATTTTATAATTTATAATTGGAAGAATGAGATACATTATATTTTAAAGTTATTTATAATGTTATATTATTTCATAATTAAACCTTTTTGTTTCTTTTGTTTCATCGCATTCAATGTGAGTCTTTCCCTGCCATTATTCTAATATAGATATTCTGATGTTTTATTTCAAGAATTCATAATTGACATCATTGAGGCCTAATGAGGAAATATATTTTTGGGGGGTCAAAGCTTGTATAAGATATGGCATTTAATTTTTTAATGCTAACTTAATTTAGTATCCAGGTTTCTAATTCATTCCACACATCCATTTGGAGGAAAACGTCCACAATTGTTACCTTTAGATATTATAAGCTTCTTGATGTTCCTTTTCGTGTTGAGGGGATCGTATGGAGTTGGTCTGATAGTAGAAAAAGAACAATTTGATAAAGAAACACTTTTATATTCACTCCTTTTTTACACCTGCTTGACTTAAGAAACACGTTTTAGTCTCTCATTTTTTGTAGAGACCTTCCAAATGAATATTTTAGGGGTAGCTCCAACAAACGCATCAAACAATATCATTTTTTAGTTGGCAACGTAGTTTCCTTCTACGTCTTATCGTCCGAGTGAGGATTTATATAGCATCAGGGATAATAAACAAATACTCTGAACGCAAGGAGCTGTTTTTTTCTTATTATTGAGAAGATATAACAAAGGGAAACATTATGTTCAAAGGATTCGTTGATGGATGAATCGAGGTAAAAAGAAGATAAATTTTCTACTACAGAAATATATTATATTTTTTGGCTATTTGGTTCTATGGGATAGCATCAATTAGGATATGGAAAAAATCAGAAGCATTAAAATAAGTCCATCAAACCTAGGATCGTTTCAATGAGTTTGATCGGTTATCAAACCTGCGCCATCAACATTAAGCAATCTTGTACTATTCTTATATCTGAGTTAATGTCACAATTATAATGATGTGATTTTATATTATTATACCAACAGGGTTTTTATATTTGTGCTTCTTTTTTCAATGCATTTATTTTTTATTGTTTCCCTCAACTTCTAACATATCAATTTGATCTTCTCATTTTAAATCCTTATTCGACCTTCTTACAAAACGATTGTTTTTATTTTTATAAATATTGTTAGGATAGTATTGATTACAGTTTAAAGAGTTTCGTGTTTTTTTGGTAATATTATTTAAATTGTTTTAATGAATTTCCTTATATCTTATATCATTTTTTATTGTTCACACCTTTTAATTCGACTCTAACATCATGTTAATTACATCTATTTAGAAAAATGTTATGAAGTGTATGAAAAAAATACTTTCTAAAAATCTAATTGATAACAAGTATTTGAGAAATATACAAAAAAGTTTTAGAAAATATTATTTTTTGGATTTTAATATATGCTAACATAAAGAAAAAAAATGATTGGGTCAACAGTCTTAGAATTGTATAGATTTTTCATGCATAGTCTTGAGTTGCTTTCAACTATTTAACATTCCCGTAATTTTAGTTTTTTCCGCTATTACATATATATGTAGACACAACAAAAATACATGGGATTAAGTTTTTTTCATATGAAAAACAGGAAAAATAGGATATTTCATGGTGTTTTTTGGAGGTTAAAGAAAGTAGACAGATAAAGATGTGACCTTGTTTATTAATGGGATGAAATATAAGAGCACACAAATATATTTTGGTAATTTTTCACTCCACATTGTAGTTAAAGAACTATGATCATGTACCTCTCTTCTTTGTCCTCTCTTCTTCCTCAAGTATCTGTGTGTTGTTTAGTTTGTCCTCAAAAGCAAGGTATTTATTTATTTCATATATATATACAAAGTTATATAAATTATTTATAAACGTTCAAAGGACAAATTGTATTATGAAAAACATAAATTAACATTGTAGTAAAAAAATAAATGCCCCTTAAAGACCTATCAACTCAATTATAAAAGAACAACGATACACTATAATATAATTTGCGACAAAGGGTGGCATAAACAACTTTTCTTTAAAATTTCACTAGGGGAAATTAACTCAAGGAAATGGTTTTGCACACTAAGGTTTAAAAAAACTAAATAAATAATATATATATACACACATATACACATACACATATAAACCAGTCTTCTAATAAGTCTCCAAATATTTCTTTACTCTCTTACATAAAAAACAAAGAAATTGAATGGTTAAAAAGCAGACCCTATTAAAAAAACAAGCCCCTCATATCAGGGTGGACTATAAAGTAAAAAATTATCTAACATAAAAAACCATTTTATAAAAAGAGGTTTAAGAGTTTCTGGGGTGAATTTATCATACTGTTGTATTATAAAGTTCAATGTTTTCAAATGTCGCACGGAACTGGAACAGAAAAATTTCATAAGATTTCCCGCAAAGTCCCATTAACATTCCCGTAATTTTAGTTTTTTCCGCTATTACATATATATGTAGACAAAACAAATTCATGGGATGGAGTTTTTTTCATATGAAAAATATGGAAAAATATGATATTCATGTGTGTATTTTGGAGGGTTAAAGAAGTAGAACAGAAAAAGTTGTTGACCTTGTTTATTAATGGGATGAAATATAAAGAGAACAAATATATTTTGGATAATTTTTCACTCCACATTGTAGTTAAAGAAACTATGACCATTTACCTCCTCTTCTTTGTCCTCTCTTCTTCCCTCAAGGTATCTGTATTTTTTTTCTGCTCAAAGAACTTAGTCAACCATTTTATATGGAAAATTAAGTCAATAAAATACCACAACCTTTGGGTCTGCACCTAAAAAAGAGCCAAATATTTTCCTTTTTAGGTGCAGACCCAAAATGTTGTGGTTCTTTTATTGACTTAATTTTTCCATATAAATGGTTGACTATGTTTTGTGAATATCACTAGATTGTGAACCCATTGATATAACAGATCTTAACCATTAATAGAATTGTTATATCAATGGGTTCACAATCTAATGATATTTAAAATCGAACATTCGATATCAGGAAGCCTTGAACCCTCTAATTGTTTTAATAGTACAAATTTGAGATTTCTATTGTTAAAATAAGCTTATTCTTTATTTGCGTAGATAAATACAGTTTAAAATACCTAGAATATATACTAAAAAGTACAGACAACATAAGAAATATAAACAAATCTTGGCAGTTATATAAAAAGACATCAATGAACATATTGTTCAAATTACTGTCCAGATATAAAAACCTATTTATAAAACCACAATAGATAAAACTAATTGGTATTCAACAACAAAACGGCCATATATACTTAAAATCCTCTTGGTGTCGTTCCAATATAATTTTGAACTGCACAGGTCTAGCAGGTAAATCCGCACAAAGTTCAATATCCGCCAGATCCAAATGGGAACTAAAGTGATTTTGAATACAGAGAAAGTTGTTTATTAGACATAATACAAGATTACTATTCAATATGGCAGCCCTCAGCCTAAAAGATGTCCTCCAAACAACGCCTGAACCTCCCACAGGCTGTGGAGACCTCCGCAGCATCCAGCTTGTTCATTCCGACTTGATGGAGGCCTTCAGGGACTCCACATTGCTGTGATGTGTGGCGCACACCTCCCTCTCCAACTTCCCCTACAAGTGTAGTCGCATGGGTTTTAGGTCGGGGCTGTTGGGGGGGCCAGGTGTTGAAATCCCAGAAGTTGGACACATTCTTCTTCAGCCAGGACTGCACAATTTTGGCCTTGTGGGCGGGCACCGAGTCCTGCTGGAATGTGTACGGGGTCCCGGAGGCCACAGAGTCCATCCAAGGGGCGACAACAAGTGGGCCCCACGCTTCTTGGCGAGGATGGACATGGGTGTCCCCGGATTGGCCTTGATGGACCTCTTGAGACCAGCCAAAATATGGGCGTGCAGATCCGGTCACTCTTGGGCTTGTGCTCCTTCCTCTTAGACATCCCTGACTCCTCCCACTTCTTGGTGATGTCGTAGACCGTCTTCCTGGGGTACTTGAGCAACTTGATGATGGCTGCAGGACGGTGTCCTGCGCACAGCAACTCGATGACCGTGTCCCTCCGGGTCCTGCTCCATCTCCGTATCAATGAATTTGTTTTGTTTTCGGCGCAATTCGACAGTACATTCACGAAACCTCTAACATGTGCAATATCTAAGCTCTACTTGCACTCCTTATGGATCTGGACAAAGTTGAACTTTGTGCGGATTTACCTGCAAGACCCTGTATAATGTCATACTCAAAATCTATGTGAGCCTTTGTTTTTTATTAAGCCTACTCGTATTCAAAGGTAAGTTAGCCGTCAGATGCTAAGCCAAAAATATATCTACATGCATTTTAAGCATATATATTTATTTAAAAACAAAGAGTTGGAAAGAAATATTTGATAGAGGCGTCTCATATATATTCTATATATTCAAATGTATTCAAGAGGCATTTGAATTATTCTTATAAGGCTTTTTTCTTTGAGGTATCAGACGAATCATATATGAAATGAAGTAAATATAATTTTGCAGATATGTAAGGTCCTAAGCTATTCATATTCATTTTTATTTTACATTAAATGGTCTAAAATAACAAAAAGGAGAAGAATGTATTATTGTATTTTGTTTGAATTTGCTTTTAAACGCTCTCAGCATTCTCGGTACAGGTTCATAAGAGGGTGAAAGGTCTTTTTTTGATCAACTTCAAAACGGAGACCAATCAACAGGACTTCCTTTTTAGGAAAAAATCATCATCTCTCGTATAAACTGACTTTTTCTTATTGTAAGTTATTCAATGACATCCTCAACACTAATAATCCTTAAGACATATTCTATTAAATACTTTCTTGTTTTTCAGCATAACTGAGGCTCCAACCATCGTCAATGAGCATATCTCATAGAGTGGCTTGACTAAATTAGGAACCAACGAGTAATCAATGACACCGGAGAGCTATATCTTTTTCAGATCTCTCAAATCGCCACGCCAAGGGGCAGAAAGTGACGGACTTTAATATGCATAGGCAGTTCGGGAAATTCTTGGCTGTTCTGGAATAAACAATTAAAGATCCGAGAAAAGTCACAGACATTTTGTTTACTTCCGTTCCGTATAATAAATGTGTCGTATCTTTTAAGAGCTTTTAGATCTTATTGGGATCTCTTGTGTAATATCTTCATCGAATTCTAGTGCATGGCGGAACCCCTCGATGGTGTAGCTTACCCCTATATCCTAATCGATTTTCGTATGTTTTATGTATCCCTTTTCTTATAAGATATTTTTGCTTCAAGTAGGGGAAATTTAAATTGTTGAAATAAATAAATAAAAGCTTCGAATCCCGAGAGGGGATCGTCATTTTTGGTCTACCTCATTGATAAGATCCTAGGTACGATAGACTAATTATATATATAATATTATATATATATATAATATATATATATATATATATATAGTCCTATTATATTATATATAAATATATATAAAATATAATAACAAATATATATCTCCTAACCTATATAATTGTCTTTTATTTCTTTAAAAACATTTAGTTTCCGCAATAACATAATAACTTATCTAGAGTCTAAAGGTGTATATAATTAGACCTTCAAGACAGTTGATTTCTATTTAATCTAAGACTTAATATGGACTGATGATACTTAGCATAAAATATATCTTACAATTTCTTCTAAGTTAACTTATATAAATGTCAGCCAATATGACAAATAAAAGTTTTACTCCATAGAAAAATATACTTAAAATTTAATTCGATCAGGGTACGTATGATTGGGTTGTGGAAGCAAGTTCGTCACCTAATAATCATAAATATAGCAGAGAGGTTATATTTTATATTTCACAAAAAATAACTACTGATATGAATATATACAATGTTTGTAATAGCTGTTGAAATTATATATTTTTACAATAAATAGTTTATGCTAATTATTTTTACAATAACATATAGTTTGGTCTTTCAAATATTGATGACCATATACCAAATTATTGATGTTTAAATTGAATGAAATTAGTAAGAATGCTTCGCACCATTGTTCCTTATTTTCTTTTTTTCCTAAATGGAACAGTCTTATACTTGTATAACATTTGAAATCCCTTTAATGAGAGACAATAAATGGTTGGATTCGGTGATGAATCTAAAATATGGTCATTATATTGTAAAGACCTTACTATCTTTTTTTAATAAAATATTTTTATTACAGCCATAGATATTTTTAAAATTAAGTTAGTTTCTTTTGGCAATCTAATATTGCATGAATTAATTAATCTTTTTAAAACCTTTTCATTCTTTTGACACGCATATATTACATCTTTGATGGATATTTTAAAGCTCTCGTAAAAAAATCTTCCCCAGTCCATTTTATGGTCATGAGGCATTCCAGTATGCTAACTATGATTTCTAGTCTTGCGAAACTGATTAAAGATGGCAACTGTAGAGTTGCAATTATACGCCACGCAAGAAGACATTATGAATCTAGACATAGTAAAAATCATAATTAAGATATACAATATAATTATTTATTTTATAATAAACCTCTACAGAGTATAATGGGATGATAATTCGTTTTACAAGTAAGATAGAAATAAAATATCAAGTCTTTATATCTCTATGTGAAAGGCATATTAAAAAAACAAGAAAATTAGCTATGAAAGGTTCTGTGATTTACGTCTTTTAGAAGTTTTTTTACAGTCACAATGACGTATTTCTCTGAAGGATCCAATCAGCTCTCTATATCTTTAAATCTCTATGGGTGATCCCCCTGATAATATTTCAGGGAGGCCATATCTGAAGAGAAGAGATTACGCCAATGTAGTCTAAAATAAAAAATACAATGATGAAGAAATACGCATGAATTTGAATGGGTCCTTTAAATGGGAGTCATTCGTTCTAACGTGCGAAAATTATAATGGAGAGTGTTTCAAGAGTGATAACTTGAAGCATATTATTGTGTTTGACTAAGCTGTGCTGTATGGCTTTAGGGAAGAGGAAATTGTGGGTGCTAACCCTAGGTTTGGATTGGGTCAAGCTTGTTTCTATACAAGATGTCCAGTCGATGTTAGAACGAGGTTGAATGATCTCAAGAGATCATTTACTATTGTTATGTATGAGTAACGGAGGCCGTACCTGAACACAGAAAGGGAATAGTTAGTATCCCGACTCGTCGCCAACCAAGGATAAGGAACAATGCATGGAGATAAATATGGAGGACTATATATACATAGGAAGGGGTCCAGAAGCACACTGGACACTTAAGCATAAAATAGAATAAAGGGGAATAATAAAAATATCCGTACATCAGTACTTCGTATAAAAGAAGATATAAAAACAAGGAAGAACATTCCCTACATCTAAACCAGATGATATTAAAATACACTACATCAGCACCCATCAGCGAGGCCGTCGAGGACGGAGCTGATTCAAATGTCTTTCGAGGGCGAAGTTGGTTGAGGTGTCTTTTGAAAATGACGTCTTCGCATTTCACTTTCAACACGGTAGTTCCCACGGATTCCACGAGAGTTCCAGGGATCCACTTTGGTCTACCTCGTCCGTAGCATCGTACCCAAACGTTTGTAGATGAAGAATACTTTTTGTTGCTGACACGGGGTGATCTTTTGCAGACGGGTAACAAACCATCCAGTCGGGTTCGTATCGGACGAGCAAATAAAAGCTCTCCGGACTCGCTTGCGTCGCTCTATATCCGAATAGAAGTTCTCCCATGGACAGGGACGGTTTTTTTCGTAGAAGGTTCTTCACTATTCTCACTGCTCTTTCAGCCAAACCGTTTGACTGCGGGTGATATGGAGGTGAAAGTACAAGTTCTACCCCCCATTCAGACAGCTTTGTCTTAAATCCTTCACTTGCGAATTGAGGCCCATTATCCGCACGGATTTGTTTTGGGAAGCCAAATCGCGAGAACCACCCAAAGAGTTGTCGAAGCGTAGCCATAGTTGAAGTGTCTCTCATGACTTCTGCCTCAATCCATTTCGATCCAGCATCGACTAAGATCAGTACCTGCTTGCCGTTCCACGTCATGCAGTCTCTCCCACTCCGATGCAGGGGCAGACGGCACGAACTCCGCCGGAGGCATTGGACTATTGGCTTGACATGTAACACACGCGTTGACAAATACCTCGATGTCTTCCGATATGTTTGGCCACCATATACGCTCTCGGGCCACCGCTTTCATCTTCACGATGCCTTGATGAGTTATGTGAAGCTCCTCAAGAAATTTTCTTCTCAATGCTTGAGGGACCACCAGGCGAACGCCCCAGAACATAAGACTGTTCATCAAGGACAACTCCCTTCTTCTCCGGACAAAAGCATTTTCCTTACTTCAGACCAATCACCGGTTTCTGCTGCTGACACGGCTATAGACAACTCGGGGTCTTCCGCGACCGCTTGGCGGAGCTCAGTCTCCGACGTTTCCATTGCATTGATGGATTTGACCATCATGATCTCCGTGGTGTCCTGCCCACGCCACAGCCCATCCACAGGTAAACGCGACAATGCGTCAGCTGGGAGATTATTCGATCCTTTGATGTGTTCAACCGAATAATCAAAAGCCGAGAGCAACATGGCATAGCGTGAAAGTCTCGCTGACACAACTCCAGGCAAATCTTTCTTGGGGTTGAAGACGTATTCCAGGGGTTTGTGATCCGTTCGAATCTTGAAGTGACGACCCATCAAATACCGTTCAAACTTCTTCACGCCGAATATGATCCCTGTCGTCTCCTTGTCAATCTGGGAATAATTGATTTCTGCCGCTGTCAACTTTCTTGATGCGAATGCCACCGGACGATCCACTTCATCAACCCATTGCGAGAGGACAGCCCCCAATCCCACAGGTGAAGCATCGGTCGATAGCACAATCGGCCGAGAAGGATCATAGTGATTGAAAACAGGAACATTAGCTAAAGCATTTTTAATTACTTTTAAAGCTTACCTCTTGTTTCTCTGACCATGAGAAGTCGCAATCCTTCTTTGTGAGTTCATGGAGTGGGGCTGCTTCTATGGAGAGATTGGAGATGAAGTTTCCATAATATTGGACCATTCCCAAAAACGACTTGACTTCGGAAGCTGAAGTAGGTGACGGAAAATCAAGAACAGCAGTACACTACAGTAGTACAAGATGTATCGCAGAATTCTTGAAGAGTATTACCCAGGAATTTTTGGAATCTTCATCTAGCGCGTATATTGGAATCTCGCGCGTATTGCTCGTACACCTCGTGAAGTCCAATTTTGAGAAATACTTCGCTCCTTCAAGGTCCGCAAAGACCTCTTCCGGGTGAGGTAATGTGAAAAGTGAGTGTTGATTACCGGTGAAATTGTGTGTGTGAAGTCTGCACATATTCGAACTCTTCCGTCCGGCTTCAAAATCGACACGACAGGAGAAGCCTATTCCGATGATTAAACCCGCGAGAGGGTTCCTCTGGCAACCATGTCCCGAAGTTCTTCACAGACTTTCTCGCGCAAGGCTAGTGGTACAGGTCGTGCTCTGATGTAGCGAGGACGCACATCCCCAAGCAACCAAATAACGTTCGGAGAACGTTCTCCGAACGTTAGTTTTTGGTTCGCAGAACGTTCCCTGAACGTTAGTTTCGTTCTCTGAAGGTTATTTTTACGTTAGCATGGATGGTTTTCTTAACGTTCTCCGAACGTTCCCTGTTGGTTATATTTACGTTCTCCTAACGTTCTATTTATGTTCCCTAACGTTCTATTTACGTTCCCTCAACGTTCTATTTACGTTCCCTCAACGTTCTATTTACGTTCCCTAACGTTCTATTTACGTTCCCCAAAGTTATATTTACGTTCCCCTAACGTTCTATTTACGTTCCCCCAACGTTCTATTTACGTTCCCTAACGTTCTATTTTCGTTCCCCTAACGTTCTATTTACGTTCCCTTTTACAAATAATTAAACTCCTTGACAGTATTCAAATTCTATTAAACGTTTATTCAACATTAAAACTAGACACGCATTATATAATATAATATAACATGTTATTTATCATTCATAAAGTTAGACAAAACATAAAAATAAAATATATAAGACTCAAAACACATGCAAAAAAAAACCTTTTAAATTAACATTTTCATAAATTTTTTTGCTCTTCGGTAGAATACATTAATAAAATATCATACAAATATAAACAAAAAGACTAATGCATGGGTAAATGGGGAGAAATGTTAAATCATACCAGAAAAAACCCAGTGAATAAAACAGCGGAAGAAAAATACAGTAATTAATAGAGATTTGGCGAGATAGTGATTATGTTATTGATATAATAACTGACCCCTCAACGCTACCGCAGATTATAGCCTTCAAGGGTAATCTTGTAAGGATAAAATTGTCTGGTTCTAAAATCCAATGTCAACGGTGTTTTAATTTTGGCCATCTAAGATACTATTGTAATGAACAGAGAGTTAGAACCTTTGATTATGATAAAACTTTAATTAAAACGTTAGAGGATCGTACCAACAATGCGATTGGCGAGTCTAATAATGTATGTAGTAGTATCCAAAGTGTCCCTCAAGCGGAAATAGTTTAATTCAAAGGAATCGATAAGAGTAGTAGTAGTAGTAAGAATTCCTCACATC
This sequence comes from Caligus rogercresseyi, assembly GCA_013387185.1. Lineage (NCBI taxonomy): Eukaryota > Metazoa > Arthropoda > Copepoda > Siphonostomatoida > Caligidae > Caligus > Caligus rogercresseyi. Next base: position 16,782,831 of record CP045890.1, read on the forward strand.
CTACAATTCTTGTAACAGGTGATTATAATACCACTGAAGTTACTAGTGAAGTGACAAATGTTAGAAATGATTTAGCTTTAGATTTTGGATGCCCTAGTGATGAGGCTACTCCATTTGATACCATTAACTCGGCTCCGGTCACTAGGGAGGTTTCTTCAATAGCGGTTGATGTACCTCTTGCAGGGGTTTCTAGTGGGTTACCTATTGAAATTGTAAAATCCTCAGACCTCAAACAACTGGATGAGGAGATTTCTTCATCAACAGTCGTTTCATCAATTGCTGCCTCTGAGAGGTCCCCCACTATAAATGTAGATCCTTCTCGTCTTAACCCACCGAGTGTTACTGTGTCGGATATGGACAACAATAAGTATATCCCTCTTGTACCTGAAACGTCGCCGTCTCTTACATTAGCTGAGGAGAATGCCTCCCTTCATAATGTAAAGCCAATTGACAAGGCAAAAAAACCATTGAACAGCGCCACGAAATCCAGCAGATCTTGTCCTCAAGAACTCGTTCTCAGTCGGCTGATAAAATAAATCGCTCTGATTCTATTTCATCCCCTGAGAGAGTAAAGAACACGGGTAAAAGAGCCAATTGTCGAGATTAATTTTCGTTTCTGCTGTGTATAAATATTTGTTTATATTCCCCTCATGATCTCTTCAAAAAAATGTGACTTCCTTTAGGGACAGTGAGTCTCAGTTGAAGATTACTCATGTTTCCCATCCAAGTCCTTAAATCACACTGATACTAGAGGACAGTGGTGCATAAATAAAATAATTTTATTAAATATAAGGGGTGGCAGATCTCGTCATCCCCGTCATGTGTTGATGAAACATCTTTTGTTAATGAAGCCTGGTTTGTTATGTTTGCAAGATGTCAAATCCAAAGTATCTTCTTCTTGTATAAATACATGTCCTTTTTGTCTTACACAAAGTTATTATAATTTTTTACTGGTTCAGAAATTTCAGAGGTGTACTGACTTTTATCTCAAAAAAAAAAATATTCCATCCTGCACAAGAGAATACTCCGGTGTCAGTGATTGGCATCAAATTTTAATAAATTGTGATGGTTTTAATTTTTCTTAATTTAACGCCTATGGGCCCAATCAAAAGTCATTTCCGTTTTTTCAATCTATAATGAATGAGAATAAAGCTCGTAGTTACCCTATATGATTTTAGGTGATCTAAATGTCGACCTAGATTTCCCAAAAAGATATGCAAATAGTCCTATACTTCATAATCTTATCCTCAGTCTGAACTTGGTTGACACACTGAACGTCTTGAATAATGAGGACAATATTTCTTGGTGCAGTGGGAATCGTTCATCACGTATAGACTACGCTCTTCTCTCCCCTCTTCTATTCTCGAAGTTAAAAAGTGCTCAATATCTTCCAGAACCATCTTCGCACCACCGAATCATTGAGCTTTTATTTCATCATGCTTCCTCGCCAAATAAGTTTTATTTACCTAAATGGATTTTACATGAACCTGAGTTTTCTTGCTCGTTGAATTCTAATCTAGTAATTTTTATAATAAATCTTTTAGTGCAAATAAGACAGCTCTCGCCTTCTATTTTGTGTACGTCAATCAACAAAGAAGTTCGTTAGGCGTCATAGAAGTAGAGCTCGCGAATTTCAGACGAATATATTTGAAATATTAAAAAATGGATCTCTATTCTGGAAAGAATATATTGCAGACAGTGTAAATTCGTATCGGCTATCTGATATTATAGAGGAAGAATTTGAGAGGAAAAAAGCAGTAGAAAATTTACCGCTCCATCGCTTTAAAAGTACAAATAATAATCGACAAAGACCAAATGCCAAATTGAGTAGAATTTTTTATAAAGGTAGGTGCATCACTAATATCCATGAGATTTTATCTTGTTTTCGTGAGGACTTTCAGGCCACTGTTAAAGACTCTCGACCAAATTTTCCCCATAAACTTCGCCACAATCCTTCCTTTTCCCTGTTCTCCATTGAGTCTTTAACTAAGTATATAAAGGATAAATTTAAAAACAACAAGGCCTATGGCCCTGATGGTTTTGGTGGAAAATTGTTCACACATTTTCATGAGGGAATTGTCCCTTTTTTAGTAAACATAGGTAAATCCATGGAGGAGAAAGGTGTTTTACCAAGTCTTATAACTAAAGGAAAGATTGTTTTAATCCCAAAGAAAGGCAATGGCACTGATATTAGCCACTGGCGTCCCATAACTATTTTAAATGAGTCTTACCGCATTCTAGCTGGCGTCGTGGCAGTGAATTTAGAACCCGTTCTGAATAAGAAAATGGCCACATCAAAAGGGATTCTTAAAGGGAAGAAAAGCTAGTGACATTGCTAGAAACATTTGTTGTGCCATGGACTGTATTGCCTCCAGACAATCGTTTGGGGCCATTATAGCAATTGACTTTCGAAAAGCTTGTGACACGGTATCACATCTCCATATTTTAAAAATGGCAAAGAAAAATCTTCCAAAACATCTTTTCAATCCAATAAGGGCCCTCCTTGCCAAAGGATCTTCCTCCATTTCTATTAACGGTATAGAAAGTTCTCCTATACGACTCGATAAGAGCTGCCGACAGGATGCCCCGCGGCTCCCCTTCTTTTTGTAATGGCAATAGAAGACTTGCCTCTCTCTATTAAAAGGAAATATGGTTTTTTTGGAGTTTTATTCGGCAACACACGGCATATTATTGATTTATACGCAGATGATGTAACTTTGAATATAGAAGCCAAGTCAGAGGCTCAATTTTTAAAGAGGATTGAAGTCATTTTAGCTTATTTTACTAAATTTGGTAAACGTTCAGGTCTACTTTTAAACAGAAACAAAACCACAATTTTACCCCTTGGCTCCTGGTCTCCAGTAAAGGATTTTAGAGTTGCCGATTGTCCAGTGGAGGGAAGGATTACAATTCTTGGAGTTGATTATGATAAAAATGGCGAAACAGTTGAAAATTGGAACTCAATGAGGACGTGTGTTTTTAAAATAATTTTATCGTGGAGAAAATTGAATCTTCGGTCTAGAATCGATAATCATAATAATTTTATTGTTCCTTCGATTTTATACAAGGCATCTCTTTTACCTATTTTAGCTGATAAAGTCATCAAAGAGGAGAGATTGGATTAACACTCTTTTTCACAAGACTTATATTGAAGCCCTTAAAAGGCCAAGGACACTTCTAGGTGATGGCCTAGTTCTTCTCACCAAAGTATTACCGAAAGTGTTCGTAAAAGTATTAATTGACCTTACTAAAAGACCAGATCTCGAATGGAGGTCTGTTGTATCAAATTCTCCATTGTACACTCTTCTTATGATGAGTTCCGTATCTTCAAACGACCTACTCTTAACTATATCTCCTAGTTGGTGGCTGTTCAGCGAGTAATTTGGAATTTTGGTCCGGTTTGTGACTCCTCTTCAACTATCGATATAATTACTCAAAATTTGAGTAAGAAGGCTTTCTTCAAAAACTGAGGAGCCAAAAAATTGGAACGTGAAGCCTTGGAGAAAGGTGTTTTTACTTTTCACGATCTGGTTATTCATGAAGACTCGGCATTGAGCTGTGGTAAATTTCGTTTTCCTTTAAAGAGCTTGCACCATATATACTACCCCTCGTCCATGGCATCTAAAGCTTGAGCCTCCCTCCTATAAGGAAGAGGCCTATGATGCCTGCATCAAATGGTTAAGGAACTAAATCTGCCATCTAATTGGTTAGGACGGATTAAAGACTCTCTTTCTGGAATTCATGACTGTTTTAAATTCACTGCTCAATTCCAAATTTCAACCAGATGTCTATATTTTAATACCCCTTGCATTAATTGCGGAACCGTTTTAATAATATTATACATACTTTTGTAAAATGCCCTTTAATATCTATTTTATTTTATGCGAATTTATAAAATTAAACGTTGTTGTTTCTTCTTTCGAAGTGACAGGTACTATTTTATTTGGTATTCCAAGAAAGCAACGGACTAACTCTATTCACTTCGCGCTATCGAGTGTGAAGGCCCTTATTGGATCAAAACTGTCGAGGAAGGAACTACTGACAAGGCAAAACTTGCGTCCAATTTTATTATCTGCCTCAGCTCGATATACCGCACTGGAGTCAAAGATCCCCGGAGTTAGGCCGGATTCATGGAATATCATTGACTTGGTTTCGTACATGGTACCTTCTTCGAGCCGTCACCTCACCTTGCTGAAGAAGATAGTCCTTCAATATCACCGTTTTTTATAACCCCTTATGAGTTGTTTTTTATTTTATGGTTTTGTTTTTATATTGCGTATTATTTCTGTTTGATTGAGTTTGGGTCTTTTTAGGTAGATTAATTTTACTATATGTGTTTTTTTTCTTGGCCCAATGGGCATATATTATCAACAGTTCATTTTATACAATAAAAGGTTCTTAAAATTAACTTTCTAAGATAAAAAACATATCAATCACAAAAAAAAAATTATCAAATAAGACATAGAATTATTTATCAAAAAAAAAAAAGATAATCTATAAGTGTAATAAGATATTTGAGTGTAAACTAGCTACTGGGAGGATTCCTGACAGGTCGTTGTCGTTGATGGTACGCATTTGTATATTATAAATTGGATTTTGGTGATGACGGCGTCGCATTTGGCATTCGAGGAAGTTGAGAGGAAGTCCTCTTCACTGATGGTGGTGATAAAACTTCCTTCGGATACGACGGACAGCTTGGTATTTTCATTTAGAGCTGAGCACTTCCATAATAAGTGATCCGTGGTTTCGGGCTGACCTTTGCAGAGAAGCAATTTTGGCGTGTGTCGTGTGTTGAAAATTTTTTGCAGCCACCTCTAAAGAACCAGTGAGTACACGGTTATTTAAACCCATTTTTCCGACGGTGTTAATAAATTGCTTCTTACTGCCGCAATACATTCACTTGTACTCCTCGCGATCCCGCGTCTTCTTAAATATCCTTCGTAAGGTGCTAGGGTAGGACAATAGATGATTTTCTAAGCTCCCCTTGTTGATACGGTTGATAGTTTGAGACGATAAGGTAGGAGTGGCCGTTGAATTACGCTTGGCCTGCCAATTTGGTGTAGCAAGAATTATGAGCAAGTTTGTTAATTAGTGAAGAAGAATTGATAACGTCGCCGGCTATTTGAGCGTTAAGGTTCTTGGAGTATGAGAGTTTAGACCATGGCGTAGGGCAGTGACTACGGGCCCCAATGCAAATTATGTAGGACGGGCCCTATCACAGCTCAAGCAATTTTTTTTAAAATAAGTTTGGGGCGATTTTCTGAGGTATTAATCTTTGAAGGGAAATTATTTATCATTGGTAATTTATTCATGGGTTTCTTTTTTTGTTTGTTTTTTTTTTTTTTTTTTTTTTTTTTTTTTTTTTTTAAATAGTATTTTTATTCCAGACAAGCAATTGCGTAAAAGATACATAAATAAACATTATAGTTTAAAATTATTGCTTGCTGAAAATCAACCACACGGTGATCCATATAACCTATGCACAGCAATAAAAAAATACGGTTATACAATTAAATTATCAACAAACAATATACAAAGTACTAATACACTAAACTTAGAAGTATAAACAAATAAAATTAATCATCATGTAAATTTTTACACTTTTTTTTGAAGTGATTGATTATTTGTATTAAAAACTTTTTATGTTGCAGCGCCGTTGTTGGGAGATATTTGATTTGGTTGATGGCGAGCGTCCAATTGGTATTGTCTTCCTGTGGTATCTTCAATTTAAAAGCTGTATACCTGGCAGCTGCGGCCAGTATAATAGCTCTAATTTCATTTGGTTTTAATTCCGTGTAAGTGGATAGCCTTTTGGCAATCAGAGCTTTTGAATTTAGGATGGCGAATTCAATCGCCTTCGACTCCAGCGATGATTGTTTTTTTCCTGCCGGCCAAACCAAACAGAAGAATGGCTTGAATAATATTTTTTGGACCATTTTCCATTCCGGGAACGTTGATTTTTATAAAAGTTCTTAAGATGGAGATAGCCTGGCAACCAGTAAAAGCATGTACGATATCATTGTATACCTTACCACAGTCTTTGCACGGTCGAAAGAATTTTATACACCTCCCAGAAATCTGAAGCTGTGCAGTAAATTTCCTACCATCTACTATATTTTTTAATGAGTCTAAAATTCTAAAACGCCATTTTGGGGGAGATTAAGCTCTCTCATATATTCCAATAAAATTCCATGTACTTCGTTTTTTAAAATCGTAAAATTCATTTTAAGATGCCAAGGCATCGGGGATACAAAATCTTAGCGGATCTGTTAAGAGGAAAATAAAATCTACCATCTCTAAAAACTGAATCTCTCCTTAGGTCGTGAAAACAAAAAATTTCTTCTCCAAGAGCCTCTCTTCCAAAGAAGCCGAGGGAACAGGTTGCGAAAAAGAAAGGCTTTTTTTCATTTTGCAAAATGATATCCATCACGGAGTCGTTTTTAAAGATTGGAGAAGCATTCCAGATTAATCTTTGTGCAGCTCCCCACTCTGAAGACAAGCAAGAGGTTTTGTCATTAGTTAAGACTGTCCCCATCATCAGTCTATTATAAAGGGGATTAGAAGCAGGGAGTCTCCTCCACTCCTGATGAGGGTTGGAAGACAAATCAATGAAGATCTTTATATATATTTTGGGGATTATTTTACATAAACGGGCAATACCACCCCCAAGAAGATTGCGGGGCCTTTTTATGGTCTCTAAATACGATCTGTGGAAGAGTTTATTGAGCCACTTTTCTTCCTCAGTGACGGCTTTTTCAGCAAATACAGAAGAAGCAACTGCCTTATATAGTACTAAAGGTACAACTTGTGAGTTGTAAGCGTCAATCCTCTTCTGTAAGTTCCAATTTCGCCAGACACTAATATTTTGTAGATAGTAGCATTGATTTTCCGCCAATTGATTTCGTGCATTCCTTGTCTCTCCCAGACAATGCCAAGAATTTCCACTCTACTTTTGCAAATACAGTTGCCTACTCTTTTTCCTTCTTCCGGCTTCCAACACCCAATAGGCAAAACAAATGTTTTATTTTCATTAATTTGAAGTCCAGATCTCTTTCCATATTTACGGAAGAAGTTCAAAATGACACTGACCCTCCTACACAACTGAGATTCGGAATTTGCCTCTACAAACATTGTCACGTCATCTGCATAAGCATCAACTAGATGAAGTTCATCATAAAACTTGATCCCAAATCCTTTATATTTTTATTTAACTGAAGTAAAAGATCCTCGATAGCCATGATAAATAACAAAGGCGCTGAGGACATCCTTGTCTGCAGCTTCTTTTTAAAACAATCCGTCTACTCTCCGCCCCATTTAACGAAATTGTAGACGAACCATTCCACAAAAGAGCTCTGACTGGATTAAAAAAACTTCGAGGTAATAATTTCTTAGCAGCCTTCAACACGTGAACATGATGAATGGAATCAAAGGCCTTCGAGAAATCAATTCCGACAATAGCCCCGTACATATTTCTTTTACTAGTGGAGTCAATGGCAGTCTGAATGTTTCTCGAGATATCCAAAATCTTCCGATTTTTCAAAAAACCTTTCTGCGTGACTCCGATCCGTTGACTAAGAAAAGGTTCCATTTTACTAGCCAGGATTCCGGACAGTATCCTGTAAGATATGTTAAGGATTGTTATAGGACGCCAATGATTAAAATGCGTACCATCGCCTTTTTTAGGTATGAGAGAAATTCTACCTTCCGTTAATGCTTTAGGTAGCGTTCCATTTACTTCCATAGAAGAACCCACCCTAGCAAGGTAATGAGATAATTCATGCGCACAAGACTTAAATATACCAGCTGTCAATCCATCAGGACCAGCCGCCTTGTCAGTTTTGAGTTTTTTTGTGATGTATTCTTTGATATTATCCTCAGTAAATATTTTTTCCTTGGTGTACTGGGGAGTCTTCTGGGGAAGTAGCCTCTATTAGTATTGACCACCATTTGAAACTTATTATAAAAATATTGTAAAATGTCATCAGTTTTTGTCAGTACCTCGCCGTTATCCACTATCCTCTTTATGCCACTAGCAGGATATTTCCCCTTATTAAAAAGGAATTTGAGTCTTAAATTATGGTATTTTCTGCCTCAACCTTTTCTTCCCTTTCCATCTGCACAATCTCTGCGACTTTGAAAGTGTTCGCTATGTCTGCCGTTACTGAACGGACAAAAAGAGAATTGTTACTTAACATTTTTTCTACCGACTCTTGAAACTCTAATCTTTCCTTATTTTTCTCCTTAAGATATTTCGCGACTGTGGATCGAATAACCTTAATATATGTCAAATATACACTTTTTGCAGATAAATCAGTTATATGAAATTGGCTTAGATTATTCCTCAGCCTTTGCACAAACTTTTCTTCTCCAAGAATCCATTTTGGCATAGAATATCGGCGACGATTTACAGTTGAGCGAATACAAATTGTGATTATTTTATGATCGGACGATGTCTCGGGACGATAGAAAGCATTTACTATTGCCCTTTGAATAGACCGAGAAACAAGAGCTAAATCAATTCGAGAAGTCTGACCTGCCTTTCTCCATGATATGGTATCGTCGGGTGAAAGTTTCTTTACAATATCAACAAGATTGAATCTATCACATAGCTCACTCAGGATTTTTGAATTAGGATATCGGGATGGAGGCTTATCGAAGTCAACATTTAAATCGCCAATTAGTATAAAAGGATTAGGATCAGTCTTTTGTAGATTTATAATAGCATGAAAAAAAGAAGAAGATGGTTCATTAGGGCCATATGCATTAATAATAGAGAAAGTGAAGCCATTTAGTAAGAAGGGTTTTATTCCAGTCACTTTTACCTGAATACCCTTTGACGAACTTTACCCGCTCTATCTTTTTAGAAATAAGTGTCAACACGCCTCTATTAATATTATTGCCTGTAAAATAGGAATAGTATTTTCTTGGGAGACATAAAGGGCAATTTAAGCTGCATGAACCAGACACACGATCTTATGTCTTGCAGACACAAAATATCTGGGTTCATTGACAATAAGTGTTTCATAAGTGCATGCCTGGAGTGGCGTTCTCTTCCTCCTCTTGTGTTTAAAGACAAGATTTTACTTATTCCCATATTCAGTTTCATTGCATGGCTAACTGGTTCATGATAGAAGTCTGTTATTTTCATTTGGTCCAAAGCATTGTAACTCTTATATCTTTCTTTGAAACTTATCTTTTTTATTGAGAAGGGGGAGTAGTAGAGTCACTTAACGATTATTAGTACATCTATGATGTTTATTGCCTTCATCCGGAGACCTATCACCGTCGGGCTGCCTTCTTTTTCCTGTCGAACCCGAACGAGTTCTGAACTCCAAAATTTGATTGGGGTCAATGTGGCTTTTGGACAATCTTCTTTGTACTCCTCTTCCATTATTGGACATTGAAAGGTCTGATCTTGTACAATCCACCGTGATTTCCTCATGGACTTCTTGAATTACTTCAGGGGTTTGCCCACAGCCTTCATCCCTCAAATCCATATCAAGGAGAGCGGGAGTGATATTTGTATTAGTGGCTCTAATTTCAGGCCCCTCAACCGCATCTTCCCTATGAATACTGTTATTTGAAGAATTGTTGTGATCTTCAACACACTAGTTGAAGAGGTTTCTCTCCTCATCATTACACCTAACTGTAGTAGTTAAGTCTTTTTCTCGAGGCAGCTGTTCCCCTGGGCATACTTCCGTTATCTCCTCGAGGTCATTCACGAGAGGAGTATCCTCCTCAATTCCAACAATGGCGTTTGATCCATTATCGATAGGTCTCGCCGTTCCATCAAAATAGCTTTAAGACCTTTTTCGTAATCTTGTACTCTAATTCTTTGATGTTACAATTGGTCTTCGTATGACCCCACTGAAAACAATTTGACATTGTAATAGC